>OX328126.1:6210202-6619496 GCA_946811695.1 Gonocerus acuteangulatus
AAAAGTCTCTGGGGTCACACAAGAGTTCAGTTCTAATAGAGAACTTTGTCAGTCTGCACTAGCAGCATGAGGAAAGCATTTTTGTCAGCCCACACCAGTGCAGGAGTAGCATGGGGAGAGCGTCATTGTAAGCCCACACCAGTGCGGGAGTAGCGTGAGGAGGGCGTCTTTATCAGCCCACACCAGTGCGGGAGTAGCGTGAGGAAGGCATCTTTATCAGCCCACACCAGTGCAGGAGTAGCATGGGGAGAGCGTCATTGTAAGCCCACACCAGTGCGGGAGTAGTATGGGGATAGCGCCTTTGTCAGCCCGCACCAGTGCGGGAGTAGTATGGGGATAGCGCCTTTGTCAGCCCACACCAGTGCCGGGAGTATTAGGGGGATAGCGCCTTTGTCAGCCCGCACCAGTGCCAGGAGTAGCAGGGGGATAGCGCCTTTGTCAGGCCGCACCAGTGCGGGAGTAGCAGAGGGATAGCGCCTTTGTCAGCCCGCACCAGTGCGGGAGTAGTATGGGGATAGCGCCTTTGTCAGCCCGCACCAGTGCAGGAGTAGTATGGGGATAGCGCCTTTGTCAGCCCACACCAGTGCCGGGAGTATCAGGGGGATAGCGCCTTTGTCAGCCCGCACCAGTGCGGGAGTTGCAGAGGGATAGCGCCTTTGTCAGCCCAAACCAGTGCAATAGTAGTAGTAATACGGTTAAGATACAGTAGGGTGTCTGTTCCCTTAATCTATGTAAAATAATTCTATTTTTAAAAATTTTTACCAAAAATTAAAGTTAAAGGTTTTAAGTTATAAAACCATTTTTTATAGGCCAATTTTTAAAGCTTTAACAGTAAATGTTTAGTGCCAAAGAAATTGTTAACATAAAAAAATAAAGATTAGGCCAGCCAACAAATTAAAAAAAAAAATGCTCTTTTAATAATCTACTATATATTTGTCAAATACCACTCAGTGAGTGGTATTGCCATTACAGTAATGGGAATGGGAATGGCAATTACTTTTTTTCCATTAAAAGTAATGGGAATCTAAAAAATCAGTACCCATTACTTTTAATTGGAATATGTAATTGCAATTCCCATTCCCATTACAGTAATGGGAATGGGAATGGCAATTACTTTTTATGTAATTTTTATGTAATTCCGATTTTTGACAGTGTCTAGTGTGTGCCCAAGGCGAATTCCCATTAAAACAGGAAAGTAATTTGAAAAGTAATCATTACTCAAAGTAATCATTACATTACAACTCTGCCACTCACTCACTCATCTATCAACGCCCAGCCCAAACCGCTCGACAGAAAATTTTGAAATTTTGCATGGACACTCCCTATATAACGCAGGTGCTCGCTAAGAAAGGATTTTTTGATATTCGTATTTTTAAGCATTTTTAGGGGGGTTTAAAGTTTGAGATGGTTAGAGAAGGCAAGCCTAGGCAGCCTGCGTTGCTAGGACGATAAAGAAGAGCTGTTACCGTACATTATCTATCTCATAGTTTTATTTCTAATTGAGGTTAATTTCAACTATGATGGCAGACCTTGAATTACTAGAAATTAACTGTCCCTCATAGAGTTTTAATTGCGTTTCTTTTCTGCCTGTCCCCGTCAGATAGGCTTGCCATATTTTTGGAGAGTTAAACCGGGACACATTAATATGGGAAGGGCATACCAGGGAGGGGATAAAAAGAGTACAAATTATAAGCAAAATGGTTGGTGAGTTTTAAGCCTAGCAACTAACGGGAAGGGGGAATCCTAAACTGTTAGTCTGCCCAAACCTTAAAAATAAGAACGGAACTTTTTTTGCTACTTGATTTTCTTAAAACAATCTCTCAGCCAAATAGTAGTGTCTGGCAGCTGGCAGCGCTGTGCAGGTAGTTGTATAGTAAGGTAATTTTAATGAAACATTATTTAACGCAATAAAATAACTACTTATCTGCCGTGACGAAGCACGGGTATTCAGCTAGTTTACTAATAAAAAAGAGCACAATCCATTTCTGACTTTAGTTTGTATGATCATTATATTATTATTATTATTTTCAGAAATTTCTTATGTCATTATTTTATTTGCTACAATGATTTCAATCAATGAATTTATAGGCCTCTTATGTAACACTTTGAAAGCAAATAGCCTGTTTTGTTTTTCGTTAAATATTAAATCTGAAAAGAATAATGTGTTGTCCCTTTTATTGCTCAAGTTCCTTATAAGTTAATTTATTGGACACTTTTATACTCCAACTGGTGGAGACCCGCCGACTGTGAATGCTGAGGCGGATTTCTGGTCGTGGGTTCGATTTTCACTAGAGGGCGTTGGATAAAAGAAAAGGCATCAGCCCTATTCTGGCTAGAAAAGGGTGTGTGATTTATAAATGGACGTTAACATTTAAATTAATAAATGATACTCAATCTAAAACGTTTAACTGATTTTCACAATAATCCAACAATAATATTATTATATCACGGGAATTGTCATCATATTTAAGATTCTATTACTTTTTATTTATTTATTTATTAGGCTTCGCAACTTTGGCAATTCGCCTGTTAAATTGTAACATATTTAGAAATGGTCAGGTAATTTTCATACAAATGGAGTATTCAAAAGAGTATTTTTGTTATTTCTTTTACATTCTGAATTTATCATTTCAAAACTTTTATATGTCCCTTATATTGACAGGCACTTAAATATAATTATTTAAGACATTACAGAAGATGAATTTGGCACCAAATATGTATGTAAAAAAAAATTATAAAAGCTGATTGTTTCTTTTGAAACCCGCTTTCAGATCAGATAAATGTACATATTTTCAGTTCATTACTTGCAACAGATAACTGCAGAGGTGGGAGGCTGTTAAAAGAAACCAGTACAGAGTTTTCTCGCTAACACATTTTTTTTAGAATGTTATTTCAGTGTCTGTCATGGCAATTATTATGTGACATGTATACATATTAATTTGGTACAATTGTTATGTTTCTTTCAAACCTCTCATAGTTTTAATGCTGCCTGAAGTTTCTCGTTTGCCGGAACACAAACTTATAAATAATATTAACGATGAATTTCAATAGTAGTCGCTAATACTGTGGATATTTAACCACTGTAATCTATTTTAAAAATAGATCCATGTCAGTAAGCAGGCACACAACAACCACACCTACATTTTAGGTGTCGTACAATTCTTTGGTCGTAGACATGCTGCGTCGCAATGTTAGTGCTGGTTGACACAAACATAAAGTGGACGGTAAAGTATAACAGGTTCGGGTCTAACGTTTGTACCATCGTAGACTTGCCCAAGTAGAAATTCAGGTCCAACGTACATGCCACCTTCGACATGGCTGCTAGCAACACCTTTAATGAAACAATTAAAAATAAGTCTTTTGATTAATAAAAATATTACAGAGTTTTAAGTCTAAAGAGAGTTAATTTGTTATTTAACTTACTGTAATGTATGACTGATTCTTGCTTCGAGTTGGGGATTCTGAAAGGCACGGTCGCAACTGTCAATGGAAAATGCATTTGTAAATCTTCTCCTGACTTCTCAAATTCTAAGCCAACCTATTTACAAATGATAATATTAAAAAGTTAAGCTGAAATAGTTATTTTGGAATTGTTTGATTGAAAAGAAAAATAAAGGGAAATGTAGTGAAGAAAAAGTCAATCCCATTTTTTTAGGATCTAGAAAACTTCTATAATACAGGAAATAAATAAAAAGAATAAAAAAATTAAGATAGCAAAATTAATAGACTATATGTAAATATTTATGATTTAAATGTTAACGTTTCCGGGGGTATTTTCATATTGGCAGAAATTATTTTAGAACACATAAATGAGTATAATAAAAACCTCAAATTAAGATAAGACTACTCTTATTCTTCTATGCTGGTAATACTCACATAGGAAAGTATGTGAGGATTTTTTTTTATCTTTTTAAGGCATTTCAAACATTTGGGTCATTCTTGCCCATTTAAATGAAAGTTTTTGAAGATCCATATCGCACTAGTATTCCTAATGTGACACAACTCAAAATAAAACTCAACTGAAAATGTGTTACTCTTGCCTTTGTAGGGGGAGTAACATTAAGACAGGAAGAGTGACACAAGTGCCCTCTTGTGTAGAAGCTCTGAAGCTAGGTATATACAGTTTTGATGGTTGATAAAGAGATATTTACCATGCCTTTCATACTCATAACTGAAAAACACAGATTTTTGAGTTGTGTGTCTTTAGAAATACTAGTGCCATATGGAGCAGAAGGTAATATTTGCATCAGAATATTTCGACAGATCAAAATTTTTGTAATAAATTATTTGAAGGAGAATTATTATATCAATAAATATAAAGAGCAAGAAAGGATAAAACATACTTCTCAAAAGTATATAAGGAGTATACCCTTATATACATAGAAGGCGGTGAGGTTAAATAAGCATCGTAAGAGAGTCTGTACTCCCTGTATCCAACTCCAAGATGAGTGAGTCCCAGCGGGAAGGACAACAGGTGCCCTCTGTATGGTAGGACTGACACTAGGACTCTATATGTCTGACAAGATCTCGATAAAGGCGTTTTATTGGCTATTTATGTCCAATCAGGATCCATAAAATTTCATATGGTCTTTTAAGGTAAAACCATCGTACCTTCTTCCAAGAAATTACCAAACGAGGCAAAAGTCCATTTATAAATAACATTGATTCTCAGGACGGATTATGTACAGGTTAAAACCCTTTTCTAGGTGAGAGAGCTGATGAGTTTTCATTTTTTGAAAGAAAAGCCGCCAGCACTACTAGGAATCAAACCCCCGCTCTAATACACCGAGTGCTTACATATTTGCAGTGACGGCCATTGGGCATTTATATTAAATAAATTAGAAAAAAAAAGGAATTGAAATAAATAAAATATTTAAGAAGTAAAAATTAAATAAATGTAATTACAACCTTTCACTATCAAAACCACTCAGGGGTAAGGCTAAAAAAAATGGCGCCCACCGATCAGCTGATTTAAATCAGTAAACCCCTTATAAATAAAACCTTCTTGAAGTCTTGAAGCTAACCTTGCACTACTTAGGCTGTGTATATCTCCAAACAATGCTGCATGAGGCATTAAAGGTGCGAAAATAGCAGAGCAAGGTTTAAAAAAAATCAGATTTATTAATACACGTATATTTATTATTCCTCCTGCTCAATTCAATGTGCATTTTTTT
Organism: Gonocerus acuteangulatus; assembly: GCA_946811695.1. Lineage (NCBI taxonomy): Eukaryota > Metazoa > Arthropoda > Insecta > Hemiptera > Coreidae > Gonocerus > Gonocerus acuteangulatus. The sequence goes on from OX328126.1 coordinate 6,215,377, forward strand.
TGTTTAGTTGTTTCTTTAGTTAAAGGCTATAGTGAGATAAGATGATGAAAAGTGCCTCCAGTGATATGGATTTCGGAGTTTGACCACTTGAAAGGTAATCTAAAAATACAATCATGAAAATATTTAGCAATCTGGAGGTCATATTAGTGGTTAGGACGCCTTGTATCTATTTTATTTTTTCAAGGACGAAATTTTACTCCAAAAATCTATGAAAAAATCATAGAGGTGTAAATTATAATAGTGATGATTTTTTCAAAACTTTTGGCGCGAAATTCGAATTTTCAGACGAGTTTTATTTTTTAAATGGATTATTTAAATATGAGGATATTAGTTGGCCAACTTCTAAATAGCATTTTTACTTATAATTTTTTCCGTACATTCAAATACTGAGGTGGAACAAATTTTCTGAGCGGAACATGCTCAAAAATGTTTTGCAACATCAAACACTTTTTTTTCATTTTTAAAAAAAAACATAACCTTAAATTTAAACTTCCTAATTCACTCAAACATACTTCAAACCCCCTAAAAAATGTTTTTTTTCATAGGACTTACCTATAATGCAACATAGATCATCTCAAAATTCGAAAACGCCATAGTTTTGAATGTGCTAAAGGATTTATTTTTTTGAGCATGTTCCGCTCCGAAAATGATTTTATTCGTTTCACCATTCGAAAGTACGAGAAAAAGTATGTGGAAAATTGACATTAAGAAGTTGGCCAAATAACATCCTAAGATTTAAATAATCTACTATATATTTGTCAAATACCACTCACTCACTCACTCACTCACTCACTCACTCACTCATCTATCAACGCCCAGCCCAAACCGCTCGACACAAAATTTTGAAATTTTGCATGGACACTCCCTATATAACGTAGGCACTCGCTAAGAAAGGATTTTTTGATATTCGAATTTTTAGCATTTTTAGGGGGGTTTAAAGTTTGAGTTGGTTAGAGAAGGCAAGCCTAGGCAGCCTGCGTTGCTAGGACGATAACAGAACAGCTGTTACCGTACATTATCTATTTCATAGTTTTATTTCTAATTGAGGTTAATTTCAACTATGATGGCAGACCTTGAATTACTAGAAATTAACTGTCCCTCATAGAGTTTTAATTGCGTTTCTTTTCTGCCTGTCCCCGTCAGATAGGCTTGCCATATTTTTGGAGAGTTTGGGGGGGAATAAAAAGAGTACTAATTATAAGTAAAATGGTTGGTGAGTTTTAAGCCTAGCAACTAACGGGAAGGGGGAATCCTAAACTTTTAGTCTACCCAAACCTTAAAAATAAGAACGGAACTTTTTTTACTACTTGATTTTCCTAAAAAAATCTCTCAGCCAAATAGTAGTGTCTGGCAGCTGGCAGCGCTGTGCAGGTAGTTCCAGCGTTTTACAGTTAGATTACTTCTCATATCTTTGACACTGTGAGCAGTAGTAAAAATGTTGATTGTAGAAAAGTAACCGATTTAAAAAAGATTCTTATAAACATGAATTCATTACTTTTTACATCTTACAGCCTTTTCCGGGACATTGATAAAATCGGGCGGGACACCGAAACAATTGCAAAATGCCGGGACAGTCCCAGTCAAACCGTGATGTATGGCATATCCTTAGGTTTTCCAGGTGAGGTAATAATATCCGGAACCCTTGCAATGCCTTCTCGCCTATAACCTTGGTAATACTCGTAAATATATTGGGTGTTACCAAATGACTTCTTGGAAACATAAACTTTTAAATTTTAACGCCCATTGAATAAAATATAGTATGACGGGAACCGTGCTGTAATAAACTGCACAGAATTGTATAGTAACGTAATTTTGATGAAACATTATTTAACGCAATAAAATAACTACTAATCTGCCGTGACGAAGCACGGGTATTCAGCTAGTCTACTATATATTTGTCAAATACCACTCACTCACTCACTCATCTATCAACGCCCAGCCCAAACCGCTCGACAGAAAATTTTGAAATTTTGCATGGACACTCCCTATGTAACATAGGCGCTCGCTAAGAAAGGATTTTTTGATATTCGTATTTTTAAGCATTTTTAGGGGGGTTTAAAGTTTGAGTTGGTTAGAGAAGGCAAGCCTAGGCAGCCTGCGTTGCTAGGACGATAAAGAACAGCTGTTACCTTACATTATCTATCTCATAGTTTTTTTTATTTCTAATTGAGGGTAATTTCAACTATGATGGCAGACCTTGAATTACTAGAAATTAACTGTCCCTCATAGAGTTTTAATTGCGTTTCTTTTCTGCCTGTCCCCGTCAGATAGGCTTGCCATATTTTTGGAGAGTTAAACCGCGACACATTAATATGGGATGGGCATACCAGGGGGGGGGGATAAAAAGAGTACAAATTATAAGCAAAATGGTTGGTGAGTTTTAAGCCTAGCAACTAACTAAGGGAAGGGGGAATCCTAAACTGTTAGTCTGCCCAAACCTTAAAAATAAGAACGGAACTTTTTTTGCTACTTGATTTTCTTAAAACAATCTCTCAGCCAAATAGTAGTGTCTGGCAGCTGGCAGCGCTGTGCAGGTAGTTCCAGCGTTTTACAGTTAGATTACTTCTCATTTCTTTGACACTGTGAGCAGTAGTAAAAATGTTAATTGTTCAAAAGTAACCGATTTAAAAAAGATTCTTATAAACATGAATTCATTACTTTTTACATCTTACAGCCTTTTCCGGGACATCGATAAAACTGGGCGGGACACCAAAACAATTGCAAAATACCGGGACAGTCCCGGTCAAACCGTGATGTGTGGCATATCCTAAGGTTTTCCAGGCGACGTAATAATATCCGGAACCCTTGCACAGCCTCCCCGCCTATAACCTTGGTAATACTCGTAAATATATTGGGTGTTACCATATGACTTCTTGGAAACATAAACTTTTAAATTTTAACGCCCATTGAATAACATATAGTATGACGGGAACCGTGCTGTAATAAACTGCACAGAATTGTATAGTAAGGTAATTTTAATGAAACATTATTTAACGCAATAAAATAACTACTTATCTGCCGTGACGAAGCACGGGTATTCAGCTAGTAAAATAAATAAAAAAACGTTTCCATACCTTAAGGACATAATATATCTGTAATAGCCTGCATAGGCCTACAAGTGAAGGTGGTACCACTGGTAGAACTAGTTCCTGACCCGAGTCCCATTTAGTACTCGTGCAAGGGATCACTGGTTCACCTTTATACTCGAGGACTAGGTGTTCTGTCTCCTTCGTCACTCCCAGGACTCCTCTCTCGATGAAGTATTCAACGTACTGGAAAAGATTCAATTCACCATTTATATATTATAATGAGTACTTACGTACTAGTTGCACCGATCTCGAGGAGTGGGTCTTGTTCAGGGATACGGATCATGAAATGAGAACTCAATTGAAGTTGTGGCAATATGGCGACCGAAAGACCATTTATTAATATGGTACTTACGTATTAGCGTCAAAGCAGGTTAAAGAGCCGGGTCTCAGAGAACTGGATCTACACCGGGCCAGAGATCTGGATCAAGGAGTAAAATCAGATTTCGCCAATATGGCGACGGGATTATCAACGATTTAGGTTAACTAGAGTTTTGATATAACCTTTAGCTAGCGAAAACGCGTAGCACTTATATTAATAGCATAATTGCTATGCGTTTCCGCTCGCTACGCTCGCTCAAGATTATATCTAAACTCTAGTCAATCCAACTCTTTGATAATATAGATCAAGGATGGTTTTTCGCTGGATAATGGACTGATAAACAATTTGGCATCGCTTCAAAAAAGTAGCTTTCATCCTAGCTATTCTGATGTCGCTATCTCGCACAGAAACTGAAATCGCTTAACAAAACAAACAACAACAATTGCGTGGGTAAATAACGCACAAATGAATTGCGTTGAAAAGACAAAGGGAACAAGATGGCTACTATAAACACAATAGATGATATCTCTGATAGTGATTGACCAATAGAAATGCGTTATTCATGATAAAGATCTCTGAACGAGACTCGCCTCTTTAACCTGCTTTGACGCTAATAATTAAGTACCATTAATATTATCAACGAGTTGGATTGACTAGAGTTTCGATATAACCTTGAGCGAGCGGAAACGCATAGCAATTATGCCATTAACATAAGTGCTACTGGTTTCCTAGGTTATATAACATTAGCACTTATGTTAATTGCATAATTGCTATGCGTTTCCGCTCGCTACGCTCGCTCAAGGTTATATCGAAACTCTAGTCAATCCAACTCGTTGGTAATATAGATAATGGTTTTTCGGCGGAAAATGGGCCGATATACAATTTAACATTGCTTCAAAAGAGTACTTTTTCAGTCGTTCGTAAATCCCAAATACTCATTTTCCTAGCCAAAATAACAGCACGAAGAAAACTACAACACTAAGAAGTGAAACAAGAAACAATATTTATTGTTTCTTGTAAAAACACAAATCTAACAGTAAGTGAACACACAACGATGACTAGAACGGAAGAAAGAATAGCGAATGAGATTGCCCGTAGGAATGAACCAATAGAAACGCTTCAATTGAGTTCTCATTTCATGATCCGGATCCCTCAACGAGACCCAATTCTTGAGATCGGTGCAACTAGTACGTAAGTACCCTATAAAGTAATTGTTTGTTAATTTTGTTATAATTTCTTATCCTTAGAAATTATTATTCTTAGAATTAATTATTTGTTAGAGAGGCATTCAAATATTTTATTTTTTTTGTGACACTCTCAAGTAATCATCTCTAAATATACAGAAAAATTAAAATAAACTTTAGGTGACAAAGAAATCGAGAAATGTTTTGGATTCGTTCCTACGGTTTTCCATGATCCCATAAAAGTTATCGCGGTCTCCCTCCACCCACCTAGATACTTGTAGCTGAAGAAGGCTGACAAAGTCAGGGCCCCCACTTCTCAGAGCCGGGCCCCCACTTCTCAGAGCCAGGCTGAACATTCTAGGACTTTGGACATTTTAAAATTATTTTCATCATGAGTTTTGATCGAAATAAAAATAAAAGCCGACAATCGGTGCAGCAAAGGTCACTTTCGGTACTTGTAGTTTTATTACGACTCCTAATGAAATATACTATTCTGGGACTGCAATTGTTTTCTCGTTTTTGTGAATTAAAAAAATATAGATCCAATTCAAATAAATATAGGCTACGCCCGTCTATATTTCTAAAACCCATTCTTTTTACAAGCTCATAATCTATAAACTTTTTTCCAATTAACGAGGTCCGACCCGGGCCCGGGACAACTGTACCCGGCAGTCCCCCCATGTGGTGGCCCTGGTCAAAGCCCATGCCGAAACGTTCGAAATAACCCTAGTTATTTTTTCTCTTAAGATCAGACGTTTACTCTTAATCAAATCCCTACAATTCCATGACATCTTATTACCTGAGATCGAAACAGTTATTTTTTATCGAAAGAGTTAAAATTTAACTATTAAAGAAAAACTTTTATTTAAAAGTTTTTAGAGTAAAAGTTATTTAAGAACTCTTAAAGTGAACTACATCAAAATAAAAATTAATGTAATAATTTTATATGTTTTAAATCTGAAATAAAAGTTTTGAGTGTTTTAATCAAGAATTTTAGGGTTTCCTTGGCTTAAAAATGAGTAAAATGTTCTTTGTTGTCCCGCCTACTCATTCTAAATTTAATACATGGCCCTCTGCAAAATTGAGTTTGACACCTCTGAATTAAAGGATGAAAATTCTTTATCTTATGATCATGTAGTTAGTCATGCATTCGCACAAACTTATTGACCAACTTAATATAAGAAATGGGATGTACACTCCACAGGAATTGTGCTTACTCTGCATGGAGCAGACCTTCAAACTGCACTAACAACTCTCACCCTAACCTAAATAAATATTGTCTCGACCATGTGTTTTATTAGATTGTAAATAAGGATCCTCAAGCTAGGAAGGTTCCAGAAGAATAGAAGGCATTGGATAAAACCCTGAAGCAATCAGCTTGAAAGACATTCAATTCTCGGTAAAAATGAAGTTTCACGCCCTCAAAACCGATTTCTTTCAAATTTTCTACAATAACGTATTTTGATGCACTAAACACGAATACGTTAAAAAAACCTTCGCATTTAACTAGGAAAGAAGTTATTAAGCACTAAAGTTAATAGAATAATTAATAGAATTCTATTAATTTTAGCGAGTTGGATTGACTGGGGTTTTGTTATATTCTTGAGCGAGCGGAAACGCATAGCATGTATACCTTAAAGTCGTCATTTATGCCTTAAAATCGTCACAAATTTAGTTGTTAGCATTAGCTCTCATAACCTGCATAACAGTGAACTTTAGTGCTTAATAACTTCTTTCGTAGTTAAATGCGAAGGTTTTTTTTAACGTATTCGTTTTTAGTGCATCAAAATACAAAATTAAAATAGTTATTGTACAAAATTTGAAAGAAATCGGTTTTGAGGGCGTGAAACTTCATTTTTACCGAATTCTCTGATTATTGGCTCAACGGGATTGGGCGGCCATGTTTTAGGCCTGGAATTACTGATAATATCTTATACATAATTTTTATTTATTTTATTTTGAGCTTCGAAATCTTAGTGATGAGCTCATGACGAAGGAAGTGTTTTCAGTCTAGCCAAGAAAACAAAAAAGAACACCAATAACTAAATTAAGAAAAAAGTAAAATGAAGAAAAAACAAAACAAAAAAAACAACAGATAAAATAAAAAACAAAAGTAGCATGAATTACATAAACTAATTTGAGTATTTAAATATACTCGAGTAAATGCTTATTGGTATATATATATATATGCATATGTCATGACAAAAAAAAAAATTGATGAATTGTAACAACATTACAGAAATAAGAGGATCAAGTTAAAAAATAAAGAATGATGTAAATTAATTCAAGTTATTTTAAAGTTCTTATACATAAGAATATATGTATTTTATCTTTGGAAAATACTGCTTTTATTTATTTATTTTTGACCCTGCTTATTACCCTAATAGCTAACTATGTGTATCTGATTACCTGAAACAGTTTGATGATCAACCTGACATCTTCTTCCCCTTGGTTGTCTATGTTTGTTCGGAGGCGAATAGCTTCACCCGACACGTATGCCGATCTCTCCAATTCTGTTCTAAATAAGAATTTAATGAATTAGATTACCGTTTAAAAAGTATCATTCTAATTGCTTAAGAATAATTATGGATAGTTAATTTTCAATTTGAAGCCTCAAGGTCCTCGAATCAAATCTTCTCTCCAACAAAACTGTAATATTACAGTACTCTTGTCCAACCGGTTATTGCCTACTGGCCGAAAACCTGGTGCCTTCCATCGACAAACTGCTGTAAACTGGGAATTTTTAAAGGAAGTATTATTAGGAGGACCTTGAAAGACTTATCTAAAAAGGAAGATAAAGAGAAATTAAGAAAATGCTACCACTCCAGCTGAATGATAATATGAGAAGGCGAAGTGATATCACTCAATGATAGCAAGAAGGTGTGTTTGAGGAGGCCGCTAAATATAAATATATATATATATATATATATATATATATATATATATATAGTGACCTGAGTTCAAAACTCGAATGCGCCAAAGATTTTATCTTCTGGTGTCTTCGTTCGTAAGTTGGATTCGGGGTTCCAGGCCGTCCCTAGGCCTACCTAGGCTTTAATTAATTTATTAATTATTATTATTATTAATCAGCAAAAGTGTCCATTTTAAATATTAAAATGTTAAATATTTTAGTGTAAAATGGTGAGTATTGAGTCCTGTGACATCTAGTAAGCCAGGGTAAATGTAAAGACATTCTTCGCTTTTATAGTTTTTTTTTTTTACAAGAAATGTTCTTACCGAAAGTGTAAAATGAACTTATAACATTTTATTTTTTTATAACTGAATAATTTTTCATTTTTTTTCCATTTACAAATATCAAAAAACATATTATTTTGTACTTTTTTACATTCAAAATATTTATGTAATTACTTGACTGCGAAATGTGCTTAGTTATGCAGCTCCTGCGTGACAGACTTTTGTTCCATTCAAGGTGTCATTCACTTCCCCCCTCCCCTTTTTAAAAAAGAAAAATGCTTTTAGCAGTAGAAAGAGGGTGTCAATGTGCCTTTTTCTTTAAGGCCTCTTTATAAAAATTCTTTAGACATTTTAATACTGAACTAGAGTTAATAAAGGACTTTTGTAAAGGCTAAAACTTAGAGTCTACTCCTTAACTCGAATATAATTTTGATTTACGATCGGAATTATTGATTACTAGCTGAATACCCGTGCTTCGTCACGGCAGATAAGTACTTATTTTATTGTGTTAAATAAGGTTTCATTAAAATTACGTTACTATACAATTTTGTGCAGTTTATTACAGCACGGTTCCCGTCATACTATATGTTATTCAATGGGCGTTAAAATTTAAAAGTTTATGTTTCCAAAAAGTTATTTGGAAACACCCATTATATTTGCGAGCATTACCAAGGTTATAGGTGAGGAGGTTGTGCAAGGGCTCCGGATATTATTACCTCGCCTGGAAAACTCTAAGGATAGGCTTACCATACATCACGGTTTGACCGGGACAGTCCCGGTATTTTGCAATTGTTTCGGTGTCAAGCCCGGTTTTATCAATGTCCCGGAAAATACTGTAAGATGTAAAAAGTAATGAATTCATGTTTATTAGAATCTTTAATAAATCGGTTACTTTTCTACAATTAACATTTTTACTACTGCTCACAGTGTCAAAGAAATGAGAAGTAATCTAACTGTAAAACGCTGGAACTACCTGCACAGCGCTGCAAGCTGCCAGACACTACTATTTGGCTGAGAGATTTTTTTAAGAAAATCAAGTAGCAAAAAAAGTTCCGTTCTTATTTTTAAGGTTTGGGTAGACCAACAGTTCAGGATTCCCCCTTCCCGTTAGTTGCTAGGCTTAAAACTCACAATTTTGCTTATAATTTGTACTGTTTTTATTCCCCCCCCCCTGGTATGCCCATCCCATATTCCTAACTCTCCAAAAATATGGTAAGCCTATCTAACGGGGACAGGCAGAAAAGAAACGCAATTAAAACTCTATGAGGGACAGTTTATTTCTAATAATTCAAGGACCATAGTGGAAATTAACCTCAATTAGAAATAATACTATGAAATAGATAATGTAAGGTAACAGCTGTTCTGTTATCGTCCTAGCAACGCTTGCTGCCTAGGCTTCCCTGCTCTAACCAACTCAAACTTTAAACCCCTCTAAAAATACTTAAAAATTCGAATATCCAAAAAGTCCGTCACGCAGGAGCTGCATAACTAAGCACTTTCCTCAGAATTTGGGTAGTGCAGACTGCTTTCCAGAACAATTTGCTTAAAATATCCTACATAAATAAAATAAAAACATGAATAGTTCTCTTTTAAATTTGTAATGAGTAACTGATCAATTATTAATTTGCTTCCAGAGTTATGTTTACACGTGGTACCTACTACACTACGTAATAAATACAAAAAACCTCATATTATCGTATTTTGATCTGACGCAGGAACAGCATACAGTCCCTCTAGTGGTAGAAAGCGCTCCTTGCGGCGGCTTTGTGAACCTACGTCTGGCGGGCTTTTCTATTGAAATATATTACAAATTAAACCCCCGATTTCCGATTGACCGATTCAGCTCATTTTTACAACACTTCTTTCTCATGAGTTACCCACGACGTATACCGTGTTTCGTTACAATACAGCAGAAATTACGACCGGTATGAGTATATTAGGAATTTGGGTCCGGAGTAAACCCCCCCTTCTAATGAACCGATTTAGTTTATTTTTACAACACATATTTACCTGTAGATTACCACTACGAATACCGAGTTTCGTCGAAATATACCAAAAATCACGGCTGGTAGTGGCGAATTGGTATTGTGGGTCCGGAGTAAACCCCCCCCTCCTAATGAACCGATTTAGTTTATTTTTACAACACATATTTACCTGTGGATTACCACTACGAATACCGAGTTTCGTCGAAATATTATACCAAAAATCACGGCTGGTAGTGGCGAATTGGTATTGTGGGCCCGGAGTAAACCCCCCCCCCCCCTTCTAATGACCCGATTTAGTTCATTTTTATATCTCGCTTTTCTCTCTATATTACCACTACGAATACCAAGTTTCGTTGAAATATAACAAATATTACGGCTGACATAGTCAAATTAGTGTTTTGGGTTCGGGGTAAACCCCCCCTTCCGGTGGACCGACTTTGGTGGTTAACGAACTCGTTCAATCGTTTGCTAATTGAATGCTATATACCAAGTTTCGTGACGAAAAAACAAAAACTCTGGCCGCTATCGTGTTAACAGACATATATATATATAAATTTTAACGGGGGTCATTTTCGGTGTCTACTAGGTAGGATCGATAAAGATTTGAAGAAATTTTTCAAAAATTCCGTCATGAGTCCAACCTCAATAGCTACTTTCCTTCGGAGGAAAGTGCGAAAATCCTTTCTTAGTGAGTGCCTGCGTTATATAGGGAGTGTCCATGCAAAATTTCAAAATGCCTGTCAAGTGGTTTGGGCTGGGCGATGATAGGTCAGTGAGTGAGTGAGTGAGTGGTATTTGACTAATATATAGTAGATTTATTGGCGAAGTGCAAAAGCATGCCAAAAGGAATTAATTAACATTTACCTAATTTTTAAATTGAATATGGAGTTTGTGTGGTGTTTTAGCGGGGTTCCTCCCTCCCTCCATAGGGAGGGGGTATTTATTTGTTGTTGGTTTTGGACTAGGTTATTAGATGACGACTACTATACTACTACGTAGTATAGGAAACGTTTGTCTGAAAAGAGAGGCCAAGTTTGCCAGAAACTAGTCGACATAAATAGAATGGTTTAAATGAAGTTTTGGAGCAATTTTGTGACCTATAAGGCCTTTATTAAAACAAGAGGAAAAATATATGTGGAAGAGGTCAAGTTACGAGAGAATATATATATATATATATACAGTGGAACATGGATAATTCGAAATCGTGGTTAATTCGAATATTTCTCTCGGTCTCTAGAACTTAGGGCATAAACAATGTAAAAAAAATCGTGGTTAATTCGAATAAAATTTTGGATAATTCGAATTTTTTACGAGTCTGTACCTCCAATGGGAAGTGGACAGAGAGGCGGTCGGTTGATCTTAAATCTTGTTAAACAGTTCCCCCCTCGTGTAAGAAGGATAGTAAGATACGGATGTAGGGGTTCCTGGACAAGAAGCGCGGCGGTCTCATGGTCTAGTTCTTGGACTCTAGGAGTTCTGCAAGGTGGTGGGTCGTGCTTCCTCCCTTCCAGGGGTTGTTATAGTTACATCCTGTCGTTTTATCCTAGAATTCCCTCCCACCATCCCTCCCATCTTCATTTCTTATTCAGTTATGAGTCAGTCAGAGCCTAGATCTGTTGTATTGTTTGTGCCTTGAATTTCTGGTGTACAGTGGAGTTGTTGATTTAGGATGTCGAATCCCAGAAGTTGTAAAACTTTAACGTTGTCAGAGTAAATAGCTCCGATTAAAGAAGTTGAAAAAGGAATAAAGAAAAAATCTAAAAATGCCAAGGAATTCCTCCTAACACTTTATTAACTACCTGAAAAATAAAGAAAAGGGTTCTTGCCAATGAAAATGACTTTTTTTCAAAACAATAGACTTTTATTTTTACTTTCTTGATAAATTATTTATTACTTATATACGTAATCACCAATTTATGAAATATTTGATATTGTCTAAATAAAATGTATGTCTTTTTTTAATTCAAAAATGTTAAAATAAGAAATTCGATTTTTTACCCCTTTATTTTCAAAAACTTTTGTAATTCGAATTTTGGATAATTCGAACTTTTTTATCGGTCCCTTGGGGTTCGAATTATCCAAGTTCTACTGTATATATATATATATATATATATATATATATATATATATATATATATATATATATATAGAAGGTGTCCCCATAATAAACGGCCAAACTTCGGGGATGTAGGATGAAAAAACAAATAAAAAGATGCCTTTGGCATATATCTCGTTTCTGTTTCATTTCCCAGAAAAAAGCAAACTACTAAAATAAATTATGAAAAGGCAGCCTTTCATGACACATATAAAAAAATCGTTAAAATTGTATTTCGTGTTTTTAAAAATCTTGTGCGGTATGTCTTGTTGTTTCATTAAGTTGGCGGGGTAATGTTAATGTTCGTCCAATTCGAAATCTTGCAAGGACTACTTCTCTTTTCGTGCGTCGCCATTTCCAATCAAACAATTTTCTCTCCAATGCTCGAGCCCCCCCCCTCCCCCAAGTTGATTAATGAAGTTTTCTATCTAAGGGAGAAACTTATCCAATCCATGATGAAGATATTATAAAAGCTTTCAGTTTGGAAGGGAGGAGCTGGAAAATAGAAGTTCTTCTTACAATATACTTCTGTCTTTCTTTTATAGATTAACTTATTGTTGAGAACTTCTATAGGAAAGCCTGCGTGGGTTGTTTCATCGCTGGAAATAATAGAAATACAGATATTGAAGGATGTGATATTATGGGGAATGTTTCCAATTCGTGTTTTAAACTTTAGCTGGTCTGTGGAACAGTTAGAGAGGAAAAACGCGCAAGATGTTGACCCGAACGCAACATGGAGGGGCTGGGTACATACGGTCGATTAATAATAAAATATAACTCCTTGGACACAAAATAATAATAAATAGGCAGGGAGCGAGTGAATCGCGCAGTTGCTTGGGGCTTTACGAACCTCCCTTCCAGAGTACAGCACACTGCACACATAACACACACAGTACACTAAACACTTACACTGACATAAGGTCACGTACAGTACACACCCCAGGATCACCTTCCCTTGGAGATAGACCTGGCAGTTGCTTGGGGCTTTACGAACCCCCCTTCCCCGAGTACAGTACACTGCACACATAACACACACAGTACACTAAACACTTACACTGACATAAGGTCACGTACAGTACACACCCCAGGATCACCTTCCCTTGGAGATAGACCTGGCAGTTGCTTGGGGCTTTACGAACCCCCCTTCCCCGAGTACAGTACACTGCACACATAACACACACAGTACACTAAACACTTACACTGACATAAGGTCACGTACAGTACACACCCCAGGATCACCTTCCCTTGGAGATAGACCTGGCAGTTGCTTGGGGCTTTACGAACCCCCCTTCCCCGAGAACACTGCACTGCACACATAACACACACAGTACACTAAACACTTACACTGACATAAGGTCACCTACAGTACACACTCCAGGATCACCTTCCCTGGGAGATAGACCTGGCAGTAGGTATAGAATGCACTACCCACATAAAGTGGTGGAACAAAATTCAGTACTAGGCTTGCACAAATCTGGAGTGAGGTCTGCTCCAGAGGGAATAATTTTTAAGACCTTGACATCGGAAGCAGTACATGCGGTGCTCCTATCCCATACTACCCCGTAAGATTAAGGATATTTACTAAGTATACAATCAAGCACTGGCTTCAGCTTGGAGGAGAGTTATCCTTCTCCCACTCCTGTCAGTAAGTAGCCAGGAAATACACAACAACGCATGCATTAGACTGGATACATGCATAGTGCAGTCATGCGAGTGTATTACCTCACCACCAAAAGCGGACTAGAAACAGCAGTATGCTCAACTGGATGCAGTGAGACCCGCCCGATACTTCTTAAATATCCATCATATGTATGTACATAGTTATTTATTTCGGTTGGACGTAAATCCCCCGAAGTAAATTCAATCACCCGGAAACGGAGGAAACCCATCCCGATATTATAATAATAATGTAACTCATTGGACACAAAGAAATTAGGGTCGTTTTTACATTGTTATTTTTCTAATTTCCTATAGTAGGAAAATGTATTTGTCAATAAAACTGGATAAGTGAAATTAGAAACAATTTATTGTTGCTGTAGAAATAGAGCTTTCCTAGGGGGAACTGAAGACGCCGTGTCAATAAAACTGGATAAGTGAAATTAGAAACAATTTATTGTTGCTGTAGAAATAGAGCTTTCCTAGGGGGAACTGAAGACGCCGTGTCAATAAAACTGGATAAGTGAAATTAGAAACAATTTATTGTTGCTGTAGAAATAGAGCTTTCCTAGGGGGAACTGAAGACGCCGTGTCAATAAAACTGGATAAGTGAAATTAGAAACAATTTATTGTTGCTGTAGAAATAGAGCTTTCCTAGGGGGAACTGAAGACGCCGTGTCAATAAAACTGGATAAGTGAAATTAGAAACAATTTATTGTTGCTGTAGAAATAGAGCTTTCCTAGGGGGAACTGAAGACGCCGTGTCAATAAAACTGGATAAGTGAAATTAGAAACAATTTATTGTTGCTGTAGAAATAGAGCTTTCCTAGGGGGAACTGAAGACGCCGTGTCAATAAAACTGGATAAGTGAAATTAGAAACAATTTATTGTTGCTGTAGAAATGAAACCAAAAAAAACCAAAGTACCTAGTTTTTTAAAAATATTAAATGAAGTGCTGCGATTTAAAAAGCGTCTTCAATAAACATAATTGAAAATAGACTGCAATACACTGCGTAAGAGTGAATGAGAGCACCGCGCAGTTTTGGTTGTTCTCTGCGTTCTCATTGGTTCTTGCTCGCATGATCTTGTACAGCTGTCCCGGTTTAAATGGCAGCCTGAATAAAACACTCATTTAATATTAGATAAAAACAACCTAGGTTTTTTTTTTTACATTCTATCTCCCTTAAAAATGTCTGCCTCATTTATTATGTATTGTAAAATTGTTTTAATTTTGCATTAATGATAGTTGGCTTTTAATAAAACACTATTTTGGGGCAATATTTGTTTGTACCTTTCCCCTATGCAGTACCTGGTGTTCCAAGGTAAGTCTAGCCAAAACATATTTACCTTCTTATCTGCCCAAGAGGTTCACATTATAGCAAAATTTCAAGGTGCATAAAACACTTCATGAAACGTGCGGTTACCAGCTCTTGGACTATGATAAATTCTTTTGATTACAAAGTTTGGGTGGTCCCAAGGTGTTGACGGCCAGCTATCTGCAGATTCTCTGTTGAATAGAACGAAATAAACTTAAAGTGCGCTTTTCTCTGGCAGAGATAGTCCTATCGACGTTTCATACCTTGTTTTTTTGGTGGAACTTTTCAATAGACACAGTCCACTATCTTTCTGCTGGTTAACGAACTCAATCTTTCGTTTTAAACATAGAATATTCATGCCAGGTTTTATCAATTTCAGATCAATTCCTCGACGTCATAGCTAGAATAAACCAAGGCAAATACACAACTAGCTACTCACACATAAAATATTCCTTGGACCACTCATCAAAATCTTGGTAACACTCATTTTTCCCCGCACTTTCGATTATTTTTCGTTCCTTAGTGTGTATAATGTCTTACTTATCTATTGTTAACCGCATTTGTTAAACAAAAACAAATACACCAAACAAAATTTAATAAAAATGTATTTTGTAAATCAAAAAACTTCACATCAAGTGGCAGCCTTTGTGTAAAAAATGCCTCCAAAAATAATTTTACATGGAACTTTTAAATAGATTATATTGTGATAATAATTATTATAACAATATAATCTATAGAATATAAAAAAAAGGTCCGATGATGCAGAAGAATTATCAAATAGGTTTTGCAATTATTCAAATTATCATTATTAATATAAATAATCAGAAAAAAAAAATCAGTCCCGTAACAGGCCACAAGGGCCCAGAGGAGCAGATACTGTAGAGGTATGTGATTCTTGACCATACGGCTTTAGGGAGATAGTGTGGTCAACACTATGCTCCGCCCGCCTGATTTTCCCCTTGGCTGCTTCGACTGCTAGAGTCATTAGCACCCAAGGTACCCATTATTAATTAAATTAATTAAAGGCTGGGTGAGCCTAGGGAAGATCTGGGACCCCAAATCCAACCCTCGAACGGCAGCACTAGAAGAAAAAATCTTTAGTGCGCGCTCGGGTTTTGAACCTGGTCCTCCAGTTCATTAGTCGAGTGCTCTACCACTGAGCTAACCTGGTCCCCAATATAAATAATAAATATCAAAATAGAGTATTAGTAATTGCAAAAAATATTTAATAACAATACCGTACCTGAGAACGACGGGTCCTTTTTGGCAGCATAGGCAACATGTGGTTTTCTTGTCTTGACCTATCATCGGTTTCTTCATGTAAACAAGAAAATAAAATTATTAGTAAACTAAAATCAAGTTAAAGTAAATTCTTATTTATTTTAATTCTGGAACTAGGAACAGGAGAAATCAAAACTAATAGTTATATATCTTACCAAATACTGTTCGTCCATGCAGTCTATATGAGGTCCAATTATGGTGAAATATTTCATCCCTTGTGGTGGAGAGCAATAGGGGATGTCCACCGTCACCTGCATCGAAATAATAAAACAAATTTATAAACAATAGCCAACAATTGTAAGAAAATTAATAATTCATATTATTAAATAGCCTCCCTACATAATGTACAAGAAAGTAGTTGGGGTCATAAAAAAAATTAAAATACTTCACTTCACATTCTTCTACATTCTTTAATTTGTACCTCAAGAACAAAATCTTCTTCAATTCGTTTTTCCTAGAGAGCATTTTAAAGACCAGGTTTGGATATAGGGTCATTCCATATCAAGTGATCCAAAAACGAGGAAAAAATGTCCCTCAAATTTTTTGATTTTTTTAAATGTGGCTCATCAATAGTACCCAATAAGACAATTAAAAATCCAAATTTTTAGAAATTTATCTTTAATAGTTTTCGAGTTATGAAAGTTTAAGTTTTTTAAAAAAGCACATTTTAGGACAGACACTTGATCATACAATGTACCATAACTCCCAAACGAAATGAGCTAGAGAGGTCTGGGAAAAGGCATTCGTTAGTATATTAAATGCTGATTAAAATTATATGTATCATGACTTATTTATGAAAATTGAAATTTTAGGGTAATTTTTAAAACTTTAAAATTTAAATTTCTCTTAAAACGTATGTTTAAAAATTTTCAAAAAATTTGTAATTTTTCTTTGATATTTTATCTCAGTTTTGTGTAAATTTCAAGTTGGGATCTCAATGGGATCATATTTATTTTAATTAATAACTTAATCAAAGGTAGCTTGGTATCTCGTTGGTACGTCAAAAATTAAACATTTTCAGAAAATGAAATGAAATCCATCTAATATATACACAAGACGAAAAAACAAAGAAAAAAAGTCCTTTGGGGTATAGTTCGTTTTGGCTTAGTGTCCGAGAAAAACGCAAAAAACTAAAAGAAATTATGAAAAATACGTCTATTAAAAGGGAGATCATTTTTTTTTTAAAGTACATGTATCAAACCCACTCCCTCCCCTCACCCTTTCACCCCCACCACCTTTAACCCCCCCGCCCAATATAGGAGTGAATATGCCTCTGATTTTGTGTGGAATAATGAAATATTAGTTCCACATTTGTTTACCCCTCGACTTGACGCAGAGTCTTTCCACGCATTCCTCTATAATAAACTGTCTTCGTTCTTGGAGGAGATCCTTTTGTCACAGAGATTCCAAGTCGACGGTTGTCCAGCTCACTACGGGAGGGCCGTATGAAATTGGTTGGGCATTAACTATCCATGGCGTTGGATTGGACCTGGTGGGCCGGTATCTTGGCCGGCTCGATCTTCAGACCTCACGCTCTTGGATTTCTTCGCATATGGACACATTAAAGATTTGGTCTACAGAGAGCCCATTGGCACAAGGGAGTACCTCATCCATAGCATCAGATGGGCCTGGGAACAGATTACAGCAGAGCAATGCACAAATACCATCCATTGGCACAAGGGAGTACCTCATCCATAGCATTAGATGTGCCTGGGAACAGATTACAGCAGAGCAATGCACAGATACCAACCATTGAC
Organism: Gonocerus acuteangulatus; assembly: GCA_946811695.1. Lineage (NCBI taxonomy): Eukaryota > Metazoa > Arthropoda > Insecta > Hemiptera > Coreidae > Gonocerus > Gonocerus acuteangulatus. The sequence continues at coordinate 6,233,254 of OX328126.1, forward strand.
ACAAGGGAGCACCTCATCCATCGCATCAGATGGGCCTGGGAACAGATTACAGCAGAGCAATGCACAAATACCATCCATTGGCACAAGGGAGTACCTCATCCATCGCATTAGATGGGCCTGGGAACAGATTACAGCAGAGCAATGCACAGATACCAACCATTGACACAAGGGAGCACCTCATCCATCGCATCAGATGGGCCTGGGAACAGATTACAGCAGAGCAATGCACAAATACCATCCATTGGCACAAGGGAGTACCTCATCCATCGCATTAGATGGGCCTGGGAACAGATTACAGCAGAGCAATGCACAGATACCAACCATTGACACAAGGGAGCACCTCATCCATCGCATCAGATGGGCCTGGGAACAGATTACAGCAGAGCAATGCACAAATACCATCCATTGGCACAAGGGAGTACCTCATCCATAGCATTAGATGGGCCTGGGAACAGATTACAGCAGAGCAATGCACAGATACCAACCATTGACACAAGGGAGCACCTCATCCATCGCATCAGATGGGCCTGGGAACAGATTACAGCAGAGCAATGCACAGATACCAACCATTGACACAAGGGAGCACCTCATCCATCGCATCAGATGGGCCTGGGAACAGATTACAGCAGAGCAATGCACAAATACCATCCATTGGCACAAGGGAGTACCTCATCCATAGCATTAGATGGGCCTGGGAACAGATTACAGCAGAGCAATGCACAGATACCAACCATTGACACAAGGGAGCACCTCATCCATCGCATCAGATGGGCCTGGGAACAGATTACAGCAGAGCAATGCACAGATACCAACCATTGACACAAGGGAGCACCTCATCCATCGCATCAGATGGGCCTGGGAACAGATTACAGCAGAGCAATGCACAAATACCATCCATTGGCACAATGGAGTACCTCATCCATAGCATTAGATGGGCCTGGGAACAGATTACAGCAGAGCAATGCACAGATACCAACCATTGACACAAGGGAGCACCTCATCCATCGCATCAGATGGGCCTGGGAACAGATTACAGCAGAGCAATGCACAGATACCAACCATTGACACAAGGGAGCACCTCATCCATCGCATCAGATGGGCCTGGGAACAGATTACAGCAGAGCAATGCACAAATACCATGCATTGGCACAAGGGAGTACCTCATCTATCGCATTAGATGGGCCTGGGAACAGATTACAGCAGAGCAATGCACAGATACCAACCATTGACACAAGGGAGCACCTCATCCATCGCATCAGATGGGCCTGGGAACAGATTACAGCAGAGCAATGCACAAATACCATGCATTGGCACAAGGGAGTACCTCATCTATCGCATTAGATGGGCCTGGGAACAGATTACAGCAGAGCAATGCACAAATACCATCCATTGACACAAGGGAGCACCTCATCCATCGCATTAGATGGGCCTGGGAACAGATTACAGCAGAGCAATGCACAGATACCAACCATTGACACAAGGGAGCACCTCATCCATCGCATCAGATGGGCCTGGGAACAGATTACAGCAGAGCAATGCACAAATACCATGCATTGGCACAAGGGAGTACCTCATCTATCGCATTAGATGGGCCTGGGAACAGATTACAGCAGAGCAATGCACAAATACCATCCATTGACACAAGGGAGCACCTCATCCATCGCATCAGATGGGCCTGGGAACAGATTACAGCAGAGCAATGCACAAATACCATCCATTGGCACAAGGGAGTACCTCATCTATCGCATTAGATGGGCCTGGGAACAGATTACAGCAGAGCAATGCACAAATACCATCCATTGACACAAGGGAGCACCTCATCCATCGCATTAGATGGGCCTGGGAACAGATTACAGCAGAGCAATGCACAAATACCATCCATTGGCACAAGGGAGTACCTCATCCATAGCATTAGATGGGCCTGGGAACAGATTACAGCAGAGCAATGCACAAATACCATCCAGTCTGTCAATGTGCAATGTGATGCCTCTACTGCTGCAAAGGGAAAAATCTTTGAACAGTTTGTAAATTGATTATTTAGAATTATTGGAAGAAGAAATTGTTATTTTATAATTATTTATGCGCCCCGAGTTAAATTTAAAATGTTTTAAGAATTTTAATATTAATTTTTATTAAGAATTTAAATTATTTTTTTGTGTGTTTTAGCACTTTCCTCAGAAGGAAAGTAGATATTTTAAATTATGTTGAACTTACCGCTTTACATGGTGTCAGTTAATTTTTTCGAGCAAGAAATTTTTTTGTTGTTTTTTTGGGGGGTATAGGTGTGTGGGTAGAGGAAGTGGAAGATGAAATCTGCTTTTAATGATTTTTATATAGGAATTATGACATAGTGCCTTTTCACAATTGTGTTTAAGTTTTTTACGTTTTTCTCGGAAAGGAAGCAAATCGAGATATATGCCAAAGGACTTTTTTTCTTTTTTTTTCATCCTGCATCGATTCCCGAAGTTAAGCCGTTTTTTTGGGGGGGGGGACACCCTGAGTATGTTAGATGGATTTCATTTCTTTTTCAGAAAATTTCAATTTTTTTAAGTACCAACATAAAGTTAATAATTAAAATAAATATGATCTCATTGAGATCCCAACTTGAAATTTACACAAAACTGAGATAAAATATCAAAGAAAAATTACAAATTTTTTGAAAATTTTTAAACATACGTTTTAAGAGAAATTTAAATTTTAAAGTTTTAAAAATTACCTTAAAATATTAATTTTCATAAATAAGTCATGATATATATAATTTTAATCATCATTTAATACACTAACGAATGCTTTTTACCACACCTCTCTAGCTCATTTCGATTGGGAGTTATGGTACATTTTATGATCAAGTGTCTGTCCTAAAATGTGCTTTTTTAAAAAACTGAAACATTCATAACTGGAAAACTAATAAAGATAAATTTCTAAAAATTTGGATTTTTAATTGTCTCATGGGGTACTATTGATGAGCCACATTTAAAAAAAATCAAAAAATATGAGGGGAAAAACTGTGGATCACTTGATATGGAATGACCCTATAAACTATTTTATCTATAATTTCATTTATTACAACCATTAGGTAATAAAAATATAAATCGCTATTAAATAAATAAATCCTTTATTGCATGAAGAGGAACAATACAAACAAAAAACTATTTCAAAGAATAACCAAAATAAAAGTAATAAAAATTTAAATTCTTTTCCTCTTAAAGTACTATTTACAATATTTACAAGTACATGTTTCTCATATATTATATTAATACTAGCTGTTACCCAGTGTGCCATGCTACACCTACTTTCTGTCTGTGACTCTCGTGTATCAAGATCTACTTGATACCTAATTGTCTATACCCAGTTACGAAAATCGGTCAAACGATGTGAATTTGTTTTAGTTCATAATGATACCGGCAGAGGCCAGCACACAAATCTAACAGCCTTCTCTAGCACTTCATCTAACAGCCGAAAGAGGCCATTAGCAGAGCCTGTGAGTAGAAAGCTCTTTTCAAAGAATGTTGAAATAAACTGTTGAAATAAAACTGTTGAGATAAAAACTGAAATAAACTGCATTCCATGATTATATAATGATGTAAAGTCATCAATGAGTTCGAGTTATTCTAATTATCAGGAACATCAATAAATAAATTTGAGACATTATTCAAAATGGCCGTCACAATCTGAATGGTTCAGTGTAGCCAATTTTTCTTGAACAAAACTTTTGACCTTTTGACCAAATTTTGAAATTTGACTATTTTGACCTAGCCTAGGAGATTCCTCGTATCAAGACTTACCTGTGTGCCAAGTTTGGTCAAAATCGTTCAAACGGTGTAGATTTGTATAAGGAACAAACAAACAGAAAAACAGACAGACACGTGATTTTTATATATATATATATATAGATGTGAGAAACATATAATAATATCGCTATTAATATATGTTTTAATTAATTAATATATTAATATCGCTATTATTATATGTTTTAATTAATTAATATATTAATATCGCTATTAATATATGTTTTAATTAATTAATATATTAATATCGCTATTAATATATGTTTTAATTAATTAATATATTAATATCGCTATTATTATATGTTTTAGTTAATTAATATATTAATATCGATATATTAATATCGCTATTAAAAAAGTTTTAATGAGTTGTATGAATAATTGTTTTTAGACCCTTTAATTCCATCCTGACCTGAACTACCCCCGTTTCGACTCTAGGATGGCCCGGGCGTGCGGGAAAGTCCATCCTGCGAATTCCAAACCTGCGAATTTTAGGCTTTGCGAAAAACTAAGGGCGCGCTCCTAGTGTTTCGCAAAGCCTAAAATTCGCAGGTTTATCGACGGAAATTGACTAAACTATCCAATCCCTGAGCTAAAGACCCATAGCAGAGTCCAATAGGACTTGGTCCATTTCCGAACTCCAAACTAGTCCAGGTCACTACGGCAGCGCTACTAATCCATGACCATTACACCGGGACCAGCGTAACACAACGTGGCCACTAACGTTGTAAGCTCCTTAATCAAATTTAAAACGGGCAATCGAAATGAAAATTAGGATAATCGGATTCCCCAAACATTAGCCAAATTGGAACCCAATCCCAATTTCCAGCAAAGGTTTTACAACCAATATTCTATTAGCTCAGTATTAATTATCCAATTTGCATCTAGCAACGTGGTTTCCAATTTGGCACTTTTTTTTCGTGATTCCTCCCTCTCTCCCTCTTCAGGGAGGAAAAACATTCTCCTTAGGAAGGAACCCCGCTTAAGGTTGCACCTACATTGGACCCGAATTTCTCCCGACCCGATCCGATTTCGTTTGACCGACACCGGCCAACGTGAGTCCCTACATTGGCCCCGACCAATGTAGTCACAGCTCGTCAGTAATGACCTCGTAGTGAAGTGAAAATGAGTGATTAATTTAAGAAATACCACCTAATAAGCATAGAAACCTTCGATTAGGTTGAATATTGGAGGTATGAAGGAGGAGCTGAGAGGCCAATCAATCTTCTGGAAGTATATCAGTCCCGAAAAAATAAATCTTTGTGTAACAGTTAATTTTTAGCGCGGTTCCTCCCTCCCTCCATAGGGAGGAACCCCGCTTATAAGGTTGATCTCATAAAACAATCCGGAAGGGTCGACTAGAAAATTTCGCGTTTCAGAACCCCTAGAGACCGAAAATAACTGTGGTTAAAATTTGTATATATATATATTTATATATATATATATATATATATATATATATATATATATATATATATATATATATATTTGTCTGTTCGCGGATTTCTGGCCTCCCTAATGGTCCGATTTTGATGAAATTTGGTACAAAAATCTGTCGACCAATTTAAAAGGTCAAGTTCGTTAACCAGCAAAATCCGCCCACTGGAAGATGGCGTTTGGGGCGAAATTCTCGCAAAAAAAATCGTAACGCTTACGTTTTTGAGTTCATAAGCTTCTAAGTACTCGTTTTATATGATTCCTGGGCTAGGAAAACGAATGAAACCATTTTCAAGGCGATAGCTTTAACCGTTTTCGAGAAAAGTGGAAAAATATTTTTTGAATACCGTTTTTGGTTTGGGTACTTAGAATCATGGGATTCAGTTGAAACATTTTCTGCATGTTCTACTTTCATCAAAACTAATATGTTGAAATTTTGGTTACGTTTGGAGTTATGGAAGGGTTAGAATAAAATATTTTATTAACAGACATAAAAAGTTTTAGTAACTTTGTTTACTTTCCTTAATATCTCGAAAAAGGTTGAGAATCTTGGTAATCGGAAGAATACGATTAGAAAGCTTATTAAATGCTCTAAAGAAAAGGTTCTAATGAAAGTTTTGATTAGGCGATGTCAATCGGAGAAATAAGAGCTTAAAACTTTAAAGTAATTGATTTCGCTTATTCGAACTGTTCTTTTTGTCTGTTTTTTATTCCTTGTTATTTTTTAATTGCTTATTGTTGGATAATGTATTTGAAAATAAAACAGGTCAAGAAAAATAAGAAAAACAATTTAATGTTAGAGATATGGATTTCCAAGATATATAGCTTTTCAACTGCCTAGCGTCCTTCCTAGGGAGGGTTCTTTGTCTTTGATTTTGGTACTTAGAATTATGGGATACAGTTGAAACATTTTCTGCATGTTCGAGTTTCATCAAGACTTATATGTTGAAATTTTTGTTACGTTTAGAGTAAAGGAAGGGTTAGAATAAAATATTTTATTAACAGACAAAAAAAGTTTTTATAACTTTGTATAATTTCGTTAGTATCTCGAAAACCGTTGACAATCTTGTGAAGCGGAAGATTACCATTCGGAAGCTTACTAAATGCTCTACAAAAAAGGTTCTGAAGAAAGTTTTAATTAGGCGATGTCAATCGGAGAAAAAAGTGTTTAGAGCTTTAAATTAATTGATTTCGTTTATTCTAATGGTTCTTTTTGTCTGTTTTATTTCTTGTTATTTTTTAATTGCTTATAGTTGGATAATGTATTTGACAATAAAACTGGTTAAGTAAAATAACAAGAACAATTTATTGTTAGAAATATAGATTTCCAAGTTTCCAAGACCTTGTCACTAGCGGGTCCGTTTCTATTGTTTAGTTTATAAGCTTGTAAGTACTCTTTTCAGTAGAAACATTTTTTGCATGTTCGAATTTCATCAAAACTAATATGTTAAACTTTTGGTTACGTTTGGAGTTAAGGAAGGGTTAGAATAAAATATTTTATAAACAGATATGATAAGTTTTGGGAGCTTCGTATACTTTCATTAATATCTCGAACACGGTTGGGAAATCGTGGTAAGTGGATAGAAACTATTTGAAAGCTTACTAAATTCTCTACAAAAAAGTATAATACTAACAGGTGAAGAATAACCCTTCAAAACTTCAAACTTCACATTTATTTCTCCATCGCAACGTTTCGGACATATTGGTCCATCTTCAGGCGATCATGTCCTGTTAATTACTACAGTTCCACTTAATCAGTCATGAAATAAATAAAAATGATTCCTGTAAGGAACCAAGTCAAATTACACCTACATCAATTAAACATGGATCCATGAAGATGGACCAGTGTGTCCGAAACGTTGTGATGGAGAAATAAATGTTAAGTTTGAAGTTTTGAAGGGTTATTCTTCACCTGTTGGTATTATTAATTAATACCCTTCATTTAGTCATCAAAATCAACAAAAACGATTCTAAAACTATTTTTGATTAGGTTATGTCAATCGGAGAAATAAGTGCTTAACTCTTCAAATACGTCTGTTTTGTTCTTATGAACGGGTGTTTGTCGTTCTTTTTGTAATTTTTGTCTCTTTCCCTTGGTTTTTTATTGATTTTTATTTTTGTAATTTCTTATTATTCTTGGTATTCCCTATTTTCATCTGTTACCCATAGTTTTTTTATTGCTAGTAGTTTTTTCTTATTGATTATAGAATATAAATCTATTTCTGAGCGAAATGCCTTGTAAGATTTTCTACCACCACGAACGGCGTTTTTCCTCTATTTTTATCCACTAGATAGGCTTTATTTGGCATATTATTCTATATATGTTTTATTAAGCTGGGGATTCTGATGAAATGTCGTGCTTTTGCTGTGGATTTTAATTACGATGTATCTAAGATTGGGTAACATTAGCGAGTCTTCATAGTTAAGAACCGATGCCGGAGGTAGACTTATTGCTATGATTTAGTCTACATATGTATATTAAATCCTAAATCCAAAAAATAAACTTCACAACGGTTAGCTACTATGAGCGAATAGAGAGTCAGTTCAGTGTCGTAGAAACAGAAGGTCCGCAGGAAATTTACCTGCTTGGAGTTAATCCTCAAGAGTTGTAAATATACCCTAGGTATCTACCGACACAAATACAAAGCCTAGCTACGATACACAGAGCAAGTTAATGATATCATCCACCAAAATTTCTTAAACTATACTAGATTCTGAAATAACACAGTTCCAAACATAGGTTATATATTAAATATTCATAAAGATTACTTAGTTGTAACCCGGTTCATCAATTAGCAATCAATAGTTTTAACACAGGTTATATACTAAATATTGATAAAAAGTATTTAATTAGAAAAAAACAAGCTTCCTCAAGACTTGTTTTTGGTCCATTTGTATCTACTCCATAGACTTAATTAGGTATATTATTCTATATATTGACTTGTTATTTGTCCTTCTGTATCTACTAGATAGGTTTTATTGGGCATTTTATTCTATATAAGCTATATTAGGCAGGGTATTCTAATCAATCTTTCTTGTACTTCTTCTTGAACCTTCTGTATCCACTAGAAAAGCTTTATTAGGCGTATTTTGTATTGATTTATAGAGCTTTGCTTTAGAATTAGAGCCGGATTGTGTAATTTCCGCTTCTGTGTATAAGTTAGCTACTGTCGGTGTCCCTGACGCCTTCACATCACTTTTATTCGAGATGTTCGAGAGGATTTCGACAATTTTCGTGAGATATATAAAAAATAAGTTTATTTCTTTTCTAAGCTTTTCAAATGACACTGTGGATATGAACGGAACCGCGCTAAGATGATGCAGTTCCTGCGAGTCGGACTTTTTTCTGTTACACTACGATAAGAGCAGCATTAGTATCCATATTTTAAAATTATTTATAAGAAAGGTAGCCAGAAGGTTATAAGCGTTAGATGGTTATAAACATCTTTCCACGTTATTTAATAAACAAGGGAAACAAAAAACAAAAATGTGAATTGACAAAGTTGTTCTAAATTTTATTAGCTTTCATTTTAAAAAGAACGCATTGAAATCGGTTAAGATTTGGAGGCTGTAGACGTTTTTGAAACAATATATCGTTGGAACCATTTTGCGTCTGTCCGAAATCGGTCTAGACAAACAACTTTGATCAGATCGGGTCGGGACCAATGTACGCACCTCTATTGAGATGCATATGTTAGTTTTTCTTCCGACTGTCGATGGCTATCGGATCGGATCGGGTCCAATGTAGGTGGCCCCTAAGACGTCGAATTTTTTACAGAATCCGGAGATTCATTAAAATGTCGACTTTTGATAACATATAGTGTAATAAAACATCTGAATGTACTAAACCCGTAAACAGGTTATCCGCCGACTACGTTGGAGTGGGTTGGGCTCTTTACGCTAATGGTTTCCTGAAACAGCTCCCTACTTAACCATTGGTGGCAACTTTTTTTTTTTTTATTTAAAGAAATATCACAATCTACAATTCAATTGCATTATGTAATTTGATACAGGTTACTTGCTCACGCTTCAAGTACCACCATTTGTCAACCGAATACCTTCCTTGTTAGGAAGGATTCTAGGATGACCTGGAGTCACCTTACGCCAACCAACCACACCCTGCGACTAGCAGGGAGGATTGTAGGCGGGTGAGACGTGGGCTGTGTTATCTTGAGGAGAGAAAATAACCACCGATATCACTCTCAATTTATACAATTATAATTTCTTTGATCATTTCACAAATAATTGTTTTTGTTCACTCCACGACACTTCAGTGACTAAGTAAGTCTCGGGGCCACTTCCTGTTAAGGCGTCTTGGTGGAGAGGAAGGATGGTTGGTGCTGGATAAGGATTGGGCTATAGGATTAGGATGATTGATTAATTTGCTATGGAAAGATGAGAAGCGGATTGGGATTATATCTTGGACAAAAGGGATATTTAGGTCATTATGGAGGGTGCGATTTGTAACATAATAACGAGCATTGACTATGGTACGCAGGACTTTGGATTGAAATGTTTGGATTCGGTAGCAACTAATAAATATAACGGTGCTAATGGTTTCCTGAAACAGCTCCCTACTTAACCATTGGTGGCAACTAATAAATATAACGGTGCTAATGATTATTGAAGGTAATGATCAATTTTTAAAAGAATAATACAAAATGAATTAAATTAAGCCAAAGAAATTTGAATATTTCTATTTTTCGAAAGATTCAGAGCTGAAAACTGTGGACATATAAAGGGGTGGTGGTATTTCAGACGTCACTGTGAAAGGCCAAAGAAGATAAAATCAAGCTGTCTGGACGTTATCTCGACGTGCTCTTTATATCTCACTGCAGAACTGCAAGAGACAAGCCTCGCTAGTATTTCGATAAGATGACGTCACGTTATCTTCTCTTTGTCAACAACAAACTGTTCAGAATTTTCAGTTATTGTTAATCAGCCTAGTATCTAGGGAAATTATAATTAGTGTTACGTTCAGCACCAAATGGCTAATGAAATATGCAGGAAAATGCTTATCGGAAATGGTGCCGAACATAAAGGTGCCTATTATTGAGGCTAAATAATTGAAAATATAGAGTGAGAAAAATAATTGAAAATATAGAGTGAGAAAAGAAAATGACTTATATATTTTCGAAAAACAAAAGAAAAAACAAATCTCCTTGTGGAGCAGATGCTGGTTAGTATGTTAGCATAAATTAAAAAAAAAATATGAATTTATGTGCAAAATAAAAAGAATAGAGAAATTAACAATTATTATTCGAAATAGCGGCAGCTGAGAGTTTATTTAAAATGGCTGTAATCTGGCTTATCTGGTGGTGATGGTGTGTTCCGCTGTAGCCGCTGACGCCAAGTTGAAGAGGGATCTTGACGGGGCGCCGCTGACGCCAAGCTAAAGATGGAGCTTGACGGGGCTTAAATAAGGTGCACCTTCAAAGGCTGGATGCAGCAATAGTAGCGTGAAGATGCTCCTAAAAGCCTCAAGGATGTACTGCTTCATAAGGGAGTCAAGGCTGTACTGCCTAGGGCGGGCAGCTCGCAAATCGGCGTTAATCTCGTGAACTGCCCGTAAGGTGCTGCCCTCATTCGAATATTGCGCCGGGAGGTGGCGGACTCTGCAGGCTTGGAGGTAAATCAGCCGTCCTATCGCGAAGATACTGTTGATACCTAGAGGATTAAGGATCGACTGATAACCGCCTCAGGATTTGTATCTCAGCTGCCAGACTATTCCCCTATACCTAGACGCTACAATGCTTCATTTTAATAATTAAATATTAGGAAATAAATATTAGCTACTTTTAACCAACATGGTCTCTAACAATTAGTTATATTAATTACAAAAGTAATGACATTGATTAAAGTTTTAGGAGTTTTATTGGACCGTGATAGCACATTAATATGTCTTCTATGATGAACTGCATAACCTAAGGATGATACTCAGCAATCCCATAAGTATAGATATCCGACATACAGGTCCTGCATAATATTTGTCCGTTTCCATACGATCTTAGAAAGTCCGACTCGCCGGAATTACGCCATCTTACGGCGTTTCCCTTCTTATCCCCGCCACAAATTAAAATATGTTGGTTTAGATGAATAGTAAACGTCTGGATCAATTTTCAACTGAATCAATCGATTCTGAATACCCAAACTGAAATAAGTATGTATGAATATGGTTTAAGGACGAAGAACGTCTAAGGTTACCATCGTCCTGTGAAGTGTTTTTCAATGAAAATTATTTATCTACTATAAAGATATTAAAGGAGTGAATTGAACTACTGCAGGAGGGAATGCTCTTAAATTGTAATTTTATGTCATGTTCAAAAAGTTTTTATATTCGTTCTGAAACTAATATGCTAATATAATTGTTTTAGGAGGATGTAGGATGTAAATTTATTTGGGCGAGTAACTGCGAGGTTTTTACTCCCTACAATTTATTTACGTATGTTTTATATTTGTCGACAAATATTATTTATTTATGAGAGTTTAAAGCAGTTTATATGTATTGCAGGTTTTTAAGAAGTTGATTATGTTGTCAATAGCATGCTGACAATTTTTAAGAGCCTCTGATACATTCCGAGGTATATTTAGCTCCCTGAATCTTGTTTCATATTCCGGGCATTCCTCTATTATATGGCTTATCATTAAAGCGCGAGAGCATGAATCAAATAGAGGAGGAGGTTCTCTTGTAATGAGATGACTATGTGTCATATGACTATGGCCTATTCCAAGTCGTGTTATTACTACCTCCTCCCTTGGATTTCCTCTTTCTGCACTCTTCCATAGCTTTGTTGTGGGTTTGACTCTTCTAAGCTTGTTTGTCTGAGGTTGCTCATTCCATATTCTCTCCTAGTCGCTTCTCCCTCTACGATTCAACCATGCCTTCATGTCGATTTCTTCGTAGACTATAATTGTTTTGCATAGATGCTGCTAAAATAATAATTATGGTGATATGAGCTTGGTCCATTACGGCGTATTATTTAAATCTATATGTAATCAATGCATCTGAGTCCAAGGTATAGAATATATACAGAAATTATGTTGATATGAGCTTGGTCCATTACGGCGTATTATTTTTTTTTTTTATTTTTTTTTTTTTATTTTTTTTTTTTATGTATTTATGAGCATCCATGCGCATCTAAGGCGTTTCGCTCCAAACAGTTATTGCATATATACATCTAAAAACAAATGGTATACATCCAAATATATATACACATACACACATACATACATACATATACACACACATATATATATATAAATATGTATACATATACATATATACACATATACGTACACATACATACATACATACATACACACACACATTTATATATATTACATCTATCATTATACATCTATAAACAAATTATATGTAGAAATGACAATATATTCACATCTAAAAACGAATAATATATACAAATGACAATATATACACATCTAAACATCTAAAGACAAATGGTATACATATATACATTTAAAAACAAACAATACGTATATATATATATATATATATATATATATATATATATATATATGTATATAAACAAATGGTATTATTTATGTACATCTGGTTGATCAATCGGATTACACAATTAGACATAGTTACTAATTCATTAATTACATGTTATCGTTCTTTACAGTTTACCAAGTGGTGTAATATCTTCCTTATGTTTTTTATTGCAATTGTTTGAATATAGAATTGAGATGGGGTAAAAAAAAAAAAAAAAAAAAAAAAAAAAAAAAAAAAAAAAAAAGGGGGGGGGGGTGAAAGTGTTAAATTTTTCCATACATATTAATAGTTTTGAGGTGTGTAAGGATTGCTGGTATGTGTGGACTGCTGTCAGTAAGTAATTCGGTCATGTCATACGGTAAGTCTAGATTTTGACGTTGTCGGCATTCTGTTAGTATGTGTTTTACGGTTAGTTCGGTGTTACAGATTTTACATGTAGGCTTTTCTTTTTTTAGTCATTAAGTACTCGTGTGTTATTCGTATTCATGTGTTATACGTATATTCGTAGGCGTATTATTTAAATCTATATGTAATCAATGCATCTGAGTCCAAGGTATAGAATATATACAGAAATTATGTATTTTTATTTTATTTTTTATTTTATTTTTATTGTTATTTTATTTTTTATTTATTTATTTATTTTTTCCTAAACTGAAATAAGTTAGAGGAACTCGTTCGATAAAGATAGCTAACGCTTTAGATTCATATGCATATGCTTCGCTGCTCAAGGGATGTCGGCGCTAATGGCCGAGACGTCGATGCGCCGTTGAAAAAAAAAATCTCGTTTTATCTACTTTTCTCGAAAACGGTTACAGATAACGCTTTGAAAATTATTTCATTCCTTTCACTTATCTATATATATTAAAATCAATTGTCTGTCTGTTTTTCTGTTTGTCTGTTTATTTATTTGTTCCTTATACAAATCTACACCGTTTGACCGATTTTGACCAAACTTGGCACACAGGTAGGCCTTGATACGGGAAATCTCCTAGGCTAGGCCAAAATACTCAAATTTCAAAATTTGGTCAAAAGGTCAAAAGTATTGTTCAAGAAAAATTGGCTGCACTGACCCATTCAGATTCTGACGGTCATTTTGAATAATGTCTCACATTTATTTGTTGATGTTCTTGATAATTAGAATAACTCGAACTCATCGATGACTTTACATCATTATATAATCATGTAATGCAGTTTATTTCAATTTTATATCAACAGTCACAGTCTAACTAAAGAGTGCTGGCCTTTCTTTGATAAGAGCTATCTACTCGCAGGCTATGCTGCTGGCCTCTGCCGGATGTTATATGAAGTGCTGTGGTACTGGCCTCTGTCGGGTTTATTGAAAACGGCTGTGGTGCTGGCATTCTGATCTACATCTAGACAGATATAAACAAATTCACACCGTTTGACCGATTTTGACGTAACTGGGTATACAGGTAGATCTTGATACGGGGAGAGTCATAGGCAGAAAGTAGGTGTAGCTTATACAGCTATAACCTATAAAAATTGTACCTGGAAGCCTTCAAAAGGAAACCCCTAGGCGTAAAGATTTTAGTAGCGCGAATTTTGTCCGTAAAATAGGCAAATTCCGGTTGGCGAATTTTGATGTTAACAAAAATGACCTGAAATTAGACAAAGTATTTTTGTACCAAAGGTCATTAAAATCGGCCCATCAAAATATATACTTGGTGTCCCAGTCTTAAACGGACTTCGTATATGGATGGAGAATAGAAAAATTAAAAAATAACAAGGAATAAAAACAGACAAAAAGAACCGTTCGAATAAACGAAATCAATTACTTCAAAGTTCAAGCATTTATTTCTCCGACTGACATCACCTAATCAAAAATTGTTTCAGAACCTTTTTTGTAGAGAATTTATAAAGCTTTCAAATAATTTCTATCCACTTATCACGATTTCCCAACCGTGTTCGAGATATTAATGAAATTATACGAAGTTCCAAAAACATTTCATGTCTGTTCATAAAATATTTTATTCTAACCCTTCCTTAACTCCAAACGTAACCAAAAGTTTAACATGTTAGTTTTGATGAAATGCAAACATTCAAAAAATGTTTCAACTGAATCCCATTATTCTAAGTAACCAAACCAAAAACTTGATTTAACAACTTTTTTTCCGATTTTCTCAGAAACGGTTAAAGCTATCGCCTTAAAAATGGTTTCATTCGTTTTACTAGCCCAAGAAGCCTATAAAACGAGTACTTACAAGCTTATGAACTCAAAAACGTAAGCGTTACGATTTTTTTTGCGCGAATTTCGCCCCAAACGCCATCTTTCAGTGGGCGGATTCTGCTGGTTAACGAACTTGACCTTTCAGATTGGACGACGGATTTTTTTACCAAATTTCATCACGATCGGACCATTAGGGAAGCCAGAAATGAGCGAACAGACAAATATATATATATATATATATATATATATATATATATACAAATTTTAACCACCGTTATTTTCGGTCTCTAGGGGTTCTGAAACGCGAAATTTTCTAGTCGGCACTTCCGGATTGTTTCATTGTATCAACCCTATAAGCGGGGTTCCTCCCTATGGGGTGGGAGGAACCGCGCTAAAAGTCCTTTGACGATTTTCTTGTTTTCAAGAAAAGCGTAAAAAACGTGTTTTTTTTTTGACAAATCCCTCTTTATCGCTTTAACGTAGCGTTGTACGATACAATACAAAAGTTGTTGCTTAGGTTGAATATTTTAGGAGATATCGTGTTCGAATAACCCATCGGATGGACATTTTGTTCCATAGAGGGTTGAGATGTTAAATTTTAAATTAGATATTAATTTTACTTATTTTATTAGATTGGATACTAATTAATCGGTTTTCTCACTAAGACGGTCCTATTTACGTTTTAATCTATTTTGTACGTTTATAACTGTTTACCATCCACTTGGAGGCGATGTTAGCTCAGTGGTAGATCACTTGACTAATATGCTGGAGGACCTGAGCTCAAAACTCCAGCGCATAAAAGATTTTATATTCTTTGTCTTCGTTGGGGTTGCATTTGGTCTCCCTGACCGTCCCCAGGTGTTGCTATCCCTAGGCCAATCCAGCCTTTAATTAATTTATTAAAGGGTACCTGCAAAGGAAAAAGTCAGGCAGCCGGAGCATAGTACTGACCACACTATCTCTCTAGTGTGCCTTATGGTCATGGATCAAATACCTCTACAGTTTCAACCCCTCTGGGCTTTCGTGACTTGTTTCCATCCACTTGCTATGACTTCACAAATGTTTTTGAGATATTTGACAAAATATACGAGCCCCTTTTATCCAAAGTTTTATGTCTCATATTTCCGCGCAGTGAGTTTAACGAACTCTTTTTATTTTTATTTTTGAAGGAAGTTACTTGGAAGAATAGCGAACAAACGTCTCTTCTGGAGATTGGAAGAAAGTGGCTTTCTAGATAACTCGGAATGTGGTTTTCGTCAAAACAGATCAATAGGGTATAACCTCGTTGGACTGGACGCCGAATCCCTGGACACTTTCATCAGAACACTATCGGTGAATTTATTTATAGGAGAACGCGTTTGGCTTGGAGATACGGTATATTAGAAAGTCCGCAGAAACTGCGTCATCTTAATTCGTTTCCATAAATTCATATCCCTAGTGTCATTTGGAAAGCTTCGAATAGATATGGTTAATATTTTGTGAAACATTAATCAGCTATTCCAAGAAAATGTGCAAATATGCGCAAACACTCACGGTAGCGGATTTTCTAATTTATTTAGACATTTTTCAACAGATACAAGTCTGGGGAAAGGTATCATTTTGCAAAGGAAAATATACCAATATTGCACTAGAACATTTACTACTTAGTACAAAAATAAAAATCATACTTTAAAGCCATTGCAAATGGCAGATGTCGCACCAATATGTAGACCATGTAACTAACTGCTAACAATAAGACATATACTTACAGACTGTAGAAGAAGAGAACAATTACATATACCCACTGACCTTACAGAACTCTTGACCGATGGTAGCCAATATTTGAAACAGATATTTAAGCACTTACAGGCTACAGAAATATATCACAACATTTAACCAACTCATTAAAATGTTTACTATGTCATTTTTGTATAACTTCCTTATTTTTTTATTTTTATTTTAAATGTATTTGCTACTTTTTCTGAAATTATATTTATTTCCTTTATGCTATGATTATCTATTATAATTTATTTATTAATATTAGTAGATCGTCAACATATAGACAGTACTGTACATCAGGAGGAATGTGATCCCTAACCGAATCCATAGCAATGAGAAACAGCGTTGTACCCAATATGCTTCCTTGAGGTATTCCCATTTCTTGTTTATAGACATCTGAGAGGCAAGTTCCATTTCTGACTCTGAATGTTCTATTCGAAAGGAAACCCTTGATAAATTCAAGTGATTTCCCACGGATACCCCATTCATAGAGTTTAGAAATATTATTAATATTATCATTTTGTTCAAAGCTGACGTTTCCATAAAGACTTAATAATTTGCTAGTCACCTCCGTTGCGATCCAACAATAAATAAATAAATAATTAATTAAAGCCATTGCAATTTATTATTGACTATTTTTTAATTATAAACTCACAAATGAAAAAATAATATTGAAATTTACAATTATAATTACTTTAATGACTCTCTCAATTGCGCCAAAACTATGACGAATGCCGTCACCTCGGGTCAAAACGGCTAAAAACCCACTTATGAATATGATATCAGTATCAACTCATTCTATTTGATTAAACATGCTCACGATAGAGATATGTAAAAGCCTCAAAGTCTAATCTTCAATAGAAAATAAAATAACTAATAAAGAAATATCACTCGGGTCAAAATGACTAGAGGTTACGGCACAGTTACGGTTCAGTGGTGCCGAGAGGGAAAATGACTAGAGGTTACGGCACAGTGGTGCCGAGAGGGAAAATGACTAGAGGTTACGGCACAGTTACGGTTCAGTGGTGCCGAGAGGGAAAATGACTAGAGGTTACGGTGCACAGTGGTGCCGAGAGGGAAAATGACTAGAGGTTACGGCACAGTTACGGTTCAGTGGTGCCGAGAGGGAAAATGACTAGAGGTTACGGCACAGTGGTGCCGAGAGGGAAAATGACTAGAGGTTACGGCACAGTTACGGTTCAGTGGTGCCGAGAGGGAAAATGACTAGAGGTTACGGTGCACAGTGGTGCCCGGAGTAGTGTTGTAAAAGAGCGCGCCTTTAAGGCTAGAAGGCGCGGCTCCTAAAAGCTCGAGCTCTCAGAGCTTGGACAAGGCTCGATAGAAGGCGCAGCCTTGAAGGTTCGGCTTGGTAGAAGGCGCGAGTCTTGAAGGCTCGGCTTGGTAGAAGGCAGGAGCCTTGAAGGCTCGGCTTGGTAGAAGGCGCGAGCCTTGAAGGCTCGGCTCGGGAGAAGGCGCGAGCCTTGAAGGCTCGGCTTGGTAGAAGGCAGGAGCCTTGAAGGCTCGGCTTGGTAGAAGGCGCGAGTCTTGAAGGTTCGGCTTGGTAGAAGGCAGGAGCCTTGAAGGCTCGGCTTGGTAGAAGGCGCGGCTCGGGAGAAGGCGCGATCCTTGAAGGCTCGGCTTGGTAGAAGGCAGGAGCCTTGAAGGCTCGGCTTGGTAGAAGGCGCGAGTCTTGAAGGCTCGGCTTGGTAGAAGGCAGGAGCCTTGAAGGCTCGGCTTGGTAGAAGGCGCGAGTCTTGAAGGCTCGGCTCGGGAGAAGGCGCATGCTTTGAAGCCTTTTACTTTTCATTTCCAAATGAATGATTCGTCCTAAATTCTTTCCGCCACATTGAAATTATTCGCTGGCAATTAAATTTGCCATTTCATTGATAAACTAATTATATGGATCACTAATTGGGTAAAAATAGTAACTTTTCCTAAAAAATAAACTCTTCTGCGAGACCGTGATGGCAACACTGCCGTACTACTACAATACTACTACTACTAGCTCTACCTTCCCAGGGCTCCAAGACCGAGTCTTCAAGGCTCGATGGAGGACCTTGCCGAACCTTCAGGGCTTGATAAGGTTAGGATGGAGCCTCATTCCCGAGCATTCATTGAGCCCTCAGAGCTCGGGCTGTAGAGGCTAGGTTCAAGGTTCAGGCCTGAAGCCTCTAGTCAGGGCTCGCTTTTAACAACACTAGCCTAGAGGGAAAAACCTCCAAAACCGATGGTATTCATTCGCGTTTAAACATGTTTTTTATAGCTAAGTAGTTGTGGAATACTGCTTTAATATTGCTTTTCCATCTCATTAATAGGTATGATCTCAAAACACCTTTTTGTTGCCCCTTTTCTCACCGAGTAAAAATCTCAATGTTTTTAGTGAAAAGTAAAAAAAAAGAATAAATAAAAAAAAAATTAAAAAAAAATAAAAAATAAAATATAATAAAATAATAAGATAAATTATTTATATATATTAAAAAAAGTCCGACTCGCAGGAACTGCGTCATCTTAGCGCGGTTCCAGGTTTTTTTTTTTTTTTTTTTTTTTTTTTTTTTTTTTTTTTTTTTTTTTTTTTTTTTTTTTTTTTTTTACGGCACATCTACATCTAGGTCATTAGCGCCGACATCCAGGGTCTAGCGAGGAATTTCACCAGCGAGCCGTGGGATGATAAAATTCCTGCCGGAGGTTGGGAATCGAACCCACCATCTCCCGCTTATGAATCCAAGGCGCTAGCCATTAGACCACGGGAGACCCCGGTTCCTGTTCATATCCCTATTCTCATTTGAAAAGCATAGAATAGAAACAGATAATATTTTCCTCGGCCTTTGTTCAAAGGGTTTTATGGCTGGCTATTCCTGGGGTCAGGTCCGCAAGACCCTAGAATCCTCTTCTACCGATATTTCATTTCATACGTTTCAATGAATTGGAAAATATCAAATATTTTCACACATTCCTGTGTTCTTTTACTATAGTAATAATTCTACAGATAAAATCAATTAAAAAATAAAATAAAAAAACCAACAGCATAAAGGCAATTGAAAATATTCAAAAGACGTCAACGAATCTTTTTCTCTTGGCAAGCTATATTTCTAACAATGAATTGTTTTTCTTATTTTGCCTAATCTGTTTTATTGTAAAATACATTATCCAACTATAAGCAATTAAAAAATAACAAGGAATAAAAACAGACAAAAAGAAAGTTCGAATAAGCAAAATCAATTACTTTAATGTTTTAAGCACTTATTTCTCCGATTGACATCGCCTAATCAAAACTTTCATCAGAACCTTTTTTGTAGAGCATTTAGTAAGCTTTCTAATGGTATTCTTTCGTTTGCCAAGATTCTCAACCTTTTTCGAGATATTAAGGAAAATATACAAAGTTACCAAAACTTTTTAAGTCTGTTAATAAAATATTTTATTCTAACCCTTCCTTAACTCCAAACGTAACCAAAATTTCAACATATTAGTTTTGATGAAAGTAGAACATGCAGAAAATGTTTCAACTGAATCCCATGATTCTAAGTACCCAAACCAAAAACGGTATTCAAAAAATATTTTTCCAATTTTCTCGAAAACGGTTAAAGCTATCGCCTTGAAAATGGTTTCATTCGTTTTCCTAGCCCAGGAATCATATAAAACGAGTACTTAGAAGCTTATAAACTCAAAAACGTAAGCGTTACGATTTTTTTTGCGCGAATTTCGCCCCAAACGCTATCTTCCAGTAGGCGGATTTTGCTGGTTAACGAACTTGACCTTTAAAATTGGACGAAGGATTTTTGTACCAAATTTCATCAAAATCGGACCATTCGTCTTCTAGCTAGAGAGCGAACAGACAAATATATATATATATATATATATATATATATATATATATATATATATAAATATATACATATATATATATACAAATTTGAACCACCGTTATTTTCGGTCTCTAGGGGTTCTGAAACGCGAAATTTTCTAGTCGGCACTTCCGGATTGTTTCATTGTATCAACCCTATAAGCGGGGTTCCTCCCTATGGGGGAGGGAGGAACCGCGCTAAAAAGTATTTTATGCCACTTATTTTGTTCCTGAAAAATTGGTATTACCTAGGAAGTCTCATGAGTATATGTAGCTTTTAAACGAGTTTTATTCTTTGCCAAAATTTACCGTGAACTTGGTGCATTTATGTTGTGAAGATCTCTGTAATGAAACACAATTATCCGTAGTTTATTTGGTGTAGAAGAAAAAAGCGGTACTTAGCTCTGCTCTCCGCTTAGTTTTACCTAAGAGTACATTTTTTGAAGTTGCTTTCCTAGAAATTTCATCGCCGTACTCGGCCGAATGTGTACACAGCCTAATAAAATGAAGGTGTCAATTAGCGATGCGATTATTTGAGGTAAAACGAGAACACTTCGTGATAGCAAGTAACTGAAGTTTTACAGTGAGATCTACCTAATATCTCCTGTAAAAATGTCAAAATCTATTCGTTATAAGCTAAAATTTTAATAAAGAGAAATACGTCGAGATCAGTTTACAGTGCTACATTGTCTCTTAATTTATTCAACTCAGCACTCGAAAATACATTTAGAAGGATACATACACGTATCTCTACCAATTTAGTAAAATTTTAAAAATGTAAATTGAATACTTGCGGTTTCTAACGGTTTTCGTGATATAAAACCTGTTTATCTTTCAAAATATTAATTCTATCTATTTGGTAGTGGTCTCATTCGCACTAAAAAATACCTTAAATATTATACCAAAATCATGAATATTTAAGTACCTAGAGGGTCTTTTCCCAAAATCGGGCGTTTGGCACCACAGTGCGGCGTAAGGGTTGAAGAAGAAAGAGAAAATATGTTTCAATAAACATGGAGAAGAGCTGACTGGATATCTCTAGTAACCAACTACGAATCTATCTTTCTGTCTAAAGTCGATGATGTTTTCATGGCTTTGCTTAAGGATCAACTAAATCCAATCAGGTTGCTAATCTAGTTATAATCCACAGTCCAGGGTAGAGCTTAGCCATCTGGACCTATCCTCTAAATATGTTAATCCTCCTATAGAAATCTGCACACGGAGGTAAAGGGCACCATGTCCATTTTTTTATTAAATTGGTTTAACAACATGTTCCTAATGTGGATTTTTCTATCCATATAATGGTATAGGTCACTAGGTGCTATTCCCATAAATAACGAAGATAAGACAGTGAAAAAAAAAATCTTGTCTGTTTTCATTAGAAGTAAAAGACACCATGTGGAGGACTTGGTTTTGTTTCACTACACGGAGAAAAAAAACAGGCTGCTCGCATCTACTTTCAGGCTGCCCGCAGCCTGAAAACTGTGACTCAGTGCCAGTATTTTGAAATAGGACATTTTAGTTTAAAATAGGATTCCACATATTTTAGCCTAAAATAGGATTCCACTAGTTAGAGTGCGCGCATTTTATAATAGAATGCTGGAATGCTAATTCTGCATCCTATAGTGGAGTTCTCACACCCAAAGTTAGCATCCAACAATAGAGTGCCCAGCACTCTACTTTCAAGTGCGTACCCCTAGACTTTAGATTGCTGGCACTCTGTTACTGGCTTCTAGCAGCCTACCCATATAGGCTGCGAGCATCCTGATGTTTGCTTCCTTTATCCTACCCCTATAGGCTGCTAGCATCCTATATGGATGGGTTACATTGACCCCATCCATATATAGCAGCCTACAGAGAGGTGACTTTATTATGTGGATAAAAAAGAACAAAGGTAAATTCAGAGTAATAATAATGAGACTTTATTTGGGTGTAATTTACATATACACTTCTTAACAAGTAGATATTTACAAGTAGGTAAGAGGTATACACTTTTTAACAAATATAGATATTTACAAGTATTAGGTATTAGGTACAATGTACTTATGAACAATATTGAACAAGTAGGTCTAGAAATAAAATATTTTTTTTTTTCATGACACTTATAGCCGCATTCATAAAGCCGAAGACAGTTGATTTCAGCATCTGTTCAAACAGAAACAAAAATAAATTTTTATTAATAACAAAAGAAAAGTTGTTGTTGTTGTGTTTTATATAATTAGGAAGAAACATAAATAGGCATTTTTTCTAGTTTAAAATGTCGCAGTAAATTCAAAGCTGCCAGGGAATTACAAAATAAATATAAATAAGGTTTTTTTTCTATGGATATGATCATAAATGAAGGAAAAAATACTTCCATCAGTTCTCAGCTTACCAGGCTTATTGAACTCCATCTTCAGTTGGTTCTATACCCGCAGCTCCATGTTATATTAAGGGAATATATTCTTGAAAAACAAACACAACTTTCTTCATTCTATTGTATATAACATCTGTTTTTAAATTTAATAATAAAAACAAGAGCCTGAACTCTGTTCTGGCGGTACAGTCTGCATCCAGGCATACAGGCTCTTGTTTTTATTATTAAATTTAAAAACAGATGTTATATACAATAGAATGAAGAAGAAGAAGAAAAATATTTTTATTTTGGACCAAAACAATTGTTTTTTCCACAAATTGAAAGAAAAAGAAAACAAACAAACAAACAAAAAAAATTATAAATTGCTCTTTACATTAAAATAAAATGTCTTGATACAGCCTCGGCTTCAGGCGTCGTGCTGTAGGTTCTCCAAGGTGGTAGATTGTGGCAGCTGAAGAAAGAGGTAGTTTGTCTTGATACCTTCGGGTCAGTTCTTCGATGTGAAATGCGATTGGATCAACCCCCAGTTCTCGATGGAGCAAGGTGTTTCGAACGAACCAAGGGGCGTTGGCTGCAATCCGCAGCACTTTGTTTTGTAAAGTCTGAAGTCGTCTGATGTTCGTCGAGTTTGTTCCATACCACACAGGGCAGGCGTAAGTCAGTATTGGGAGGATCATGGTCTTGTAAAGGAGTGTGACTAGTGAAGGTCGGAGTGATGTTTTTCTGTTCATCAGTGGGTATAGTTTTGAAAGTCTGGTGTGTGCATGTCGTAATTTTATATTAGTGTGGAGCTTCCATGTAAGTCGTGTATCGAAGTGTAGTCCTAGGTAACACACACCTTGGTCCTTCGGACACCAAGGAACCGGGAGTCCATCCAATCGAATTTCTGGAATTTCTTCGTTTGAGAACCTCCGAAGTGAAAATACTTTTGCCTCAGTCTTGGTTGAATTAAGGGCCAGACGCCATTTCCTGAACCAGTGGGTCAACGAGTTCGCCGATGTTTGTAGATTGTGAACCATCGTATTCAGACTCCTGTGACTGGATAAGACGAGTGTGTCGTCGGCAAATGTTGCGAGCTGAGCGTATGAATCTTCCTCGGGCATGTCGGAGACGTAGAGAAGATAGAGAAGGGGGCTCAATATGGCTCCTTGTGGTACTCCAGCTTCCAAGGTGATCTTGCGGCTTAGGGTGGTCCCGACACGGATTTGGCACGTTCGATCTTCCAGAAAGGACTTTATGGAAGAGAGAAGATTGGCTGGTGGTGATGTTTTCTTCAGTTTATATAATAAACCCTGGTGCCAAACTGAATCGAAGGCCCCCTTCAAGTCCAAGAATAAGCCAGCTGTGTATTCCTTGGCTTCGAACCCTTTAACTATTGCCTCTGCAACTCTCTGTGCTTGGTGCGTGGCAGAGTGATGGTGTCGGAAGCCAAACTGATGAGATGGAATGATTGATATTTCTTCAAGATGTTGCCGTAGTCTTTTCTCTATGCATTTTTCCAGCATCAATAGAATGAAGAAAGTTGTGTTTGTTTTTCAAGTATATATTCCCTTAATATAACATGGAGCTACGGGTATAGAACCAACTGAAGATGGAGTTCAATAAGCCTGGTAAGCTGAGAACTGATGGAAGTATTTTTTCCTTCATTTATGATCATATCCATAGAAAAAAAACCTTATTTTGTAATTCCCTGGCAGCTTTGAATTTACTGCGACATTTTAAACTAGAAAAAATGCCTATTTATGTTTCTTTTTAATTATATAAAACACAACAACAACAACCTTTCTTTTGTTATTAATAAAAATTTATTTTTGTTTCTGTTTGAACAGATGCTGAAATCAACTGTCTTCGGCTTTATGAATAAGGCTATAAGTGTCATGAAAACAAAAAAATAAAAAAAAAATAATAATACCTAATACTTGTAAATATCTATATTTGTTAAAATGTGTATACCTCATACCTACTTGTAAATATCTACCTGTTAAGAAGTGTATATGTAAATTACACCCAAATAAAGTCTCATTATTATTACTCTGAATCTACCTTTGTTCTTTTTTATCCACATAATAAAGTCATCTCTCTGTAGGCTGCTAGCATTCCAGCACTCTATTATAAAATGCGGGCACTCTAACTAGTGGAATCCTATTTTAGGTTAAAATATGTGGAATCCTATTTTAGACTAAAATGTCCTATTTCAAAATACTGGCACTGAGTCACAGTTTTCAGGCTGCAGGCAGGCTGTTTTTTTTCGCAGTGTATGATCAATACTTACAATTACCTATTAATGTCAAAGAAACAAATTTTAATATTTCAAAGTTATGGAAAATTGGCTCTCTTGAATATTTACAATTAAATGACATGGTGTAGTTTACCTTCGGGATACAGATATGAGAAGCCTAACTCATGAATCTATAAAATAAAAGTCTGTTTTAGCAGTAGACTACTAGTGATTTCAGTAAATAAATTGTCAATAAACGTTTATTGAAACCCGCAGTGGTTTTCAAAAATTCCCCTTCATTGGCTAATGATCTATAAGTCACGGGTTTATAAAGTTATATATGGCATTTGCTCGAAGTCTTACGTAGGGCGAACTAGAAGGAACCTCAAAATAACATAAAGAACATAAAACTAGGCAGGATTCTGAATTTCGACAACATTGTCTCTCAGCAGGACACAGCGAGGCTGACCATTCACTGTTTATATTACACTGCCGGAAGAAGTCCCTTCACCCCAAATGCTTAGGTTCAAATCAGACGAAAGATTTTTGTTTAAATTACATTAAAATCGGACCATTTTTGAGCCAGTTAGAGAGCGGGGACTCCCATGGTCTAGTGGCTAGAGCGCTAGATTCATAAGCGGGAGATGGTGGGTTCGATCCCCACCAGAGCCAGAAAATTCCTGGCTGCACCCTGGCTCACGGCGCTAATGGCCAAAAATTATGTCGATGCGCCGTAAAAAAAAAAAAAAAAAAAAAAAAAAAAAAAAAAAAAAAAAAAAAAAAAAAAAAGTTAGAGAGCGAACAGACAGTAAAAAGAATATGTCAGTAAATCAGGAGAAGTAAAATGAGAAACGTTTTTTGCTCTTTTAATAAAGCTTTCCGAGCGGAAAATGCCGAGTGTTTCTAATTGGTTGTTGTTCCTAGCGCGGTTCCTCCCTCCTCGAAAGGGAAGAAACAAAGGAGGTTGACCTCATGACCCAACCTGGAAGTGCCGACGCGAAAATTTCATGTATCAGATCCCATAGATCTATAATATAACAGTTATTCGAATTTGTGTGTATATATATATATATATATATATATATATATATATATATATATATATATATATATATATATATATATATATATATTTACATGCTATGTATTTTTGTCATGTACGACACATGAAAAAAATAAAATAAACTCCCTTCCTTAAGGGTTACTTAGGGAATGAAAGAAATAAAAAATCAAATATATATATATATATATATATATATATATATATATATATATATATATATATATATATATATATATACAAATTGGAATCACTGTTATATTATTGATCTATTGGAGCTGAAACATGAGATTTTCGCGTCGGCACTTCCAGGTTGGGTCATGAGGTCAACCTCATAAACGGGCTTCCTCCCTAAAACAACAACCAATTAAAAACACTCGGCATTTTCAAATTCCACTCGGAAATCTTTATTACAAAGAGCAAAGACGTTTCTCATTTTACTTTTTCTGATTTACTTACATATTATATTTAATTCTATAAGGAATACAATTTGAACCACCGTTATTTTCGTGATGTATAGTTATTGCAATATGAAATGTTCCATAGCTAGTTATCGTCATCGGGTCGGGGGGGAAAAAAATAGAAAAAATACATATAAATATTAAATATAATACATTATTGTGAAGAATACTGACACCTATATTGATCAGAATTATTTCTACCTTGATATAATACCTGATGTAGCCAGGTTTACTTTCGAAGGAACATGGTAGCGAGCTTTCTGGGAGGTGGAACTTGAAGGGGAACTGGTGAAGGCCTCTAGGCAAGATCGGCACTGTTCCTTCGATTTTATCTGAAACACAAATATAATTATTACAATTTAAACATGCGGATATATTTTTCTGCAGAGTTTTACAAGGTTTAGTGGTTTTCTTTAAAAATTTGCGCTCTCTACTAAAAATATCTAGATGAACACTTTTACGTGGCCCAAGCATTTCCAGACTGGAATAAACGATTCCTTGAGCAATGTGTTAGTTTTACCTAAGACTACATTTTAGCGCGGTTCCTCCCTCCCCCATAGGTAGGAACCCCGCTTATAGGGTTGATACAATGAAACAATCCGGAAGTGCCGACTAGAAAATTTCGCGTTTCAGAACCCCTAGAGACCGAAAATAACGGTGGTTAAAATTTGTATATATATATATATATATATATATATATATATTTATATATATATATATATATATATATATATATATATATATATATATATATATATATATTTGTCTGTTCGCCATTTCTGGCTTCCCTGATGGTCCGATTTTGATGAAATTTGGTACAAAAATCCGTCGTCCAATTTGAAAGGTCAAGTTCGTTAACCAGCAGAATCCGCCCACTGGAAGATGGCGCTTGGGGTGAAATTCGCGCAAAAAAATCGTAACGCTTACGTTTTTGAGTTCATAAGCTTGTAAGTACTCGTTTTATAGGCTTCTTGGGCTAGGAAAACGAATGAAACCATTTTCAAGGCGATAGCTTTAACCGTTTTCGAGAAAATTGGAAAAATAGTTTTTGAATACCGCTTTTGGTTTGGGTACTTAGAATCATGGGATTCAGTTGAAACATTTTCTGCATGTTCTACATTCATCAAAACTAATATGTTGAAATTTTGGTTACGTTTGGAGTTAAGGAAGGGTTAGAATAAAATATTATATTAACAGACAAAACGTTTTGGTAACTTTGTATATTTTCCTTAATATCTCGAAAAAGGTTCAGAATCTTGGTAAACGGAAGAATACCATTAGAAAGCTTACGAAATGCTCTACAAAAAAGATTCTGATAAAAGTTTTGATTAGACGATGTCAATCGGAGAAATAAGAGCTTAAAACTTTAAAGTAATTGATTTCCTTTATTCGAACTGTTCTTTTTGTCTGTTTTTATTCCTTGTTATTTTTTAATTGCTTATAGTTGGATAATGTATTTGATAATAAATCAGGTTAAGAAAAACAATTTAATCTTAGAGATATGGACTATATGGAGATATAACTTTTCAACTGCCTAGCGGTGTCCTCCCTAGGGCGGGTTGGCCTATCCAGGTAAGATCGCAAATAAGACCTTTCTTGAAAGTAAAGATGGAACTGTCAACTTTGGTCCTCCTCTGCCTCCCGCCACTTTCAATGCTGACGAAGGCTACCAATGAGTAGCCAAAACGTCCTAAATAAAGATTTTTTAACGAAAATCGTATTGAGGTTTCTTTAGCCGAATCCCAACCATTCCATCTTTACTTATCACCTCGACGGCTAACTATCTAATCTTCATGTTTTCTAGAAATGTGGACCCAAAATAATAACAGCTTCTATTTTAATAATTTTAAATGAGTCTAGAGATAAGAACGGAACCGCGCTAAGATGATGCAGTTCCTGCGAGTCGGACTTTTTTGAAGTTACTTTCCTATAAATTTCATTCCTATAAAATGAAGGTGTCAATTAGCGATGCGATTATTTCACGAAAAACGAGTATACCATTATTATTTTCTGCAGAGAGTTGTCGAACACTTTGTGATAGCAAGTAACTGAAGTTTTACAGTGAGATCTACCTAATATCTCCTGTAAAAATGTCAAAATCTATTCGTTATAAGCTAAAATTTTAATAAAGAAAAATACGTCGAGATCAGTTTACAGTGCTACATTGTCTCTTAATTTATTCAACTCAGCATTCCAAAATACATTTAGAAGGATACATATCTCTACCAATTTAGTAAAATTTTAAAATTGTAAATTGAATACTTGCGGTTTCTAACGGTTTTCGTGATATAAAACCTGTTTATCTTTCAAAATATTAATTCTATCTATTTGGTAGTGGTCTCATTCGAGTCAGCACTAAAAAATACCTTAAATATTGTAAGGGACTGATTAGCAAGGACGGGATTTAGATATATAGACAATGGGGAAATATTTTAGAGAAGCGGAAATTCCTTTTTAAAACTATAATTTACACAGAGGATACAAACATAAATATCATAAACCATTGCTACGAGGAGAGAAAAGGTTGAGTGAGAGAGACAGATAGGTAGAGTTATCAAATATGATCATTTGGGGAGATTATAGAGAATTTGGAACTGGCCTACCTCTGAACAGCATCTGGGCCGAAGTCTCAGAAACGGATGCAAACTCTGCCCGGTCGGAGGTAAGCCAGCTCTTTTTAAACCCCTTGTACCCCACTCCTGCTTTTGCAGGTGATTGAACTAGAAACTCTTGTCAGGTCTTAGATCTTCCAGGAATCTTACGAATCAGCCACGTGCAGTGCCAACATCCCAGACGCAACGTTGGCGGATTCGTGGTTCTCACATCTCTAGAGATGGACAGCCAACCTTTTCTCTCATCCTTATTCACTTAACAAGGCCAAAGGGAAAACGGGGCCTTACATCACCCCCCGATTTTTTCAAAGTCATGTTTCCCTTGGAACATTACTTTACCTTTAACACTACCCATCCTTATGTTACTAATAATAATAATAATAAACAATATTAGTGCTAATAACAATACAGGTGATGCGCTGTAAAAATTAAAATAAAATAAACATTATTGGCATCTTTACAAGACAAAACCTCTCCCTTAGGAGGTAAAAATCCTTATGTTACCATTATTTTATAACTATACCGAACACTGTCGTCACAATCACTGAACGGCTACTACACTTTCGAGCGGTCTATATCCGCTCCGTTATTACAGATACGACACTTTCAGCTGCCGGTCGATGTATTACGAATCCTGCTGCCCCACTTCCTTCCGTTGGCTGCGAGTTTTGATTCGCACCACGCCGGGATCTGAGTTTTGTAATTAGCAGGCCAGTGGTAAACCCAAGAAGTGCTATTAGAGCAACCGACCCGCCTGCTATCCACAGAAGTTCCCCTTCCTTCCCCTTCTTTTGGGCCGCAAGGATCCGTTCAACATCGCTCCATGTTCCCCATTCAGCCGAAGAGTTATTGGACGCTTCTTCGAGCTCCTTGAGCTCCTTCAAAGTATCCTCCCATACTGCGGGATCATAATCCTCTTTTACTGGCAGGTCCAAGGGTGGTTTGATCGTAACGTTGACCCATTGCAACTGCACCACCTGAGAGGATTCCCCAACGTCGGCTATCGGCAAAAGGCGATAATCAGGTGTCCAAGCTGTGCAACCAGGTGCTATGGTAAGCTGCCCACTTCCATCTAGAACCCGCTCTAGCGATTCTACTCCAGCACTCCCTCTGCATTGAAGATGGAGGCGAGTGGGCTTAGACATGCTATACCACCATAGCTCCTTGTGCTCGTCCCAAATCCATGTGGGTGAAGATCTAGGATTCACCAAAGTCCACGGGCACCATTCCTTCGACGTATTCTCCTGGCGAAACGATGAGACAATACAAGATGGTGTTTGTCCGTGAAAGAATTTGAACTCGGCAGGACAGATCCATGGTATCCCGGGACGACATCTGGCTAAATCCTGCTCCTGAAGAATTGAGTAGGCCTTCTCGTTGTGGCTCTCCATTCTTCCTGTTTTATTCTCCTTAAGAGGCAAGGAGAGAACCTGATAAAGCACCATCTCCTGATCCGGAGTTTTTAAAGGCAATTCCACTACAGCTATTACTCCATCATCGGTTGCAATTGCATGTACTTCAGAAATTTGGTAGTAAATTTGGTCATGATATCGGCTTCCCTCCGAGAGGAGTGTCAGTCCAGTTGGCAGAGCCTCTCTTACCTTCCCCAAAATCAGAGTTAACTCTTTAGGACCTAGCATCTCTCTACTCAACTTTCCACTCATCGATGCACCTACTCCATTAAGAACTCTGCGGAATCTAAATAGGAATTCCGTTACTCTAGTTTCTAGGCTTCTGAGGGACGAGGAAAGGTACAGGGAACTTTGGATGAGGTTAGTAACACGCGATATGTTCGTTTGAAGTTGCGCCTCTTTTTGAAAACCTTCCTTCAAAATTCTACGGACCACCCACAGCGACAACCCTGAAATAAGATATTCAGGAATCATTTTCAGGCAACTTAGCTCTCCTCCTAAGCGGGTATGGGGACCTACGAGAAAAAGTTAAAGTTTTCCCCTTTGGTGTCCAAGTAGCATCAGGTTTCCCCTTTGGCTGAGCTTGGCTCTCGCTATCTGAACCACTGGAACTTTCCCCGGAAGTCCCACCTGTCTCAATCCGTCCTTCGTTTCCCTCCCCTTGACTATCCTGGGTTATTTCCCTGTTTTCTTCCTCAGGAGAGGATCTAACGCCCAGAGGGCAGGCAGGGTCATTACATTCTGGCGATCTTCCCGCAGCAACCGGACAGTGTCTGTGAATCTCACTCTGCGTTTCAATTTCATCTTGGTCCTCACAAGAGTCGTCTTCTGAGCCATAACAACACCCTGGGTTAATTTCCCATTCCGGCTCCATGACCTCATCTTCCGACCCTTCCACTTCCCGGGTTGCCCCACCTGCCTTCGTCATAACCTTAGGGTGCGAATCCCCTCCTCCCCCCGGGGCCCGTTTTAGCCTATTTATATGAACTACATTCAGAGATCCAGTGGCCAGTCGGATCTCATAGTTCACTCGCGAAAGAACCCTTTCTACTTTGTGTGGGCCTGTCCAGGGACAGTGGAATTTTGGACAATTCCCAGGCTTTACGGCTGGACAATGGAGATAGACCCAATCCCCCACCTCTAGGCGTCGCTCCTTACGCCGGGCATTACAATAATGGGTCCTCATTGTCCAGGCCTTTTCGGCACGACTCAAAGCGTCCTTATAGGCTTCTTTCAGCCGATGCCCTAACCTTTCGACATGGTCCGCTGATTCCGATCCGTCATTGGTTGGACCTACCCAGCAATCAAACGGAGTTACCAATTCTCGCCCAAGCATGAGGTAGTTTGGGGAGTATCCTGTCGACGAATGAGGTATTGCTCGATATGTCATGAGAGCATATGGGACCCACTTATCCCAGTCACGACCGTCTCTTCGCACATATTGGGATATCGAATCGGTAAGAGTTCGATGTAACCTCTCTACCATTCCGTTACATTCCGGATGGTAGGCGGTAGTTTGTAATTTCCTAATCCCCAGAGCTCTACAAACTTGAGTAAACAGTCGAGAAACGAAATTTCTTCCCTGGTCTGTTAACAACCTCCGAGGGACCCCATGTCGAGTGATAATATTCTCGACGAGTGCTACGGCCGTTTCTTCAGCTGTTTGCCCCTTCTGTGGTATTCCCTCCGCATACCGTGTAAAATTGTCAATTACGGTCAAAAGGTAACGATGGCCCCTTTTGGAAGTCGGCAAAGGCCCAAATATGTCTAGCGATACCTGCTCGAAAGGCCCTGTGGCCATATAGGGAGCTTCCAGGGGGACCTTTTGAGATACAGGACTTTTTCTGCTAGCGCACGCGTGACACCGTTCCACAAAGGACTTAACATCCGCCGCCATGCCCGGCCAATAATATGAGCTTTTGATTACCGCGAGCGTACGATCAGCCCCTGGGTGCCCAGCCCATGGTTTCGAGTGATTTTCTTCAACGATTGTTTTTCGTAGACCCTCAGGCACCATAAGCCTCCATTCCGACTCATCCGTTGCCCCATCGGCCCAATATAGCAGGCCATCGGCATCTGTTTGTACATGAACAGTGCCTCTCTTGATGGCTCTTTGACACCACATATCCTCCTTTTGAGCATCCTTCAATTTACCTCGGGTTATTTTCTGCCTATTTCCCGTGACTACAGCTATTGTACGGCTTAAAGCATCAGCGTTAGAATGTTTCTTCCCCGGGCAATGTTCGACTTCATAGTCGAACTCCTCTAACCGAAGGGCCCACCTGGTCAGTCGTGAAGACGGGTCTCGAAGGCTTAGCATCCACCTCAAGGCAGAGTGGTCAGTGACAAGTTTAAACCTTCGCCCTAGTAAATAACAACGGAACAGCTTTGTTGCCCAAACCACCGCTAGCAGTTCTCGTTCTGTTGCCGAGTAGTTGAGTTCTGGACCCTTCAACTGCCTACTAGCGTAGCAAACAGGTCTCTCGCCGCCATCTCTGTACTGGGACAGAATGGCACCCAGAGCTACTCCTGATGCGTCGGTGGACAATATAAATGGCTCGCTGAAATTCGGATAGCACAAGACTGAGTCCGAACTTAGGATTTCTCTTAGCGATTCAAAAGCCTTCCGTTGCTTGTCGCCCCACTGGAATCGTACTCGTGAGCCAGTTAATTCTGTCAGCGGTCTTGAAAGATCCGCAAAGCCTTTTATGAATTTACGGTAATAGCTTGCCAACCCTAGAAAACTTCGCAACTCCTTCACATTTCTGGGGGCTGGAAAAGACTTGATCGCCTCTAATTTTCTAGGATCTGGTTTCACTCCCTCGGCTGTAACTACGTGTCCCAGATAGGTCACTTCCGATGCCGCAAAAGCGCACTTGTTCAAGTTCACTTTTAGATTAGCGCCTCTGAATATGTCGAACAACTCCTCTAACCGGAGCATGTGTTCCCTCAGTGATGAGCTATAAACCACCACATCATCGAGGTAAACGAAACACCCGGTGCCCTTCAGTCGGCCAAGAAGTTGGTCCATGACCCGTTGGAACGTGGCAGGTGCCCCCGCAAGGCCGAAAGCCATTTTTTTGTACTCATAGTGTCCGTTTACAGTCGTGAAGGCCGTTTTGGCCTGATCCTGGGGTGCTATCGGTATTTGGTGGTACCCACTCGAAAGATCAATTGTGGAAAAGATTTGGCTACTCCCCAATTGTTCTAAGGTTTCCTGTATCAACGGAAGCGGGTAAGTATCGACCTTAGTAACTGCATTGAGGCCACGGAAATCTGTGCAGAATCGATACTTTAAGTCACCTGTTGGGGAAGTTTTCTTGACTAGAATTACAGGTGCTTGCCAAGGACTTTTAGACGGCGTAATGACGCCTCGTTCAAGCAACGTCTGAACCTGCCGTTCCATTTCCTCCCCTTCACTGAAAGGCACACGATACGGGCGTTTCACCACAGGTCTGGCATCTCCAGTTTCAATATGGTGCTGAACAGGCAGGGAGCAACCTTCGGGACCCGGTTCACAAAAAATGTCTGAATATCTGGACAACAAGGACTCCATATCCCTCCTTTCCCCACCACTTAAATGGCCCAATTTCTCGCCAACGATCGAGGCGAAACCAACAGGAGTTTTAGAGCCATCCTCGCGTTCCCTCTCCGAACAAGATCCACCGTCTTCCGCCCAATCTCTCTCTACCAGACCTACCACTAGAAGCCGTGGCAATGTCACAGCCGAAGCGGTCAAATTGACGAACTGCATCCACGAACGGCCGTCCCGAGGAGTGTTAATGCATCTCCCTCCTACAACCCCATTGGGAAGTGCTCTTGACGGCTCAATTATGACAGCTTCCTGGTCTAGTTTCCCTGGTACGGAAATCTCTAATAGAGATTCACTGAAGGCCGGAAGCGTTTCCTCTCGCGAAAGACGCGCTGAGCTGGTTTTGTTATCCTTCTTCCCCGTGTGTCTTGATTCCTCCTTGACTATCGGCTTAGCTCCTATATTCACGCTAGTTGGAAGGGATAAAATATGACCTGAAAACTTGGCTTCTAGTTCTCTCGCCGTCCTACTCATGAAACGTACCCACTCTCGGTTCGCAGACATTTTTAACTCATCCCTCTTTGTTATCGAACCAACGGAAGGTAGAGATTCAATTTTAGGCGATGCTCCCGTGACTAACAATCCCGAACGTAGGTCTATATGGGCGTCTAATTTCCCTAGTAAGTCTAAGCCTAATAGTCCATCTCCTTCTAAGCAGACGTCAGCCACTATGACGTCGTGGGACAGTCGATGGCCCTTAACTTCGATATTCACCGTTTGAATACCGCGTACCGGGATTACCACACCAGTTACCCCCCTAACCTTACTAGTCGCGGGTCTTAATTTGGATCCTGAAGCAGGAGACCTGATTAGAGTAACTTCAGCACCAGTGTCTACTATCATCCAATGAATCCGCCCATTTATCCAGGTGCTCACCTTTAACCCTTTCTCACCTCCCCCACCTATGCCTAGTAATTCGTAGCGCGATCCCCTTGTCGCCGACTTAGGGCCGGGGCCCTCCCCAAGTCGTTCGCGTTTGGGGCCTTCTTTGGCAAAGTTCCTTTCACGAGGGGTTTGGAACGACATTGGCGAGCGATATGCCTACGACGACCACACCTATAACAATTCGTACTATTTTTGGGAGAAATATCACTAACCCTCTCTGTTTGTCGACATCCCCTGGCCCAATGATTCGTATCCCCGCAGCGATAACAGCCACTTGGATTACCCCTCTCAATGACCCTTACTTCGCTTTGCCCAACTTACTCGGGACTGGGAATTTCGTTATCCTGGGGATTCTTCTCTACAGTAAATATTCCCTTTTCGTGTCGCCCTAACTCCGTTTCAATGGCTCTAGCCTTCTCAATCGCGGTTTGTAATTCCTTTGGGAACGCGAGTCTCGTCAGCCTCCCAATCTCTCCTCCGAGCCCATTTAAATATGATGTAAGGACGACTTTATCCAGTTGTTTGCGAGCCCCTATAACTTCTTCCTCCGATCCCTCACCTGAGAGTGATCGTTCACCCATCTCCCGACAACGATCTCCGAAAGTTCTGACATCCTCCCCACGCTCTTGTTTCATTGAACTAAGCTGAAGGAGAAACTGCTCAGGTTGCATAGTCGCCTTAAAGCGGTCTAAAAGAGCATCTCGAATCGTGGAATATTTCACATTTGGCCCCTTGAGATCCGATCTGCTGGCCAAAAATTTCGCAGCCATCCCTTTCAGTCTCATTCTTAACACAAGGGATTTATCACGATCTTCCCAGTTTCCGCTAGTTGCCACTAATTCCAAACCATTGAGATAGTCTTGGATTGGAACCCCAGAATCGTCACCGGACCATGGACCGACCATTCCCTGAAGAGAAAGATCCCTCTTTCCTTGCTTACCCTCATGCCTTGTCCTCTCAAATTCTTCCCTGAATTGCTCATTTGCAGCCAACGCCTGATCCAATGCCGTTTTCAGATCGGCAAACTGCTGTTCCGTTACCACCATCGTATAGCTCTATTTTCAACGTTTCCAATGAACCCCAACACGTTATGCTTACGAATAGGGATTGCTTTACTCTCTAACAGGGCTAACCACCAAATATCCGTATTTGGCGGTCCTTAAACCAGGAAACGTGAGGACATTGAATGAACAACTACCCAGCGCCGAGATATCAGTTCGAGGAATTGTCCTATCAGCGTCAGCAGTACAGCCGCCGGCCTATCTCGAGAGCAGGGTTCTTATCTAATGCCGGCTTGCAGCTGGACATTTAAATAATACCCGGAAACCTGACACCATTTGTAAGGGACTGATTAGCAAGGACGGGATTTAGATATATAGACAATGGGGAAATATTTTAGAGAAGCGGAAATTCCTTTTTAAAACTATAATTTACACAGAGGATACAAACATAAATATCATAAACCATTGCTACGAGGAGAGAAAAGGTTGAGTGAGAGAGACAGATAGGTAGAGTTATCAAATATGATCATTTGGGGAGATTATAGAGAATTTGGAACTGGCCTACCTCTGAACAGCATCTGGGCCGAAGTCTCAGAAACGGATGCAAACTCTGCCCGGTCGGAGGTAAGCCAGCTCTTTTTAAACCCCTTGTACCCCACTCCTGCTTTTGCAGGTGATTGAACTAGAAACTCTTGTCAGGTCTTAGATCTTCCAGGAATCTTACGAATCAGCCACGTGCAGTGCCAACATCCCAGACGCAACGTTGGCGGATTCGTGGTTCTCACATCTCTAGAGATGGACAGCCAACCTTTTCTCTCATCCTTATTCACTTAACAAGGCCAAAGGGAAAACGGGGCCTTACAATATTATACCAAAATCATAAATATTCAAGTACCTAGAGGGTTTTTTCCCAACATCGGGCGTTTGCCACACATGTGTTAATAATATCACATTAAGGCGCTAATGGCCAAGAATTATGGCGATGCGCCGTAAAAAAACAAAAAACAAAAAAAAAAAAAAAAAAAAAAAACATTACTCCCATAAAGAAAGTCCGACTTGCAGGAACTTCCTCAAATTATCGCCTTTCCGTTCTTTTTCCTAGTGTCTTTTGGAAAGCTTAGAATATAAATAGTAAATATTTAATATATCTCCTGAAGGCCAGGTGGCCGTGAGTGTTAAGGTGTGAGCACTTAACACTCCCTGCCAAAAGGTCGTGGGTTCATTTTCCATTGGAGGTGGTGGCTTTTCTTTAGTAAAAAGAAAAGGCATCAGCCTTATCCTGGGTAGAAAAGGGTGGTAACCTATAGATAACCCGTCCTAAAATTCTCAGTTAATAATAATGGACGTTAAAATTCCAAATTGCAGGAACTTCGTCGTCTTAGCGGGTTTCCACAACGCTTTTAATTCCTAGAGTAACTTTCAAAGACTGGAGTGAATATAGTTAATATTTTACGAAAAATGGAATCAAATACTCCAATTAAATCCTAAAGAAAAGATAGATTTTTGGCTCCGCTATGCACAAAAAACGTAAGGTGGCCATAGACGTTCAGTTCAAATCTCAAGGCAGAGACTGCACAGTTTGGCCTCAAGGTTTGGACTGAACGGATCTAGCACACACACGATAAGTTAATAAACCTCAAGGCAGGGACTGCACAGTCCAGTTATAGTAGACCCACTGAATGTGAAGCAAATATCCTCTTGTCCAAACACATCAGGCCTGGCCGGCACAGTCCCGGCCTCATTTGTATGTACAGTTAATCTATTGGTTTTATCATCCTACTTCGATGGACTGTACAGTTCAACTCTGGCCTCAAAGCTGTCTCTTACACGGTGTGGAATATCTCAGGGTGTACACTGCGCAGTCCATTGATTTTTGTGAACCAATTATGTCTATTAATTGTTTTAAATAATACACAAGAAACAATCTGAATCTTTGGGTGCGAAAACATCATGCTATAAATTCAGTACAACCACCGAAGAAATTAAAAATAAAAATTACAATTAAAGAAACCAATGCCATTGTGAAATATATCAAGTGCACAGTTTCAAAACATAAATTTCATAATATAAAATGGTATTTCAACAAGGAAATACCTACTCTCATGACTAGAGCCCGGAAGTTAGGCAAAATGCCTTTTTTATCTGAATGGATATATTGAAGAATCAGATAGAAATAAATATGTTTTCGTGCATTTAGGAAGTGTAGAGACAATTTTTATTTTGCCTATTTTGGCTATTTTAAGATTTAAAGCCTTTTTTTGCCTTTTTTGCTCGTTACGCAATTTTTTTCAGCGATTTAAACATTTTAAAAAGCACATAACGAATTTCGAATTTTAGTTCGTCGAAAACAAAAAAGGTTTCACAAATTAAATTACATATTGCCGTCACAAATATCAATTCGAAAGCTTATTTTCCCAATCCGTGGATTGACCCTCTGTAAATAACAGAACCCTCCTTAGTAGAAGGAATGTACAAGCATAACGAATAGGAGGAAAGAGAGAGGATGAGAGAAGTACGTCTCCTTCCTCACACCCCTTTTGCTGTGACAATGGTGTAGCTACCTGGTATTCCGGATTTAGAAATGATAAGATAATGCAGAGGAAGTTTTTCCATATTGAAAAACATTTTTTCTTAGAAGGTCTATGAGAGTTGATACTTTGAAAAGCATCTTGTTGCTTGTAAGAAGGGAAAGTAAGAGTAAGTACACTAATTCTGTGATAAATTGATAATAAAGAAATGAATGAGTATTTAAAATACATATTTTCATTAATAATGAGTGAGATTCTTCTTTGCCTTCACTCCTAATAAATGCCTATTTTAATTACAATACTGCCTATTTTCAGTATTTCAAGTGCCTTTTTGCCTGCCTATTTTAACCAAAAATAAATGCCTATCTTCCGGGCTCTACTCATAACGCTAAAAGTCGTAAAGCTGGAGCTAGTCATTCTGTTACACTAATAGCCTTTCTGAATTTTTTATCTTCCTTTGATATAAGAGGACATATTTTACAAGAAAGCTTTTCGAAATCTGCTCGTTTTATTCTTAAAAAAAATCTAAAACTACTCTGGATCCTCGATACTGAGCTCAGACATTAATTGACTGAAGAAACCTAATTCTTTCCGTCTCAAAATCCATTCTCGATCCATACAGAACGGTTTTTTTTTATTTCCAACATTTTTACAATAATGACCCTGGCCGCGATTTCGCGTTTCGATACTTCCTCCATTGCAAGCAGAATGGACTACACAGGACACAAATTTATGAGTGTAAACGGGTCGTACATTGATCGCAAAATGCAACAAATCCAGAAATGTCGTATACGTATCCATGATATAAATGCCAAGCTATTTCTCACAGAATGTAAACTTGCAAGAGAATATCTATCCTGACATAAATATCCCGCGAGAAGTGTCATCTGTAAACGCACCTTTACTAGAACCACTCCAAGATCCGAGATATTCTCAGAAAATGCGTCCTGAAAACTACTTTAAACCTGAAAGCGTGCCCCTTCAGCAAGGAGGGTATGTTAAACCATGAAGACGGGCCTGTATTGCTGACATGCCGAGATCCAGGAATCCCTTCTTAAGATTCTTGAGAGCCCTCAGCTTCAGGCTCTTCTCTTCCCCGTTAGCTTCTTCTAGAACACTACACCTCAATGGCGGAATAGCTTAATTAAAATTCACATAATTATGTGTTCCGCTATAGAGACTTGGCATCTGTATTACAGCTGCTTAATTAACAAGCGCGGCAATTTTAAGTAGTTTTTAAGCATCATGCAATAATATTTTGAAATAGTAATATAGTAATAATACAATATCAAGTGATAACATAACAAAATTGTATTGCAACAATATTTAAACATTGTGAGATTGAAGCGCCCTTCATTGGGAGGAAACACGCTTATAAGGTTGGCCTCATAACACAATCCAGATAAGCCGACTAGAAAGTTTCAGAACTTACACACCACAAAAATAATGGCGGCTTTCAAATATATGTACAGGGTGTCCCACACCAAAAACAGCCAAACTTCGGGAATGTAGGGAGAAAAAAGAAAGAAAAAAAGTTCTTTGGCGTATCGTGTTTTCTTCGTTTCCGAGAAAACCGCAAAAAACTAAAAAATATTATGAAAAGGCATTCTTTCATTTGCTCCATAAAAAAATCCTTAAAACAATATATTATATTCCCCTTCTTTAACCCCCCCCCCACCCAAAAATATAGGAGTGAGTATGCCTCTTTTTAGCGCGGTTCCTCCCTCCCCCATAGGGAGGAACCCCGCTTATAGGGTTGATACAATGAAACAATCCGGAAGTGCCGACTAGAAAATTTCGCGTTTCAGAACCCCTAGAGACCGAAAATAACGGTGGTTCAAATTTGTATATATATATATATGTATATATTTATTTATATATATATATATATATATATATATATATATATATATATTTGTCTGTTCGCTCATTTCTGGCTTCCCTGATGGTCCGATTTTGATGAAATTTGGTACAAAAATCCGTCGTCCAATTTGAAAGGTCTAGTTCGTTTACCAGCAAAATCCGCCCACTGGAAGATGGCGTTTGGGGCGAAATTCGCGCAGAAAAATCGTAACGCTTACGTTTTTGAGTTCATAAGCTTGTAAGTACTCGTTTTATAGGCTTCTTAAGCTAGGAAAACGAATGAAACCATTTTCAAGGCGATAGCTTTAACCGTTTTCGAGAAAATTGGAAAAATAGTTTTTGAATTCCGTTTTTGGTTTGGGTACTTAGAATCACGGGATTCAGTTGAAACATTATCTGCATGTTCTAATTTCATTAAAACTAATATGTTGAAAGTTATGTTACGTTTGGAGTTAAGGAAGGGTTAGAATAAAATATTTTATGAACAGACATGAAAAGTTTTGGGAACTTTGTATACTTTTTTTTTTTGTGAAATAACATTTTTTACTCTTCCACTTTACGCAGTGTCTTTCCACACATTCGTCGATAATAAAGTGTCGTTGTTCTTGGAGGAAGTCCTTTTATCACTGAGATCGGGAAGCTGGTTCCAAGTTGACAGTTGCCCAGCCCACCATGGGACGGCCGAAATTGGTAGGTCAGGTCCGACCTGGTGGGCCGGTATATTGGCCGGCTCTATCTTCAGGCCTCACGCTCTTGGATTTCTTCGCATGGGGACACATTAAAGATTTGGTCTACAGGGAACCCATTGGCACAAGGGAGCACCTCATCCATTGCATCTGATGGGCCTGGGAACAGATTACAGCAGAGAAATGCACAAATTCCAACCAGTCTGTCAATGTGCGCTGTGATGCCTGTGTTGCTGCAAGAACCAAACCTTTGAACAGTAGTTAAATTGATTGTTAGGAATTTTTATTAAGAATTGAAAGTTTTTTTTGTTGTTGTATGTTTTATAAATTAGGTTGAACTTGTATCTTTTTGGGACACCTTGTAAATGTATATACTTGCATATATATGTGTCTTTATATCTGATTTTTATGTTTATTATCTGAAATGTAATATCCTTACGAGTATGATGTATTATATTTTACAGATGGAAAATGGCTTATA
Organism: Gonocerus acuteangulatus; assembly: GCA_946811695.1. Taxonomy (NCBI): domain Eukaryota; kingdom Metazoa; phylum Arthropoda; class Insecta; order Hemiptera; family Coreidae; genus Gonocerus; species Gonocerus acuteangulatus. The sequence continues at coordinate 6,274,931 of OX328126.1, forward strand.
GCCGAAACGTCTCTGTAAAAAAATTTTGATAACTTACTGTGCGGCATGCCAAACCCTATCTACCTTGAAAATTCTATTCTAAGCTTTATAAACGACACTAGGGATAAGCCGAAAACATTCATGCAGAGTCGGTAAAACTCGAATTCGTTGGCAAAAAAAATTCCCCCGTTTTGAAGATTTATTCCTATTAGACATTTAAATTGTTTCAGAGAATATTGCTTTTTTTATTTATGTTTAAATCTAAAGGGATGAAGGGGATATTGACAGACATATATATATATATATATATATATATATATATATATATATATATATATATATATATATAAAGGAGTTGCTGGGAGTCCGACATTATGACCTAGAAAGAAAAAGTTCCGTTGTTGTGTTTCTAGTCTTTGACAGATGGTCCTTTGTTCTGGTTGATAGTTTAAACTGGATTTTCCCTCAAGGGCAATCGATTTTACGTCGCCCCACTTAGATTATTTTGAGAAATGACAAACTGAAAATATAAAAGTTTGCGGATTGCTATTCAGTTTTCAATTATATCAATCCTTTAAGGGGATATAATTGTAAGGTCCCGCTTTCCCTTGGACTTAGAGTAAGTGAATAAAGATGAGAGAAAAGGTTGGATGTCCATCTCTAGAGATGTGAGAAGAATGAATCTGTAGACGCGTAAGGTAATTTCCGTAAGGTCTAAGACCTGACGACAAGCCACTAGCTAGAGCAGAGGTGGGGTGAAGGGTCTATAAGGGCTGGCTTATCTGTGGCGGGACACTTGGAGAGGAGGCTGCGTAGCAGCAGCTGTTCAAATAATTGTAAATATTAGTTTAAGTTGGTTTTAAGTTAGTATTAAGTTAGGTTAAGTATACTATTGCCTAGTCCCTCCCTAGACATCCCTAACTCCCCTTTGTAAATAAGGTCCCCCCATTTGCAAATTGTCATTGTCCCTTCTAGTACGCTTTCGTAGAATAAGGCTTAGTTTTCAAGTTCAACTCCAGGTACCAGTCCGTTGGGCCTGGAGCTCTCTATGTATATAAAAATAAACTTGGAGGGTGGGGAAAGAATAAATTACGGGTCAGTGCCCATACCAGTTCCTGAGTGCTCGGACCCAGCTGTTTGTCAAAGGTATGTCAGCCCAATATTCTCTTATCTCCTAAATTGATAGTAGTGACTCTAACAGTTAGAGTCTTATAGCTTTCTATTCAATCTAACTGCCTCTCATCTTTCATATTAGCAATGTTTCTATGATTTGTATGTATGTACCAGTAATCTTGATGTACATGAAAACTTTAAAATGGAATTTCGTTTATATAAATTATTTTCCAATTATCTATTCCTTTAAATCCCATCCTTGCTAATCGGTTCCTTAGATAATGAGTTTTTTCAGTCCAAAAAAAGAAAAATACGAGAGAGAGATGATGGAATAAATCCCGAAAATCAATGACAAAAACTAAGTGATTATATAATAAAGAAGTCATGAAGTCAGTAAAACAGTTTAAATTTGACTTGTTATTTATTTGAACTTTAGCTGTTGAAGTTAAACAGTATTAAATTGTTTATTAACGATCTGTCGATGGGTTCGAGTCGTATTTCCAGCTTCATCTAGTCATTATCAGCAAGAGCCTGTTTAATATTCATGATACTCGCTGTTCGCAGCCTAATCTACAAATCGATATCAAACTTATCACAGCAACGCTTGCATTTCAACGACAAACTTGATATTAGGGGTACTTGGTTAATTCTGAAGTATACATTTCTCGGTGAAAATTTAGAAATAAATATTTATTTATTTATTTATTCCATGTGAGCTCCGTAACAGTGGCGATGAGCTCATTAGGACGACAGAAGAAAGGTCCGTTAAATCCATGTGAGCTCCGTAACAGTGGCGATGAGGTCATTGGGACGACAGAAGAAAGGTCCGTTAAATATTCCATGTGAGCTCCGTAACAGTGGCGATGAGCTCATTGGGACGACAGAAGAAAGGTCCGTTAAATATTCCATGTGAGCTCCGTAACAGTGGCGATGAGCTCATTGGGACGACAGAAGAAAGGTCCGTTAAATATTCCATGTGAGCTCCGTAACAGTGGCGATGAGCTCATTGGGACGACAGAAGAAAGGTCCGTTAAATATTCCATGTGAGCTCCGTAACAGTGGCGATGAGCTCATTGGGACGACAGAAGAAAGGTCCGTTAAATATTAGTCAGTCTGTCCAATAAAACAAAATAAAACATAAAGAAATAAAAGAGAAAGAACAAGATGTTGCTATTAAATAAAACCAAAATAAAATATTACATATAGTTATACCTTTGAATATAACTGCACTGCTTTTAAGGGTGCAAGGAGTATATGGATGTACGGGCTACCTTCAGTAAGTAAGTCGTGTAAGTAGTAAGGAATTGTCAAGTCGCTGCGTTGTCTACAGTCTGTCAGTATATGTTTAACAGTTAGAGTTCTGTTACACTGTCTGCACGTTGGTCTTTCTTTTCTCTCCAGTAAGTATGAGTGGGTAAGTCGAGTGTGGCCTATCCGAAGCCTGGATAAAATTACTTCGTCCTGACGAGAAAATTGTTCTGTTTTCCAAGTTCTTGTCGTGTTCTTAATTTCTTTTAATTTGCTTGTACTATTTGACCAATCTCTCTCCCATTCATACAGTGTGTTAGTTCGTATTGTTTTGCTTAAATCGGATGAAGTAATTGTATTTATGTCTGGTATAGGTCGGTTCGTTGCTAGTTTTGCCTGTCGGTCTACAGCTGTACTCATGTCGATGTCTTCGTGTCCTGGTACCCATAGCAACGTAATGTGTTTGTTTTTACTTTGTAGAATGTTAATGTGTGTAAATATGTTCTCGATAACTGGATGTGTGCTGTAAATGTTCTGTATGGACATTAAGGAACTTAAGGAGTCTGTAGAAACAGTGATAGCGTCAGTCTGAGCATCATGAACGTTAGTTAGTGCTAGAAGTATTCCGTAAAGTTCCGCTGTAAATAGGGTCGTTGTTTCTGGTAATTTGATTAGGTAAGCAGTGTCTTTAACAATTGCAGCTGCTCCTGTACCAGAGATCGCCTTGGATCCGTCGGTAAAAGTATATAATGTTCTTGGCTTTTGTCTCATTATTGAATTAATTGTATTTTTATAAAATAATTTGGATGTTGGTTCAGTCTTTTTGCATTTACTTAGTGTCAAGTCAATCCTTAAGTTCCTCAATCTCCAAGGTGGAGTGTTTTCTTACTCAGAGAAACACAGCTTATGACGTTGCTCTGTGGTGACGCTTCAGCCTCCAAATCTTAACCGATTTCAATGCTTTTTTCTTTTAAAATGAAAGCTAATCAGAACAACTTTGTCTGGCCAGATTTTTGTTTTCTGTTTTTATAGATCTATATGTAAATAAATAATTTAAGATACATATTAAGGAAAAATATGAATCATTAAATACTGTCTGGAGGGAAAAAAAGTGAAACGTCTAAAAGAAATGCACAAACAACAAAATTACAATATGATAGTCATCCAAACATCCCTAAGCCAAACGAAACCATGCTCCAGTAAAAATCAAAAACTCTTATCCATAAAGATGCGAATTTAAAGGACCGGGAATAAATACATCAATAATTATAACTCCAGATAATAAATTAATAAGAAACGCCAAATATGGCCTCATAATGAAATCATGAAGGCCGAAAAAAAAAATGAAGAATATTAGACGCCGACAAAGGGAAAAAGTCGAACACCATCAGCAATTCATGAAATAATGAATTAAAAATACTTTTCTTATATTCACATCAATCGAAAAACCGACAATGTACACGCAGAGCCTAGAACCTAAGAAAATTCTAAGAAGGTTTTTCTAAGTTTAGAATCTTCTTGGAACTGTTTTTGCAATTAGTAAAGTCTCGAAAATACTAGTGGTTCAAAGTATACAACGGGCGTAAAGGACACCAAGGCCATTGTTATTATTAAATTGACTTAACAACATGCTCTTAATGTAGATTTTCCGATCCATATAATGGTATAGGTCACTATGTCCTGTTCCCATTAACGAAGATAATACATTGAAAAATAAAATCATGTCTGTTATCATTAGAGGTAGAAGACACCATGTGGAGGACTTGGTTTTGTTTCACTGTGATCAATACTTACAATTACCTATTCATGATAATAACAAAGTGAAACATTTTCTTTAAACTGTTTCTATAAATAACAAAGAAACACATTTTAATAGTTCAAAGTTATGGAAAATTGTCTCTTTTGAAAAATTACAAACATGCTATCCTTTACTTCCAGGGAACATATATATATATATATATATACATAAAAAGGCCAAATCCAATCCAAGAACGAAGACACTAGATAATGAGAAGAGAAAGACGGTGAGAAATATGAGATGCTTTCGACTGCTCTAAAGGTCAACGGTACGTGGCTCCTATATTTCTTCCGACTTTTATACAACTCTACGATAAACAGGGTCCAGCCCCTTTCGACGGCTGTAGCAGTAGAGAAAGGGTTAATGTTACTGTAAAAGCAGTGCATGTATTAGTATATATCGACCCCAACCCTGTGAGTAGGTTGTCAGCTGCGTGACCTCCTGACCTTCCACATCCCCTTGTTACCATCTACTCTACATCCCACAGAAGTCAACAGTACTCAGGGTCCAGCCCCTTTCCACTGCTACAGCAGACAACGATAGAGAAAGTGTTAATGTTACTGAAAAAGCAGTGCGTGTATTAGTATGTATCGACCCCAACCCTGTGAGTAGGTTGTCAGCTGCGTGACCTCCTGACCTTCCACATCCCCTTGTAACCATCTCCACTATATCCCACAGAAGTCAACAGTACTCAGGGTCCAGCCCCTGCCCACTGCTACAGCAGACAACGATAGAGAAAGGGTTAATGTTACTGTAAAAGCAGTGCGTGTAGTAGTATGTATCGACCCCAACCCTGTGAGTAGGTTTTCAGCTGCGTGACCTCCTGACCTTCCACATCCCCTTGTTACCATATACTCTACATCCCACAGGTCATTCCGAAAGGCGTTACCTGGTTTTGTACCTTCCATTCCAATCAATAACATCTCATTAACAATTATATTATTCTAGTTATAAATAATAATACTGTTACTAATTGCTATGTTCTATAATTGTTTTGTTAATTAAATATCATACTCGCTGAAGCTGCATCATATTGAACAATTCTATCATCCTACCAAATTTCCTCCCTTCTTCTATAGTGAAAGTCCGTCAGGAAGGAGCTCATGTACTAAGCATTCTCTAAAAAATATGGGTAGTGTATACTACATTCCTGAATAATTTGCTTAAAATAACACACACATATATATATATATATATATATATATATATATATATATATATATATATATATATATATAAATTTGGATATACATTTATATCTGCAATGAAAAAGCTGACACAAAGTAAAGAAGAAGCCTTATACAGTTTCCATGTTTAGCGCTCCTACTGGTAGAAATTACAACTTATCCTGGTTTGGTGGCAATTCAATTTTAGCATAATACATACTAAACCCCAAATTATATTGAACCGATTTAGTTCATTTTCACAACACGTTTTTCTCATTATATACCCACGACGTATACCAAATTTTGTTATAGTGCAACAGACATTACAACCGGTTTGAGCAAATTAGTAATTTGGGCTCAGTGTAACCCCCCCCCCTTCTAATAAACCGATTGAATTTATATATACAACACATTCTTCTATTAAGATGGCCACAACGAATACCGAGTTTGATTGCAATACAACAAAAATTACGTCGGCGCTAATGGCCTAAACGTCGATGCGCCGTAAAATAAAGAAAAAAGAATTACGGCCGAAATAACTACTTTTGGTCTGGAGCAAAACCCTCCCACTCAAGATGGACCGATTTTGCTGGTGCCTTCGTTTACAAGATGAATATTATATGCCAAGTTTTGTGGCGAAAATGCAAAAACTATCGTTTTAACGGTCACTCACTAACACACACACATATTATATATATATATATATATATATATATATATATATATATATATATACATACATACGTATATTATAAATTTTAGGGAGGTCATTTTCGATATCTAGTAGATAGGATAGGATTGAAGAAATATTTTAAAATTTCGTTCATGAGTGCAACCTCAATAGGAACATTTCTTCGGAACGTGCTCAAATATATGCAGAAATGGTAGGGAATCAATAAATCACCATTAAACGATATAATGGTTGTTAAAGAGTGATTGTGCATTATGATTGTGTAAAATCAGACAATACTAGGAGAAAGTGTGAAAGGTTGTTGGTTCGATTCCATACTAATGGTGGTTCCATGTTATCTCTCCTCTCCACTCTCCAACTACCTTTTCACTTCTCTCTAATTATACCATCCTCTTCCAATATTACTCACAGCTCTATTCACAATCACCGACAATTATACCATCCTCTTCCAATATTACAGCTCTATTCACAATCACCGACAATTATACCATCCTCTTCCAATATTACTCACAGCTCTATTCACAATCACCGACAATTATACCATCCTCTTCCAATATTACTCACAGCTCTATTCACAATCACCGACAATTATACCATCCTCTTCCAATATTACTCACAGCTCTATTCACAATCACCGACAATTATACCATCCTCTTCCAATATTACTCACAGCTCTATTCACAATCACCGACAATTATACCATCCTCTTCCAATATTACTCACAGCTCTATTCACAATCACCGACAATTATACCATCCTCTTCCAATATTACTCACAGCTCTATTCACAATCACCGACAATTATACCATCCTCTTCCAATATTACTCACAGCTCTATTCACAATCACCGACAATTATACCATCCTCTTCCAATATTACTCACAGCTCTATTCACAATCACCGACAATTATACCATCCTCTTCCAATATTACTCACAGCTCTATTCACAATCACCGACAATTATACCATCCTCTTCCAATATTACTCACAGCTCTATTCACAATCACCGACAATTATACCATCCTCTTCCAATATTACCCACAGCTCTATTCACAATCACCGACAATTATACCATCCTCTTCCAATATTACTCACAGCTCTATTCACAATCACCGACAATTATACCATCCTCTTCCAATATTACCCACAGCTCTATTCACAATCACCGACAATTATACCATCCTCTTCCAATATTACCCACAGCTCTATTCACAATCACCGACAATTATACCATCCTCTTCCAATATTACTCACAGCTCTATTCACAATCACCGTCAATTATTCATCAAATTAGCTGTACTACTTCCCCGAGTATTAATGTTTTTGGTGGACTTATTGTCAGCTATAATAACAGATGTGCACCGAAAAAACGAGCCTTCGACCTCTGCGCAGAACGACCAAGGAAATGAGAGCGATGACAAGGATTCGCTTATCATTCAAGGAACGAAAATAAAGCAGAACCAGGCATTAGAAGCTGCAGAACTTCTGCTGAATTATTTTGAGCAGGAGAATGCCGATTTTAGCAGAATTATCTTGTTACGGGCGGTCAGAACAGGTTTAAGAAAAGAATTATGCAACGAAAAATTACTGACTTTCTTGGAAAAAAATTTTAATTTGAACTTGAGTTTATTTTTGCACTTATACAAATTATTAATTATTTAAACGTTTACATACACATTTCTCAATGCAAATAAAAAGGTTTACAGGACATCTTGTTCACAGTTTTTCTTTATAACCTTATAATCCAGCACATTTAGTAAATAAAATATTGTATTTCGATTATCCGGGGTTTTCGATTATCCGTGGACCACCCTCCCCGTCATTACCCCGGATAATTGAGGTCTTACTGTATATGCATATATATATAGTTATATATGTGTCCCTTAACACGATACAGACCAGAGTTTTTGTTTTTTTTTTGCCACGAAACTTGGTATGTAGTATTCCCCCATCAAGCGATTGAACGGGTTCGTTAACCAACAAAATCGGTCCATCCGGAGGGGGGGGGGGTTTACTCCGGAGCCAAAGTAGTTATTTGTGAATACCAGCCATCATTTTTGTTATATTTCAACGAAAATCGGTATTTGTTGTGGTCAACTGAAGAGAAAAATTTGTTGTTAAAATAAACTAAATCGGTTGACTAGAAGGGGGGGGGGGTTTACTGCGGACAGAAATTACTAATTTCCTTATACCGGTCGTAATTTCAGTCGTATTGTTACGAAACTCTGTATACGTCCTGGCTATCTAATAATAAAAAAGTGTTGTGAAAATGAACTAAATTGGTCTATTGGAAGGGGGGGGGGGGTGTTACTTTGTACTATGTTTGAATTTAATTCTCCCGCCAAACGAAGGTTCGCGAAACTCATCAAGATCAATAGATGAATATGTTAAGCTTTGTGTATTTATTACGTAGTGTAGTAACACGCATACACATAACTCCGGAAGGAAATTAATTGCAAAATTAATAATTGAAACAGCTGTTCAAAAAAACAAAAGAGCAGAACAATTTATGTTTCTATTTTATTTATCTATATAGGTTATTTTAAGTAAATTATTCAGCAATGCACTCGACCCTACCAAATTCTGAGGAAAGTGCTTAGTTATGCAGCTCCTGCGTGACGGACTTTTTTGAAACACGATATGCGTTTAGCCCCTCTGTGGGCCTGCTACTTAGGCCTTTCGTCCACTGGAACAATCCCAACACGAGGCTCCATCATGGACCGCGTCCATTGGGCCGTATCGTTCGACCGAATTCAGACGAATTCGTCCGAACTGGTCCGAAGTGCGAACCGATCCCATCCTGCTGGGATTTATAGTTGAGAAAAGTTGCGAATAGTCATGGTTGAAAATGGACTGTGAGTACGAGCCATCAAGTCTACTGCGAATTCGGACGAATCCTGATCCAATGGACGAGAGGCATTCGCACGCCGTTCGTCCGAATTCGTTGCTTCGCAGTTCGCAGCTTTTCGGATCCAGCGGACGAGCGGCCTTATACAGCAGAGCAACTTGGTATTTATAATGCCCTGAACATCTGTTCCCCGACCACATCAAATTGAAATTGTCTTCCTGCTCTCCTTGCTATATGTGATCCATTTTCAAGTCATGCGCTAATAATAAATATTTTAGAATGAATTCATAGCTTACGCCAAGACAAACGAAAGGTAACATTGGTGTGGATCCCAGGTCATTGTGGGATAATCGGAAACGAGCAGGTAAGGAAAGAAATTCGAGAAAGTATACCGATACAGGAAGTTCCAAAACATGATATGATTGCACAATCAGAAGTCTCTCTATGGACGGAATAGCAGTATTGGGTAATAATCATTCAGGATAATGAATACTGAATAAATCAGTTATATCATTCTGAATAATGAATAATTTTTCATTCATTATTCAGTCAATTCGTCAGTCAGTTGATAAGTTCAGTCAGTGATCCACTAAGTTATCCAGGTATCCAGGTTGATAAACGCAGTTATCAAGTGAGTTACAGTCTGGGGATTGGTATGACTTAGTCATATTTACTTGTTTATAATAATGAATGACGAGCAAAATAATGATTTGAATCCTGCTAAATTGTGATATTTTTTAAGGCGTGATATTAAAGATTTCCTGATAATGGCATAAAGCCGAAATATTGTTTAAAATTATGTAAATATAAAATTCTGAAACTGGGAGACCTGATTGGCCTTTTTCATTTGTTATGGAACCTGGATAACTTTTTATTTTTAGTCATTATTGAATAACAATGATTAATTGAATGAAAATTTTTATTGAATTAAAGTTATTTATTCGAAAGAAACAATTTTTTTAATGTAATTGATTTATTCGACTGACAATTTTCGTTTAATACGATTTATTTTAACAATCTTTTCTACTAAAAATGACTAAGTTCATTAAACGTTTTCTTACTTTTAAGTAGGAGGAAGAGGAACCGAGGACGGCAGAGGAAGAGGAACCGAGGACGGCAGAGGAAGAGGAACCGAGGACGGCAGAGGAAGAGGAACCGAGGACGGCAGAGGAAGAGGAACCGAGGACGGCAGAGGAAGAGGAACCGAGGACGGCAGAGGAAGAGGAACCGAGGACGGCAGAGGAAGAGGAACCGAGGACGGCAGAGGAAGAGATGGCGAGACATGTTCCGAAAATGGGTTGGCCCTCAGTGGTGGAGACAGGCTAAGGACAGAGCAGTATGGAAGAAGTTACTGGAGGAGAACTTTACGCACCCCGCTTTCCGGTAGAACTGGTCACTCATGGAAAGCGTAGACCATTACCCCGAAAAGGGAGGCCTGTGCGGAAGAATTTATTTATTTATTATCAGCATAGAAGTATTATTGTTATCGTTATGATTTTATTAAAAGAAGTATTAACATTATTGTTATTATTATAAAAAGACATTTATCATTGTTATTATTGTTTTCATTATATTTACAAAGAGAAGTATTATCATTTTTATTATTACTATCAAAGAAAATTTATCATTGTTATTATTATTATTAAAAACAAGTATTACTATTATTATTACTGTTATTATCTAAGAAGCATTATTATTGTTATTATGATTATCAAATAAGTATTGGCATGTGTTCTTCTCAGTTTCCTGGAGTAAATTCTTTCGGTGGCTATTGCCAACCGAAAGAATTGTTTTTCATATTAGTTTTTTTTTTATTATTATTATATTTTTATGTTTCTTGTCACGGGCGTTCGTTTAAAAATTTTCGAACTATTCTCGCAGTGTCGAGCAGTACCGCTTGTTGTGCGTCTTTAATCAGTTCCTCCGAGATTTTCAAGTATTTTGTAGCTGTGACTGTGGTTTTTGGGATGAGTCCATTAGCCGATATAATAATAGCTGTTATCCTTGCGGAATCTAACTTATACAGATCTTTTAATTCTATGGCCAAGTCCTGGTATTTTCGAAGCTTCTCAGCATAAGATTTCCGAATATTCTCATCATTCGGGACAGCGATATCAATAATATCAGCTCTCTTACTCCCTTTATCAATGATAAGAATATCCGGTTTATTGTGATGGACAGTTCGGTCCGTCAACATCGCTTCGTCCCAATACACTTTTATTGTATCATTCTCTAGAAGCCTTTGAGGAACGTAGCGATAATAAGGGACCTTCTTATCCAACAAACCGAATTTTTCTGCGAGAGCTTGGTGGTATATCTTGGCCACGTTGTTATGACGTTGAAGATAATCAGATCCCGCAAGGATCTCACAGCCCGCCGTAATATGCTGGATCGACTCATACGTTTTGTTGCACAATCTACATTTAGCAGAGATGCTCGTTTCTTTTAAAACATGTCGTCGGTAGGATTTTGTAGCTATAACTTGATCTTGGATGGCTATTATGAAACCTTCTGTTTCAGAGAATAGCCTTCCCGATGTCAACCAAGCCACCGACAATGTTGATTGCACATCCGGGTCCAACAAACGACTATAATATCGCCCGTGTAATTCCTTACTTTGCCACGACGTGAGGCGATCCGATTCCGTCGTAAGTTCATCCCAGTTGTTGATCTTCAATTTCAAAGCTGTATAGTTCTCGTCTAAGTTTACCATTTCCCTGAACAGACGCGTCTCTTTGGCCCTTATGTAGCTCCTCAGGCTAATTTCCTGAGAGCGACATAAGTTCCGAATGTTCAGGAGACCTCGTCCTCCTTTTATTCTTGGTAAATACAGCCTTTCAATTGAAGACGTAGGATGGTGCAAGCGTGCTTTGGTCATCTCTGTTCGTACGAGTCGATCCAGTTCCTCTAATGATGTATTCGACCATTTAATGACTCCGAAGCTATATAATAATGAGGGTATTGCCCATGTGTTTATTGCTTTGATCTTTCTAAAGATCAAAGCAATAATCTATTATGATTATCAAATAAGTATTGGCATTATTATTACTATTGTATTATTATTAATATCGCACAATAAAGGCTATTCATTCATTCATTCATTCATTACTTTTAATAAAATTATTTATTTATGTGTTAGCTCAGTGGTAGAGCACTCGACTAATGAACTGGAGGACCCAGGTTCAAAAACCGAGCGCGCACTAAAGATTTTTCTTCTAGTGCTGCCGTTCGAGGGTTGGATTTGGGGTCCCAGATCGTCCCTAGGCTCACCCAGCCTTTAATTAATAATGGGTACCATGGGTGCTAATGACTCTAGCAGTCGAAGCAGCCAAGGGGAAAATCAGGCGGCCGGAGCATAGTATTGACCACACTATCTCCCTAGTGTGCCGTATGGTCAAGAATCAGATACCTCTACAGTATCTGCCCCTCTGGGCCCTTGTGGCCTGTTACGGGACTGATTTTTTTTTTCATTTTTTATTTATGTGATATTGTTTACTGAACTTAAAGAATCTGAGTTTGTTGTTCCATGTACCAAGCTATTTTAAATGTAGAAAAATAATGAACGTAGAATGAAAAATAATTAATTATTCATTAAATAATAAAACCTCCTTCAATGAATAACTGAATGAATAGATAAATTCTTATTCGATAAAAATTTATTGAATAATAGCCAACCCTGTTATTCATAGAATAAAAAATAAATTAGTGGACGAATAAATTAATCATCGAATAAATTATTATTCAAATATATTCTTATTAAATTATATTTGAATGATTATTAAATAAAACATTTACTGAATAATGCCCTTCTCCGCTGCCATAGCAAGCTGACTAGGAAGGAATCAGGGATTACAAACTTGAGATTAAGATAAGCATAAAACTCTGGAAAACATTAATCAAAGAAACAACAGGAAAAGTTCGACTCACAGGAACTGTGTCATCTTTGCGCGATTTCTTTTATAGCCCTATTATCATTCGGGAAGCTTACAATAGAAATAAACAATTTTTTTTTTAGTTGGTATTTAGTGAAAATAGCCAACATCCACTCAAATATCTCGAATAAGAGCGATATTAATGCGCCAAGGCACAGCAAATTGAAAGGAGCCAACTTACACAGAAGCGGAAATCACTCAATCGGGCTCTCCTTCATTCTAAAGCAAGGCTCTATAAGTCAATCCCCAAAAAAACATAAATGTGAAATAGAGGCCAAGTTCCTGCCCCCACAAAGAAACACTCCCTTCCTCAAAAATATCCCCTCCTAAAACCCCCCAAAAACGCCTTACCATTCTACACTCCAAAAAAGTAGTATGGGTTGGTGTATTAATTCAACCAAAAATATTTGCCAATACAAGAGATGATACAAGAAAGAAATGTCCAAGTTCATTACTTAGAATACCTCGTAATTACTTACTAAGAAGATTAAAGACACTTCAACTGACCTTTAAAAACAACATTAAAAATACTTATATCCATTTACTAAAATATCACATTCCTCAACCAGGTATATTCTTAAACTTGGCAATGTTTATTTTTCTCTCTAAATATAATTTTGGCACAAAAAAAACATTGCCAAGTTTAAGAATATACCTGGTTGAGGAAAGTGATATTTTAGTAACTGGATATAAGTATTTTTATTGTTGTTTTTAAAGGTCAGTTGAAGTGTCTTTACTCTTCTTAGTAAGTAATTACGAGGTCTTCTAAGTAATGAACTTGGAAATTTCTTTCTTGTATCATCTCTTGTATTGGCAAATATTTTTGGTTGAAAATATGGTACACCTAATACACCAACTCATACTACATTTTTTGGAGTGTAGGATGGTAAGGCGTTTTTTGGAGGTTTTAGGAGGAGATATTACTCGCTTTTTGGGGAAGGGCGTGTTTCTTTGTGGGGGAGGAACTTGGCCTCTATTTCACATTTATGTTTTTTTTGGGATCTCATTACTTTTTTCTAAGTATTAAATAAAATTTAGTTGCCACATACCTACTGGCTTTTTTACTTCATATAAAATCAGGGTCTTTGGATTCTGCATAAAGTTCTCCTTAATGCTTGATATTTGATACCAATAATCAACCTACATACATCTAATCACTAGACTAGAAAAGTTAGAAGCTTTTCCAGACGACATTACTCTAGAGGTCAAATTGATTGCTCGCCTAACTAAACTATTACACTGTAAAACACAGGAACCTCATCCCGAGGATAAAGATCACCACAAGGAAAGTGTAGAAGGCCTTCAAGAAAAAGAAAAGAACCAAGACGATACATTTTGGGTTTGTGATCCTAAACTTTGTAATTTAGATGACTTTGAAAAACTTAGTATCTGCTTTCAAGTATATTATGCATTTAACCCCTTCGACTTTATTTACAACATTTAAGAAAGAAGTTAACTACACGTGTTGTTGTTAAGATGCATCGAAATGTTTCTTAAAACATCAAATATAGGTTCTCCTAGCCAAGACGATTCATTTGATACCCCACATGATGGGTTTCAGAAGGAATGATGGCTTTCCGATGGAACAAATAGTACAAAACGTCATAGGTAATATGACTCTCCCGTATCAAGACCTACCTGCGTGCCAAGTTTGGTCAAAATAGGCCAAACGGTGTGAATTTGTATAAGGAGCGAACATGCAGACAGACAGCTGAAAGAACTTTTTTACCTATCCTAGTGCATCCCCCGTATCAAGACCCATTTGTGTCCCAAGTTTGGTCAAAATAGGCCAAACGGTGTGAATTTGTGTAAGGAACGAACATGCAGACAGACAGCTGAAAATCCTTTTTTATTTATCCTAGTGCATTCCCCGGACCAAGACCTACCTGTGTGCCAAGTTTGGTCAAAATCGGTCAAACGGTGTGAATTTGTGTAAAGAAAAACATGGAGACAGACAGCTGATAGACGATTGTGGCCTAGCCTTTGACACTACCCGGATAAAGACCTACCTGTGTACCATGTTTGGTCAAAATCGGTCAAATCGTGTGGATTTGTATAAGGAATAAACAGTTAGGCAAAGAGCTGATAGACGATATTGAACTAGCCTATGATTCTCCCCGTATCAAGACCCATCTGTGTCCCAAGTTTGGTCAAAATCGATCAAACGGTTCGGATTTATATAAGGGACAAACATACAGACAGACGGCTGGTGTACGAATTTTACCAAGCCTATATGCGCCTAAATGTTTCTTAAAACATCAAATATAGGTTCTTCATACCGAGACGATTCATTTGATACCCCACATCATGGGTTTCGGACGAAACGATGGGTTTACGAAGGAAGTACAAAACTGGCGCGCCCCCGCCCCGGAAGCAGCGTCAAACACAACTTTTCAGGATTTTTCGATTTTTTCCTTAAATAACACCTTAATATCTATCATCCTGCAAAATTTCAAGTCTCTAGCATCATGGGAAGTGCCTAATAATTTTGATGAGTCAGTGAGTGAGTGAGTGAGTGAGTGAGTGAGTGAGTCCTATAAATCCCGATTTTCGATCGCTTATATCTCATAAACGATTCTATGTAGAATTATGAAAATTTCCAGTTTTACTCATGTCTAGTAGTATAATACCTGTGTAAAATGTCATAACTATATCTTTACCTGGTCGAAAGTTATGAGAGAGTAAAAATCGGCTCTAAGACCTACTGTAATATACACACAGTATGCTTAGGCCGGAACTTGGCCTGGCGCACTACCGTGCGCCTAGATACAAAATACAAACACGCTTTTCATTTACTTGTCATGTTTTGTTGGGAAAAAACAATTAAATTAACAACTAATCAAAAACAAAGGCAACCAGAGAAAAATATAAACGAAACTAATAACTTCATTTCTCCGATTGTGAACGTCCCATTGAAAATTACTTCCGAAACTTTTTATTAAGCTGTCGAATTACCACGATTTCCCAACCGTTTTAGACATATTTAAGAAAATATACGATAACTTTTCATGTCTATTAATAAAAATATTTCTTTTTAAATACTTCCTTTTTTTTAATATTAATTTTTAATTATTATTAACTACGAATTTTAGGGCAGGTTATCTATAGGTTACCCCCTTTTCTAGCCAGGATAGGGCTGATGCCTTTTCTTTTTTCTAAAGAAAAGCCACCACTCCTGATGGGAAGCGATCCCACGACCCTATGGCACGGAGTTGAATACTTCCTTAACTCCAAATATAACAAAAATTTAAATGTCTAAGTTTTTTGATGAATTTTAAAAACGTAGAAAATATTTCGACTGAATCCAACGATTTTCAGTACCCAAACCCAATATTAGTTCGGAAAAATAGTTTTATCCAATTTCCATGAAATCAACTACAGGTGTCGCCTTTGAACTTTTTTATTTTCGTGATCAATGGTTTCTGAAATGTGAAATTTTCTAGTCAGCACTTCCGGATTGCATCATGAGGTCAACCTCATAAGCGGGGTTCCTCCCTATGGGGGAAGGGTGGATACGCGATAGTAACAGATACGCACGAAGAGGACGCAACTCCTGCTTGTAGGGCCTTTTCTTACAAGTGGATAGTCAACATTCAAAAGGTTTTCTAAAAAAAAGCTTAAGGTGTACAAGTCTAATTATTTTGTCTGTTTAATCTTGACCTACTTGGCCAGGAGTGACACCAACTAAATCCAGAGTCCTCCAATTCTCCCTCCTTCAGGACCTAGAGTATCCTTCATCTTTCTACAGAATATTTCGTTGATATAAGCAGGCTTTATAAATATATTTATCTACTTGGTATTGTGGTATAGTGGCATTGGGTGCCCATTAATACAATCTGCGCTAAATTAAAGAAGTTACAGAGCCTGGGGTGCCTACTTGTTGGGAACTATTAATCCTGCCAGATCTTATAAACCCCAGCTCTTTATTAACATTTATATACTCTCCTTCTCCCCAAATTAAATTATAACACAAAATATATCTGTATTCCGGACGTAAAGGACACCATATCCATTTTTTTATTAAATTAAATTAACAAAATGTTCTTAATGTGGATTTTTCGATCCATATAATGGTCTAGGGAGGGCACTATGTCCTGTTCCCTTAAATAAAGATGATAAGACAGTGAAAAATGAAATCTTGTGCGTTTTCATTAGAGGTAAAAGACACCATGTGGAGGACTTGGTTTTGTTTGACTATGATCAATACTTACAATTACCTAGCAGAACTCATAACAATGTGGAAAATTGTATTTAAACTGTTTCTATAAGTAACTATGAAACAGATTTTAATAGTTCAAAGTTATGGAAAATAGGCTCTCCTGAACATTCACAAATATGAGACATGGTGTCATTTACCTCCGGGTTACAGATAAATGAACAGCGATGAGAAAGAGAAAAAAGTCCGACTCGCAGGAACTGCACCATCTTAGCGCGGTTCCGTTCATATCCCTAGTGTAATTTGAAAAGCTTAGAAAAGAAATAAACTTTATATATATCTCGTGAAAATTGTCAAAATCCTCTCGAACATCTTGAATAAAAGTGATATTAAGGCGTCAGGGATACCGACAGTAGTTAACTTATGCACAGAAGCGGAAATTACACAATCCGGCTCTCTTTCTAAAGCAAAGCTCTATAAATCAATACAAAATATGCCTAATAAAGCCTTTCTAGTGGATACAGAAGGATCAAGAAGAAGTACTCAAGATTGAGTAGAATACCATGCCTAATATAGCCTATATAGAATAATATGCCGAATAAAGCCTATCTAGTAGATACAGAAGGACAAATAACAAGTCTTGACGAATAACAAGTCAAGATATAGAATAATATATCTAATTAAGTCTATGGAGTAGATACAAATGGACCAAAAACAAGTCTTGAGGAATCTTGTTTTTTTCTAATTAAATACTTTTTATCAGTATTTAGTGTATATAACCTGTGTTGAAAACTATTGATTGCTAATTGATGAATCGGGTTACAACTAAGTAGTCTTTATGAATATTTAGTATAAAACCTATGTTTGGAACTGTGATATTTCAGAATCTAGTATAGTTTAAGAAATTTTGGTGAATGAAATCATTAAGTTGCTCTCCGTACCCTAGGCTTTGTATTTGTGTCGGCAGATACCTGGGGTATATTTACAACTCTTGAGGATTAACTCCTAGCAGGTAAATTTCCTGCGGACCTTCTGTTCCTATGGGCACTGAACCGACTCTCTATTCGCTCATAGTATCTAACCGTTGTGAAGTTTATTTTTTGGATTTAGGACTTAATATACATATGTAGCCTAAATCATAGCAAGAAGTCTACCTCCGTCGTCGGTTCTTAACTATGTAGACTCGCTAATGTTACCCAATCTTAGACACATCGTAATTAAAATCCACAGCAAAAACACGACACTTCATCAGAATCCCCTGCTTAATAAAACATATATAGAATAATATACCAAATAAAGCCTATCTAGTGGATTAAAATAGAGGAAAAACGCCGTTCGTGGTGGTAGAAAATCTTACAAGGCATTTCGCTCAGAAATCTCCGAAATATTCTTACTAATTTTACGTATCCTGTTTTATAACCAAATAGATTTATATTCTATAATCAATAAGAAAAACCTACTAGCAATAAAAAACTATGGGTTACAGATGAAAACAGGGAATACCAAGAACAATTCTAAAGAACGAAATCAACACCAGTACTGTAATCTAGATATTCATAAGGCATCTTCGACTTCTAACAAACAAAATATTGCTTCTAATTATACGTATCCTGTTTACTGACAAATACATTTGACTGCTATAAGAAATTACAAAAATAACGAGCAGTGAAAAAAAAACTGCGGGAAACACACAAATAGATCCGTTTAAATAAACGAAACTACCTGACTAAGTTTTAAGCACTTATTTCTCCTAATGTGACGACCCCATCAAACATTTCTTCAAAACATCTTTTGTAGAGAATTTAGTAAGCTTTCGAACTGTTACATTTCACTTGCAACGATTTCCTAACCCTTTTCGAGATATTAAGGAAAATATACGAAGGGGGCCTAATAGATATTCATGCGGGATCTGAGAATCCCAAGATTCAGCAAAAATAAAGTATTCTAATTATACGTATCCTGTTTTATTGGCAAATACATTTGACTACTATAAGCAATTACAAACACTAGGAAATATGCCAAAGAACTCGGATTAGGAGCCTCGACAGTTTCAAGACATTTGAAGGAAATCTGCAAATCCAAAACTGACATTTCATACGATACAGCCTGAAATATTTCTAACAATGAATTGTTTTTCTTATTTTAATTAATCTGTTTCATTGTCAAATACATTATCCAACTATAAGCAATGAAAAAATAGGAATAAAAACAGACAAAAAGATCCGTTCGAATAAACGAAATTAATTACTTCAAAGTTTAAGCACTTATTTCTCCGATTGACATCACTTATTCAAAACTTTCTTCAGAACCTTTTTTGTAGACCATTTAGTAAGCTTTCGAATGGTAACCTGGTTTCGCTTCCCAAGATTTTCAACCGTTTTCGAGATATTAATGAAAGTATACGAAGTTCCCAAAATTTTCATTATTTCTAGCAACAGAAATTGGTCTCATTTTTCCTATTCTATTTTACACACAAATACATTTTCCCAACATAAGAAATTACAAAAATAAAAAACCAAGGGAAAGAGACAAAAATTACAAATAGAACGACAAAAACCCGTTCATAAGAACAAAACAGACGTATTTGAACTTTTAAGCACTTATTTCTCCGATTGACATACCCTAATCAAAAATAGTTTTGATAAGCCTATAAAAAGAGTACTTACAAGCTTATGAACTAAAAAACGTAAGCGTTACGATTTTTTTTTGAAGAATTTCGCCCCAAACGCCATCTTCCAGTGGGCGGATTTTGCTGGTTAACGAGCTTGACCTTTCAAATTGGACGATAGATTTTTGTACCAAATTTCATCAAAATCGGACCATTAGGGAGGCCAATAATCCGCGAACAAACACACACACACACACACATATATATATATATGTGTGTGTGTGTGTGTGTGTGTGTGTGTGTGGGGCAGGTTGCCTGGAAGACGAGACCGCCACTCACGCTGTGCAACAATGCTATATTTCGCGGGGAGGTCGTTCTCTGAGACATGATACTGTGGTGAATGTGCTGAGTGGGGCCTTGGCCGGAGAGGGGTACGAGGAACACCTCGAGACAGTCCTGAGAGCGGATGGCCGGCGATGGAAGCCTGATATAATTGTGATGAAAGAGGGCAAAGTGACTATTGTGTAGGCACAAATTGTAAATGGGAACACTGAACTAGATGTGATGCACCGGGAGAAGTGTCGGAAGTATGGGAGACTCGTTGTCCTTTTGGCGGTGGGCCGAATGTTTGCCGTGCCTGTCACCGACGTGGAGGTAACGTCCTGTACATTGAGCTGGATGGGTGTTTGGAGCGGTGCTCCTTCCAGGAGTTTAAGGCAGCTTGGTGTCCCTATGGGGGTGTTTAGAAGTATCACCTTGCGAGTTTTAAAGGGCTCCAGAATCATCTTCAGTCGATGGAGGACACTCCTCGCCGGGGCGGGCCGTTGAGGGTCGGCAGTCCTTTTTATTTATTTATTTACTTGTTTTAGTTTATATTTACATATTTATTTATCACTGTGTACCTGTGTTTATTTTAATTTGTTGTGTGTGCATGTGAGTGTGTATGTGACGAGATTTGGGGACTGTATGGTGTATTTTTTTTTTATTTTATTTTTTATGTATTTTATATCGGACCACGTAAATACCTCCAGAGGAGCTCTGGCCTAGTGGATGAGGTTATATGAGTTAGACCAGGTTTGGCTGTATCTGCACCACGTAGATACCTCCAGAGGAGCTCTGGCCTAGTGGATGAGGTTATATGAGTTAGACAAGGTTGGGCTGTATCTGCACCACGTAGATACCCTCAGAGGAGCTCTGGTCTAGTGGATGAGGTTATATGAGTTAGACCAGGTTTGGCTGTATCTGCACCACGTAGATACCTCCAGAGGAGCTCTGGCCTAGTGGATGAGGTTATATGAGTTAGACCAGGTTTGGCTGTATCTGCACCACGTAGATACCTCCAGAGGAGCTCTGGCCTAGTGGATGAGGTTATATGAGTTAGACCAGGTTTGGCTGTATCTGCACCACGTAGATACCTCCAGAGGAGCTCTGGCCTAGTGGATGAGGTTATATGAGTTAGACCAGGTTTGGCTGTATCTGCACCACGTAGATACCTCCAGTGGAGCTCTGGCCTAGTGGATGAGGTTATATGAGTTAGACCAGGTTTGGCTGTATCTGCACCACGTAGATACCTCCAGAGGAGCTCTGGCCTAGTGGATGAGGTTATATGAGTTAGACCAGGTTTGGCTGTATCTGCACCACGTAGATACCTCCAGAGGAGCTCTGACCTAGTGGATGAGGTTATATGAGTTAGACCAGGTTGGGCTGTATCTGCACCACGTAGATACCTCCAGAGGAGCTCTGGCCTAGAGGATGAGGTTATATGAGTTAGACCAGGTTTGGCTGTATCTGCACCACGTAGATACCCCCAGAGGAGCTCTGGCCTAGTGGATGAGGTTATATGAGTTAGACCAGGTTTGGCTGTATCTGCACCACGTAGATACCTCCAGAGGAGCTCTGGCCTAGTGGATGAGGTTATATGAGTTAGACCAGGTTTGGCTGTATCTGCACCACGTAGATACCTCCAGAGGAGCTCTGGCCTAGTGGATGAGGTTAAATGAGTTAGACCAGGTTTGGCTGTATCTGCACCACGTAGATACCTCCAGAGGAGCTCTGGCCTAGTGGATGAGGTTATATGAGTTAGACCAGGTTTGGCTGTATCTGCACCACGTAGATACCCCCAGAGGAGCTCTGGCCTAGTGGATGAGGTTATATGAGTTAGACCAGGTTTGGCTGTATCTGCACCACGTAGATACCTCCAGAGGAGCTCTGGCCTAGTGGATGAGGTTATATGAGTTAGACCAGGTTTGGCTGTATCTGCACCACGTAGATACCTCCAGAGCAGCTCTGGCCTAGTGGATGAGGTTATATGAGTTAGACCAGGTTTGGCTGTATCTGCACCACGTAGATGCCCCCAGAGGAGCTCTGGCCTAGTGGATGAGGTTATATGAGTTAGACCAGGTTTGGCTGTATCTGCACCACGTAGATACCTCCAGAGGAGCTCTGGCCTAGTGGATGAGGTTGTATGAGTTAGACCAGGTTTGGCTGTATCTGCACCACGTAGATACCCCCAGAGGAGCTCTGGCCTAGTGGATGAGGTTATCTGAGTTAGACCAGGTTGGGCTGTATCTGCACCACGTAGATACCCCCAGAGCAGCTCTGGCCTAGTGGATGAGGTTATATGAGTTAGACCAGGTTTGGCTGTATCTGCACCACGTAGATACCTCCAGTGGAGCTCTGGCCTAGTGGTTGAGGTTATATGAGTTGGACCAGGTTGGGCTGTATCTGCACCACGTAGATGCCCCCAGAGGAGCTCTGGCCTAGTGGATGAGGTTATATGAGTTAGACCAGGTTTGGCTGCATCTGCACCACGTAGATACCTCCAGAGGAGCTCTGGCCTAGTGGATGAGGTTGTATGAGTTAGACCAGGTTTGGCTGCATCTGCACCACGTAGATACCCCCAGAGCAGCTCTGGCCTAGTGGATGAGGTTATATGAGTTAGACCAGGTTGGGCTGTATCTGCACCACGTAGATACCCCCAGAGCAGCTCTGGCCTAGTGGATGAGGTTATATGAGTTAGACCAGGTTGGGCTGTATCTGCACCACGTAGATACCCCCAGAGCAGCTCTGGCCTAGTGGATGAGGTTATATGAGTTGGACCAGGTTGGGCTGTATCTGCACCACGTAGATACCCCCAGAGCAGCTCTGGCCTAGTGGATGAGGTTATATGAGTTAGACCAGGTTTGGCTGTATCTGCACCACGTAGATACCCCCAGAGGAGCTCTGGCCTAGTGGATGAGGTTATATGAGTTAGACCAGGTTGGGCTGTATCTGCACCACGTAGATACCTCCAGAGCAGCTCTGGCCTAGTGGATGAGGTTATATGAGTTAGACCAGGTTTGGCTGTATCTGCACCACGTAGATACCCCCAGAGCAGCTCTGGCCTAGTGGATGAGGTTATATGAGTTGGACCAGGTTGGGCTGTATCTGCACCACGTAGATGCCCCCAGAGCAGCTCTGGCCTAGTGGATGAGGTTATATGAGTTAGACCAGGTTGGGCTGTATCTGCACCACGTAGATACCCCCAGAGGAGCTCTGGCCTAGTGGATGAGGTTATATGAGTTAGACCAGGTTTGGCTGTATCTGCACCACGTAGATACCCCCAGAGCAGCTCTGGCCTAGTGGATGAGGTTATATGAGTTAGACCAGGTTTGGCTGTATCTGCACCACGTAGATACCCCCAGAGGAGCTCTGGCCTAGTGGATGAGGTTATATGAGTTAGACCAGGTTGGGCTGTATCTGCACCACGTAGATGCCCCCAGAGGAGCTCTGGCCTAGTGGATGAGGTTATATGAGTTAGACCAGGTTTGGCTGTATCTGCACCACGTAGATACCTCCAGAGGAGCTCTGGCCTAGTGGATGAGGTTATATGAGTTGGACCAGGTTGGGCTGTATCTGCACCACGTAGATACCTCCAGAGGAGCTCTGGCCTAGTGGATGAGGTTATATGAGTTGGACCAGGTTGGGCTGTATCTGCACCACGTAGATACCCCCAGAGCAGCTCTGGCCTAGTGGATGAGGTTATATGAGTTAGACCAGGTTTGGCTGTATCTGCACCACGTAGATACCCCCAGAGGAGCTCTGGCCTAGTGGATGAGGTTATATGAGTTAGACCAGGTTGGGCTGTATCTGCACCACGTAGATACCTCCAGAGCAGCTCTGGCCTAGTGGATGAGGTTATATGAGTTAGACCAGGTTTGGCTGTATCTGCACCACGTAGATACCTCCAGAGGAGCTCTGGCCTAGTGGATGAGGTTATATGAGTTAGACCAGGTTTGGCTGTATCTGCACCACGTAGATACCTCCAGAGGAGCTCTGGCCTAGTGGATGAGGTTATATGAGTTAGACCAGGTTTGGCTGTATCTGCACCACGTAGATACCTCCAGAGCAGCTCTGGCCTAGTGGATGAGGTTATATGAGTTAGACCAGGTTGGGCTGTATTTTATTTATTTCTTTATTTTATTTTTTTTTATTTATTTATTTTTTATTTATTTTATTTTATTTTTTTTAAATATTATTTTAATGGTATTGTTAATTTGATTATTGTTATTATTTTATGATTATCATTGTTAAATATCGATATATTTTGTTCATATTTCTTGTTATTATTTATTAAGTTGTATTTTATGAAATTGATGGTCTTAATTTATTTAGGTCTTACAGTAACCAGGCTTGTTGTGTTACCAAGCCTGAATAACGAGGGTGAAGGAGACGCCCAATTGTAAATTGACGTGTTTAGATTTATATATATATTTTTTCTTTTTGTGATAAATGTACATTCATCCATGTGAATTGTATCTCCTAATAATAAAAATAAAATAAAAATATATAAATAAATAAATATATATATATATATATATATATATATATATATATATATATATACAAATTTTAACCGCCGTTATTTTCGGTCTCTTGGGGTTCTGAAACGCGAAGTTTTCTAGTCGACACTTCCGGATTGTTTCATGAGATCAACCTTATAAGCGCGGTTCCTCCCTATGGGGGAGGGAGGAACCGCGCTAAAAATGCAATAAGGAAAATAAAAGAAAACAAATGAACAACCAACCTGTCACACAATGTACAAAGAAAATGGAAAAGAAAATGCAACGTGAGTTTCAACGTCCTATTCTCCATCCTCCTCAAGAGTCTGAGTCACTTCACGAAACGTTTCCTGTTTATTGTTGCGTATAAATCTCGCCGTTCATCGAGAGGTTTTTTCAGGTCGTGTTTCGCGAAGAATCTAAACATGGTAATAACAGTTTCTATAGTTTTCCATATGAAACGCGTAATGACGACGCAGTTTCTGCTAGTCGGGTTTTCTATTTTCTCCATGGTTGTTGGTCCCGGCCCATCAACAGGATTCCACCCTTTTCAATCCTGAGTGGTAGACAAGGGACTTTCTTGGAGCCAATCGCTAAAAAAGTCAACCTTCCACAAGCGGGATTCGAACCGACATCCCCTACTTATGTACACGGTATACAAGCTGGATTCAGCTATTACTATATGAGTATTGTATAGTACTCACCATGTCCCCAAATGACTGCTCTATCGTCGATGATGTACTGGTCATCTCGATGAGTCCGTCTGTCACCAGATACGAGTACTTTCCATTCAGCATGAGCCTTCCCTCGGAGCATCACACGGACAGCTGCAATCAAAGTACAGCATAATACAACACTAATTACTTATATTAGTTAAGAAATCAGTAAAACAGTATTTATTTAAGAGGGGTTGAAGAATTTTGGGAAAATGTCTTCAAATCTTCTTGGATTAGCTCTTTCTGATTTATGAAAGGACTCATAAAAGAGTTTTTACTGCTATAAAGTTAACGCTACAATTTATTTCGTACGAATTAGTTCAGACGCAACAAAAATCAATGCTAAATTTGCACGTGGGTAAAGCATTAATCCATTCGGAAATAGGATGTATCTACCTCTTATCTCCATTAACCTTATAACCGCTAACTGTCGACCGGGCAGGGAATGTCCACCAAGTGTGAAGGGTGGGCTAGGTCTACTTACACCGTAACTATAAGATCACGGTCTTGGCGGCCCCCTGCGTTCCTTCCTTACCATTTTCCTGTATTTTTAGTCGTTTAAAAATAAATGTTTCCTGTCTTTGTTGCCTCTTCGACCGGTTTGCGAGCCTGTAGGGTGGTTGAGCACGTGACGGTGTGGAGGTGCAATTAGTGTCACAGATTTGGCCACTTAGGATGGCAGTGTGATGCAAAGGTGGCTTGTAGTTGGTGCGGTGATGAGGGACATCATGAGGTTAGTTGTCAGAAGAGGAGTACGGAGGAGGGACCGTGCTGCATCAATTGCAAGAGATATGACCACCAGCAGATAAGGCATACAGCGACGTGGAGAGGTGTCCTGTTTACGAGATGCAGAGAAGGTTACGGATGAGAAATACCCAGTATGATTGAGGAGTGTGCAAATGGGTGTGAATGGTAGCGTGAAAGTTATGCAAATTAATATGGATAAGTCGAGCCCTGTGACAGCTGAGGTGCGTATGATGTGTGCGAGAGAGCGTTTGGGTGTGGTTGCTGTGCAGGAGCCGTGAGTTAAAGGCGATGGGTGTGTGGCTGGGTTTGGTATGGGAGTGAGAGTCAGTGGTTGAGGGTTCGAAAGAGGGTGAGACGTCGTGGGCTACGATTGTAGTGTGCGATTCGGAGTTGGGTGTGGTAAAAATAGGTTCATTGCGTACTAGTCATTGTGTGGTTGTGCAGATTTTGTTTAGGGTGTGAGTGTTTTATGCTGTGTTGGTAAATGTGCAGTTTTTGCATGGGATTGATGAGTACTTGGAGTGTTTGAGGCGAGTGGCTCATGTGTTGAGAGGGAAGGATGGTGTGTATGGATGCGAATACAAGGAGTATGAGGTGGGGTAATATGTTGACAGA
Source organism: Gonocerus acuteangulatus (assembly GCA_946811695.1). Taxonomy (NCBI): domain Eukaryota; kingdom Metazoa; phylum Arthropoda; class Insecta; order Hemiptera; family Coreidae; genus Gonocerus; species Gonocerus acuteangulatus. The sequence goes on from OX328126.1 coordinate 6,301,367, forward strand.
CGAGCGTGGTGTGGAGCTTGACTGTTCAAAATCTTTAGAGGCCAGAGCTTCATAGACTTGACGGTAGTCTCACCGGGTTTGAATGGGAGGATGATTGGATGGAGCGTATAGGATTGGACGTTAAGTGAGCATAGAGTGATTGTAATGGTCTTGATTGTTAGTTGGTATGTGTGTGGTGTGAAAGTGGGGAGTGCGTGGAATAGATTCAAATTGGGGAAGGCGCATTGGGCCAAGTTTAGGGATTGTTTGAGTGAAAGATTGAATGAGTTTGAGTGTTTTAGAATAACGTGCAAGAGGGACGTTGTGAGGATGGCTGGTAGTGTGGAAGGTTGGTTGTTAGGATGTGCAAGACGTGCGATTCCGAGGGGATGACGGAGGATAAAGGTGTGTGTTGGTGGAAAAGAGAGTTGAGTGAGTGTAAGTGGATGCTTGGGAGGCTGCGTCAGAAATCCCAAAGGGCAGGTTGAGAAATGCGAGAGCAGAAGAAGGAAGAATACTCCAGAGCCAGGATGGAGTATGTGAAATAAATCGGGAAGGCCAAGAGGGAGAATTGGAGCAAGTTTCTAGAGGAACAGGAGGAGCTCGGTCTACAAAGGGGCGGTGCTGGACGATAGTGTAAAAGGTGGTTGATGTGCATGATAGTGTGAGAATGGAGAACTCGAGATATCGTCCTGTGTTTCATGTGAGGTGGAATGTGTGTCAGAAAGATGTGAAGGAGGCTGTTTGCCAAAGTAAGAATGGGAAGGCTCCTGGAATGGATGGGAATTCGGTGAAGATATTGAAAGAGGGATGGTGTGTGATTGGTAGAATGGTTGAGCGTTTACAGTGTTTCCCAAAAGGTGGAAGAAAGGACTGGTGCGTGCCCTGCTAAAAGGAGAAAACAAGGATCTTGGATAGGTGAAATCGTACCGACCTATATGCTTGTTACCTGTGTTGAGTAAAGTGATGGAAAGGATCATCGTCTGGAAAATGCAGTGGCTCTTTTATGATGGTGTGCATGTGTTCATGAAAGGTAAGGCGGTTGAGGTTGCAATATGTGATTTGAAAAGTGTGATTGAGAGGAGTGAAAGGATGTATGTTCATGGAGTGTTTTTGGATGTGAGTGGTTCGTTTGATCGAGTGTGGTGGCCGAGTGTGCTAAGGTGCATGACAGAGAAAGGTGTGAGCAAGAAGCGTATGAGTTGATTGTTATTTGTCAGGGAGGGTTTAGTTATATTTGTGTGGGCGCTGTATGTAAGAGAGTGAATATGGGTATTTCTCAGGGAACGGTGTTGGGCCTCAGGTGTGGAAGTTGGTGTTTGATGGGTGTGTGAGGCGAGCAAATGAACAGATACGTGTCTCAGTGTTTCCTACCTTCTACGACGTACACACTGTTGCCCCTTCGACCATTGGCCATTTTTGGATGGAAGAAATATGAAAAACTATGACTCAAGTGGATCTTGGTCTTTTCAGAACCCAAAGCGCATATACGCGTCTAGAGCGCTGGGCACTGCTTTTTACGCCCGCATATATTCGTCTAGTGCGCTCTGAGCACTGCTTTTTACGCCCGCATATATTCGTCCAGTGCGCTGGGAACACTGCTTTTTACGCCCGCATATATTCGTCCAGTGCGCTGGGCACTGCTTTTTACGCCCGCATATATTCGTCTAGTGCGCTGGGCACTGCTTTTTACGTTCGCATTTATTCGTCTAGTGCGCTGTGAGCACTGCTTTTTACGCCCGCATATATTCGTCTAGAGCGCTGGGCACTGCTTTTTACGCCCTCATATACTCGTCTAGAGCGCTGGGCACTGCTTTTTACGCCCGCATATATTCGTCTAGTGCGCTGGGGGCACTGCTTTTTACGCCCGCATATATGCGCTCAGAGCGTTAAAGGGTTAAGACAATCTCATCGAGAAAATCAGCCCCACCCTCCCCAACATGAGAACTATTCAATAACCAATTCCAGTCATACATCTATCTATATTTAATTGAACTTTTGTACGAAGGATTATAAATAAAGAGAGAGAGAGAGATTAATTGGCTTGGAGATCCAATAAAGCTTGATTGGAGGCTTGCCTTTTTCATTCCGTTTTAATCAAACTCACAAGTAATTGTTTCTGCTCCGTTTAAATCCTGCAGTGCTAATTTTGTGCTGATTAAATAATATAGTTAAAATCTGAATCTAAGGATTTAAATTGTCCGTAATGTTTTTAATTTTTTAAATATATCAATGGGGAAAATCGTTGTTTAATATATTCATGGAATTGCAATTTATTTATGTTTTTTATTTATTTATTGCATACGATGTTTCCCCATTGCAAGGAGTTGGCCTTATATAATCTTAGCACCCAAACACAAACTTACACGTATGTTCTATTTACATAAGACACAGATACTGTATGAAATAATAAAATATAACTAAAAATAAATGAAAATAAATACTTCTTCTACGCACTAAATTAAAGGAATATTTCTATACATATTCTAAATTTATATAATACAATTTCATAACTGAGATGTAAGCATTAAAATTATACTTAGAGAAAACAGTGCAAAAAAAACTTAGTATTAAGTGTTGGTTGTTATTTGAAAATCTAGTTTTTTTTTTGTTGTTTTTTTTTTTGTTTTTTTATTTAGTTTTATTATTATTATTTTGGGGGTTTTCTCCAAAGTTTCCTGGAGACGTATTATGATTATAATAATAATAATAATAATAATAATTATTATTATTATTATTATGGGGGGTGGGGTCTCTCAGATTACTGGAGAATATTTTTACTGGGGGATAGTTCCAACCAGTAAAAATAATTATTTTTATTTTTTTAAATATTTTTTTATTTAGGCACTAATTATGGGCATTAAGAAATTTCCTTACGATTCGAGCTGTGTCGAGTAGAACTGCTTGCTGGGATAGTATCAAGTGTTCCTCTGATAATTTCAGGTATTTGGTGGCACTAACTGTAGTGTTCGGTATCAAACCATTGGTCGAAATGATAACTGCAGTAACTCTAGCGGAATCTAATTTATAGAGATCTTTTAACTCAATGGCCAAGTCTTGATATTTTCGCAGCTTTTCGGCATATGCTTTCCGGATATTCTCATCATTCGGCACTGAGATATCAATTATATCAGCAGTCATATTATGCTTGTCGATGATGAGAATATCTGGTTTATTATGGTGAACAGTTCGGTCCGTAATCATAGCTTCGTCCCAGTAGATTTTAATTCCATCATTTTCTAGAAGTCTTTGCGGGACGTATGGATAATACGGTACCGTACTTTCTATAATGCCGATTGCTTGATGGTATATCTTGGCAACATTGTTGTGTCTCTGAAGGTAATCAGATCTTGCAAGAATTTCGCAGCCTGCCGTCACGTGTTGAATCGACTCATACGCCTTGTTACATAATCTGCACTTGTCCGAAATACTAATATCTTTTAAAACGTGTCGTCGGTAGGATCGTGTTGCAATTACTTGGTCCTGGATGGCTATTACGAAACCCTCAGTTTCCGAAAATAGCCGACCAGAAGTCAACCATGCTACCGACAACGTCGTCTGCACCTCCAGATCAAATAAACGACTGTAATATCGCCCGTGCAGTTCTTTCGTTTGCCATTCAGAAAGGCGATCCAAATCTGTCCTTAGATCCGGTTCATTAATTATCTTCAATTTCAAGGCTGTATAATTCTCGTCCAATTTAACGATTTCCTTAAAAAGATGGCTCTCACTCGATCTCATATAATGCCTCAGATTACTTTCTTGAGATCTACATAAATGTTCAATATTGATGAGGCCAAGGCCACCTTTTTTCCGTGGAAAATACAGCCTTGCCATTAAAGATGTTGGATGGTGCATGCGTGCTTTAGTCATTTCAGTTCGAATGAGTAGATCCAAATCCCGTAGTGATGTATCTGACCACTTTATCACACCGAAACTATACGTTAATGAAGATATTGCCCAGGTGTTAATAGCTTTTACTTTGTATTTTCCATGCAGATAACTTCTTAAAACTAACGTTTTAAAAACTTATTTTTAAGCTCCTCTTTAACATTTTTGTGGCAGATCTTAAGGTGCTGTTGGATGCCAAGGTACTTATACGTTTCAGGTTCCCCCAATTCACGTACATGGTCCCCATCCGAAAGTGCTATGTTTTCAGTGGATACTGTGCGACCTTTTGTAACATGTAGCAGAGCACACTTATCTAAACCAAAGCACATTCGAATGGTGTTACTGAAATTTCGCACAATGCTTATCGTGCTCTCCAGTTGGGAAGCATTCTTTGCGTACAATTTCAGATCGTCCATGTATAGACTGTGAGATATCCTGGTTTCTTGGTCATTTATAGTCATCTGGTAACCGTACCCACTATCACGCAGCAACTGGCTCAAGGGGTTCAGGGACAAGCAAAACCACAAAGGACTCAGGCTATCGCCTTGATATATTCCCCTTTGTATTTTTATCGTTTCGCTTTCCACAGTATGTTGTCCCTTTCCAAAGGTAAGCTTGGTTTTCCACGTGGCCATCATGCGTGATAAAAGGTCAGTTACATTATTAGCGACTTTATAAATTCTTAACACCTCGATTAACCAGGAGTGAGGAACCGAATCGAAAGCTTTCTTGTAGTCAATCCACGCCATCGATAGACTTCGCTGTTTGGCTGAGGCCTGAGATGCAATAAACGAGTCTATAACTAAGAGCTCTTTACATCCTTTAGAACCACTTCTACAGCCTAGCTGCTCGGGAGCTAGTAATTCATTTTGTGTGATGTGGTCTTGGATCTTGTTAGAGATAATAGATGTAAAGAGCTTATAGACTCCATTTAAGCATGTTATAGGCCTGTAGTCATTGGGTTCGAGGGGTTGACCTTCTTTCTTTGGAAACATGTGTGTCACACCCTCAGCAAAGTCACATGGTATTGTCTTAGTACCTACAAGAAATTCTTGGTACCAGCGAGCGAATGGTTCATGTGAATTGTCTAAATATTTTAGCCAATAATTGTGAATACCATCGCGACCAGGAGCCTTCCAATTATGAAGTTTTTTAACGGATTTTTCCATGTCATTAATAGTTATGCTGCAATCCTCCATTTGACTGATGTTCTGCAGAGTTCCCGATATGTCAGGCATCCATGTTTCAATATTACTATGGGCATTAGGAACCTCCCAAATATTGGCCCAGAAATTGACCGTTTCATCAATTTTCACATTTCGAGGATCCCGGTTTGGCTCATCGCTAGGTTTGCTTAACATTCTGTAAAAATCCCTTTCTTGTGTACTAAAGAGTGAGTTTTGTTTTCGGCGGAGGAACGCTTTACTGTATCGACGTACTCGGTGGGCGTATACTGCCAATTTCTGCTTTTGCTTGTCCAAGTACGTAGACAGTGTTTCTGGTAAAACCTTTTCCTCAATCAAGCCGATGTGTAGTACAATTATCTCATCTACTTTAGCTTTGAGCTTGTTACTTGCTGTTCCTGGGCTCTGGAGGTAGTTTGTTATAACACCAATCCTTCGACGTAGTTCCGCTATCTTGTTCTCCAATCTTCTCCTCCAGGGAGGTATGGTTTGCGTTTTCTTACCACCTCTATCGTCTTGGTTTGGTGTTTTATCACATCCAATGCCCAAGAAGCAAATAACAGCTTTCGCAGCTGAATAAATAAGATGACGATTGTCATCAATATCCTGTATTGATTCAGCGTGCGATTCCAGGATTTTGTTCACCATTCTTACAGCACTGAAAGCCTTCTTGTTATATGGAACACGCGGGATCAGTGGTCGGTTATGAAACGGGATACCATGATATTGGATATACTGGGACATATTGTTTATTACATATTATTATTGTTTATTTACATATTATAATAATAATAATAAAGGCAGGGAGGATAATAATTTTATCCGATGGTGACCATATACGTGAACTCGAGGAACATGAATCTTATAAATATCTTGGTTTGAACCAGCATCTTAAAATATCCAGAAAAGATGTCAAAGATGAGCTGAAAGCATTGTTTCTGAAGCGCTTACGTTTAATTCTGAAAACTTACTTACACGGAAAGATCAAAGCAATGAACACATGGGCAATACCCTCTTTATTATATAGCATTGGAGTCATTAAATGGTCGAATACATCATTAGAGGTTCTGGATCGACTCGTACGAACAGAGATGACCAAAGCACGCTTGTACCATCCTACGTCTTCAATTGAAAGGCTGTATTTACAAAGAATAAAAGGAGGACGAGGTCTCCTGAACATTCGGAACTTATGTCGCTCCCAGGAAATTAGCCTGAGGAGCTATATAAGGGCCAGTGAGACGCCTCTGTTCAGGGAAATGGTAAACTTAGACGAGAACTATACAGCTTTGAAATTGAAGATCAACAACTGGGATGAACTTACGATGGAATCGGATCGCCTCACGTCGTGGCAAAGTAAGGAATTACACGGGCGATATTATAGTCGTTTGTTCGACCCGGATGTGCAATCAACATTGTCGGTGGCTTGGTTGACATCGGGAAGGCTATTCTCTGAAACAGAAGGTTTCATAGTAGCCATCCAAGATCAAGTTATAGCTACAAAATCCTACCGACGACATGTTTTAAAAGAAACGAGCATCTCTGCTAAATGTAGATTGTGCAACAGAACGTGTGAGTCGATCCAGCATATTACGGCGGGCTGTGAGATCCTTGCGGGATCTGATTATCTTCAACGTCATAACAACGTGGCCAAGATATACCACCAAGCTCTCGCAGAAAAATTCGGGTTGTTGGATAAGAAGGTCCCCTATTATCGCTCCTTCCACAAAGACTTCTAGAGAAAGGCACAATAAAAGTGTATTGGGACGAGGCGATGTTGACGGACCGAACTGTCCATCACAATAAGCCAGATATTCTTATCAGTGATAAAGGGAATAAGAGAGCTGATATTATTGATATCGCTGTCCCGAATGATGAGAATATTCGGAAATCTTATGCTGAGAAGCTTCGAAAATACCAGGACTTATCCATAGAGTTGAAAGATCTGTATAAGTTAGATTCCGCAAGGATAACAGCTATTATTATATCGGCTAATGGACTCATCCCAAAAACCACAGTCACAGCTACAAAATACTTGAAAATCTCGGAGGAACTGATTAAAGACGCACAACAAGCGGTACTGCTCGATACTGCGAGAATAGTTCGAAAATTTTTAAACGAACGCCCGTGATAAGAAACATAAAAATATAATAATAATAAAAAAACTAATATGAACAACAATTCTTTCGGTTGGCAATAGCCCCCGAAAGGATTTACTCCAGGAAACTGAGAAGAACACACCCCCTATAATAATTATTATTATTATTATGTCAAGCAGAAATTAATGACGCTCACAATTTCGATGAGTTTTTCATGTAATTATAAATGTGTATATATTAAATTTTTGAGGCACTGTTTAAGACTTGGTGTAATTGGATATTATCAGTAGGTTGGCTGATAAACTGGAGGAATTGGCTTCTAATGGGGGAGTAAATGGGATTTTACAATTTACTTGCAATTTATTTCAAATCTATTCTAGTATTTTATTTGTGTTTGATATATCTCGAAATATGCACAGGAATAGGCAACAACACAGGAAAAGGCCCCAAAGTGGCGCGCTGATTTGTCGGGAGAGTGCTTTGTCAGCCCGCACCAGTGCGGGAGCAGCGTTGGGAGAGCTTCCTCGTCAGCCCGCACTAGTGCGGGAGCAGCGTGGGGAGAGCGACTTGTTAACCTCCACCAGTATGTAAGCAGCGTAGGAAGTGCGACTTGTTAACCTGCACCAGTGCGGGAGCAGTGTAAGGAGTGCGACTTGTTAACCTGCACCAGTATGTAAGCAGCGTGGGAGAGTGACTTGTTAGCCCGCACCAGTGCGGGAGCAGCGTGAGGAGATCGTCTTTGTCAGCCCGCACCAGTGCGGGAGCAGCGTTGGGAGAGCTTCTTCGTCAGCCCGCACCAGTGCGGGAGATGTGTAGGGAGTGCGGTTTGTTAACCTGCACCAGTATGTAAGCAGCGTGAGGAGATCGTCTTTGTCAGCCCGCACCAGTGTGAGAATAGCACGGGGAGAACCTCTTCGTCAGCACGCACTAGTGCAAGAGCAGCGTCGGGAGAGCGATTCTGTCAGCCCGCACCAATGAGGGAACAGTAGTGATAGGTTTAATCCGACAGAGACCATTATTTTAAACCACAAAACAACTCATATGCAAATCTTATATCAGAATAAGAACTTATGCATAGTGCCGCTATGGGTAGGTAATGTTTCAAGACCTTTTTTCATGAGGTCAACTCCGAATACATACATCACTTTGGATGTGATGAATGAATACATCACTATGGAAATGATAGATGGTTTTGGTCTAATATTTCTCTACAGTGCTAATCCGTTACTGCTAGTTAAGGAACTTTCAAATTGAGAAAGAGGGAATGAAAATAGACAAGATGATGAGAAATCAAGGAATGTTTGGATTTCGGCTAAGAAAACCCGTAAGATTTTCTGAGAGAAACGTATCGGCATGCTCCTTGGCAACCTTCTTCAGCAGTAATTGCCTAGGGATGGATCAAAAACATAAATACCGGTTAGGTTACAACCGCACTTATTTTCCGGTCATTTTTGGATTCAGCGCACTAAAACAAAATAATTCAGCAAAAGATGCACCTGATCAAAAATCCTTTTTAATTTATCTGTGTAATGTGTTGTCGAGTGAAAACATTTTATTCGAACATTCACCCTTAAATGAGTAACGTAAAATATTTTTAAAATAAACCATTATAAAACTCAAAATATCAGAACCATTCCAAGATGTTTTAAAAGATGACGAACAAACACTGTTATTAGACAAATAAACAACGACAAAGACATATTAAGATTCGCACTGACTATGACCCAGGAGGGTGGAGGCACTATATTTAAAAAAAATTAGAACTTGGTAAAATATAGAAACCTAACGAATATATTTTAATTAAATTAAAAATTTAAGTCCGGAAAATAAATATTTGGTGAATTGTAAATAGTATTGAAGAGATATCGTACCTACCATGTGAAACTATCGAATATGCAAATCGGAGCAAACTAGAGAACGAACATATTCTCTCCATTGACGGAGTAATATATTGAAAAATGGTCTTATTCCATACTTTATTTAAGGCATTAAAGGCTATTCTAAAGGGGTTAGAGTTGTGACAAGCCGTATCATCCACAATTTAAGAGCAAAGTCTAGAATCTGAAAAACAAGTTTTTGTATATTCGATAGTTTCACATGCATATTTCTGCACCATAAAAATACCATCACGCAAGAAATGTGTAACTTATCACTAGGGAACGGATGTTCATGTAAAATAAAATTCAAAATATGTACATATTTAGTTAACTATAAATAATGAAATACGTAATAAAAAAGTTTAAATATTTAGAGAAACAAATGCCTAAGACACTAGGTATAAAATAAGTAAAAAAAGAAGCATAAATAATTACTAAAAACTTTATTATAAATGGAAAGAAAAAAATGCCTAAAACTCTATAATATATTGAAAAATAAAGCGTAAATAAAAATTAGGAACTGAATTTAAAACCCTACTTATCACATTCGCCAGGATTGCATCGAACGTGCTTAAACTAATCCATATCAATACAAAATAAATTATTTTAGGAGTAAAACCTCAAAAACATAAATAGTTATGTTCTTTTATATGTATTCAAACAGCTGACTAAATCATTTTAATAAAGCCCGATACGTTGCTCATGAACGTACAAGAAACTGACACTAGTCAACATTCACAGAAGCGGAAATTATTCAAATTGGCGTATCCCCTCATTATCAAGGAAGGCTCTATAAGTCATAAAAACAGTTAAAGTATATATATATATATATATATATATATATATATATATATATATATATATATGTATATATAAATATAAGGGGGCGAGGTTAGCTCAGTGGTAGAGCACTGGATTAATAAGTTGGAGGACCTGAGTTCAAATCCCGAGCATTGTACTAAGGATTTATTCTTCAAGTGTCTTAGTTCGTTGGTTGGATTCGGCCTCCGTGACCGTCCCTAGGCTAACCCAGCGTTTAATTAATTTAATAATGGGTACCTTGGGAGCTAAAGACTCTAGCAGTGGAAACAGCCAAGGGGAAAATCAGTCGGCCGGAGCATAGTACTGACTACACTATCTCCCTAGTGTGCCGTATAGTCATGAATCAGATACCTCTATAGTATCTGCCCCTCAGGGCCCTCGTGGCATGTTACGGGACTGATTTTATATATATACATATATATATATATATATATATATATATATACATATATATATATATATACACATATATATATATATATATATATATATATATATACATACATATATTTGATGTTTATTTTTTGTCGCTGGGATGATACTTTTAAATGGAACGGCATTTTTCTCCAGCGGTGGTACTCCTCCTCACTTGGATGAACCCATCGAAATATCTCAGGAAGAAGTGAGGAGGAGTACCACCGCTGGAGAAAAATGCCGTTCCATCTAAATATATATATATATATATATATATATATATATATATATATATATATTTAACGGCCTCCTCCAACACAAACATATACATATTTAAAACAGGGTTCAAACCAAATTTTGGAAATTGAATTCCCTGACATTTCCCTGATTTTTCGCTGACCTCCCAGATAGTGATAATGTATATTAATCGAGTGATTGGGTGTTAAAGTGTACATAATAAAATAAACTAATAAACATGCATTGACTTAATATGGTAGCTTACAGGAGTTTAAAAAGTACCTTACAAATTTTTCAGTATCGACCGTAATTATGATTTTCTAGCATGGAAACAAAATAAAAATCGAAATCGGTACATTAGAAGTTGGATTTTTTTCTGGATCAAAATAATAAGCTAGCTCAATTATTAATTTATATTTAATTAATAACTGAGTTAGCTGTTCAATACGTATATAAAATACTAAAACTATTTTTAAATAAAGAAGCAAATTTACAAATTCAATAAATTAATTACGCAAATTTGATATCGTGGATTGGGATTTTAATTGAGTGATTAAATATTAGAAGGGAATCAATAACATAAAAATAACATAGCAAAAGGAAGCCATTTGAGGCAACAATTTATTTATGTAAATATATTAAAGTCCGACTCGCAGGATCTGCGTCATCATAGCGTGGTTCTCTAACGTTCTTATACCTAGTGATATTTGGAATTGATGTAGTTAATATATTTTTTTTTTTTTAAATTGAAAATCATACTCCAATAAAATCTTTAAGAAAAGGTGCCAATATACACGGAAAAATTACAGTAGTGCAGTGTTGGGTATAATAATAATTATGATTACGATTATAATCACAGACGATATTATTACAATTAAATCATATCTCCATGGTCAGTAATTATAATCCTAATCTTAATCATATCTCCCGGGTCTGTGATTATAATCGTAATCTTAATCATATCTCCAGGGTCTGTAATTATAATCGTAATCTTAATCATATCTCCAGGGTCTGTGATTATAATCGTAATCTTAATCATATCTCCAGGGTCTGTGATTATAATCGTAATCTTAATCATATCTCCAGGGTCTGTGATTATAATCCTAATCTTAATCATATCTCCAGGGTCTGTGATTATAATCGTAATCTTAATCATATCTCCAGGGTCTGTGATTATAATCGTAATCTTAATCATATCTCCAGGGTCTGTGATTATAATCGTAATCTTAATCATATCTCCAGGGTCTGTGATTATAATCCTAATCTTAATCATATCTCCAGGGTCTGTGATTATAATCCTAATCTTAATCATATCTCCAGGGTCCACGATAGTATATAATAGTATAATATAATAGTATCTAATATATAATAGTGAAATTTTAAAAATGTTGGTAATATGCCTTAAACTGAGATTGTAGAGTATTGTTTTTTTGTTATTATCTTAATATAATGTTTATGTACCCTGGTGATATGGTTACGATTACGATTAAAATCACAGGGTTTCGAGATATGATTAGGATTACGATTATAATCACAGGCCCCTGGAGATATGATTACGATTATAATCACAGGGTTTCGAGATATGATTACGATTATTATCACAGACTTTCGAGATATGATTACGACTACGATTATAATCACAGACCCCTGGAGATATGATTACGATTATAATCACAGGGTTTCGAGATATGATTACGATTATAACCACAGGCTTTCGAGATATGATTACGATTACGATTATAATCACTAACCCCTGGAGATATGATTACGATTATAATCACAGACCCTGGAGATATGATTACGATTATAATCACAGGCTTTCGAGATCGTAATCCTAATCATATCTCGAAACCCTGTGATTTTAATCGTAATCGTAACCATATCACCAGGGTACATAAACATTATATTAAGATAATAACAAAAAAACAATACTCTACAATCTCAGTTTAAGGCATATTACCAACATTTTTAAAATTTCACTATTATATATTAGATACTATTATATTATACTATTATATACTATCGTGGACCCTGGAGATATGATTAAGATTAGGATTATAATCACAGACCCTGGAGATATGATTAAGATTAGGATTATAATCACAGACCCTGGAGATATGATTAAGATTACGATTATAATCACAGACCCTGGAGATATGATTAAGATTACGATTATAATCACAGACCCTGGAGATATGATTAAGATTACGATTATAATCACAGACCCTGGAGATATGATTACGATTACGATTATAATCTCTAACCCCTGGAGATATTATTCCGATTATAATCACAGACCCTGGAGATATGATTACGATTACGATTATAACCACAAACCCTGGAGATATTATTAGGCTTACGATTGTAATCAATAACCCCTGGAGATATGATTATGATTATAATCACAGACCCTGGAGATATGATTACGATTATAATCACAGATCCTGGAGATATGATTACGATTACGATTATAACCACAAACCCTGGAGATATTATTAAGCTTACGATTGTAATCACCAACCCCTGGAGATATGATTATGATCGGAAAAAAAAAAAAAAAAATATGCACTTACGGATTTGAAATCTAAGAAGATTTAAACTAGATCCATTTCGTAGGCTTCAGACATTTTTAAAAGTTATTGTTTTTTTCATAAAAAAATATAATATTTCAGCAAATTTTCAGCTAAATTAAAATTAGTAAACTTCTTAAGAAATTGCACAAAAATACGCTTAATTAGTCGCTTTAGGGGTTTCAATTGCGTTCATTAGAGCTTCAGATACTCGAAGTAATAATGCAATAATGTAGAGCGCTTCGAGAAACTTCTTTAAACTTTTGTCGGAAATGCAGTTTTTAAATTAACTTTACTTTTTAACTTTAATTCCTTAATCCGTCCGAATTCGCCGAATTAAAATCTGTAATTTTTTTTTCAAAGCTTTGTTTTTTTAAAAAAAAAAAGTATACCAAATATGTAAAACATTTCTTTTGAATTTTGCAATAATTTGATAACTGTTATTTTTTTTTTTTTCGCTGATATCTCAATCGCAATATTGGTTAAAATTTGGTAAATTTAATTTAATACCCCACATGACATGAACGTTAGATACATACAGGCAGTACATAAAACATTATAATCAAAACATAAAAGTATACAATTTTTTTTGAAAATATTTATTTAATCACTTCTCCGAAACTTAGGCATCTTAGCAGATAATACAGTGCTGTAATCCATTGTAGACAATAGGACGTTGAAATTGATAAAGTAATGCTTCCTCACATATTTAACAATACAATTAGAGATATAAATAGTTTTGAAAATATCTACTGGATAGCTAGTAACATTCAAGCCTAATACAGACATTTTAAAATATTTCAATTTATTAAAGTTTAGAAATAAATTAAGATTTGTTCAAGATGCTGGTCCATTGGATTCTACAGGTATGTTAGCGACTTTACAGGGTCAAATTTCAGTAGAAACGCTAATAAATAATTTTATATGTTAAAATATTTAATGCTGCTATAGGTAATATATGTCAAATTATCTGTCAAAAAGTTGTTGTCAAACAATGTAGTTGGGAGTGGGATGACAGAGTGTTTACTACAACAGACTCACACTTTAGTTTGAAGTTCTCGACGGTGTGAAGTACCACATGACCAGACAGAACTTCACCAGCGTAATACATCTCCTTTTCGAGACGTATATCGAACTCCCTGATGTAGTCCATCGCTAAGTCCATCTAGGGCGGCATGTCACACAGCACCGCTCCGAGCTCGGTTCGATACTGGGGGGTTAGGGCATGCGCGAACGCACGCCGGAAAGGAGGAGGGCAACGCCCGGAAGTCTCCTACACGCACATTTGTCTTCCGAGACACAATGTCGGGGCGAAATAGTCCTAAGGGGAGGAGGAAGAAGAAAAAAAACTATCACGAGAAAGAAAAGTCCACCACAGGGGATGCTGTATTGTCTGGATGGGGTGTCGTGGTCTTTTTGTCAAAATGTTGCCGGAACAAAGGGTTTCCTTCTAGACAAATAGCCCGCTTTACTAAAAATGCGTACAAGAACACTATTTCCATTTTTATCCAAGCGATGGACCTGAGTGTTATAGCGTTATCATTCCTTGCCTAAGGGCTGTAAGTTCGATTTCCACTTATGGTTGCTTTTCTGTCCGAAAGCTACAGCAAACCCAGGGAAAACTCAGACGGCCGGAGCATAGTACTGCCCACACTATCTCCCAAGTTTGGCGAATGTCCAATAGTCAGATATCTCTATGGCAGGGGTGCTCAAACTGTTGGCTATCGACCTTAATATGGTTAAGAGTACGATCAATCGATTCTGAGAGGCTGCAAGTATGTGTGAAGCGGAATTGTCTTCTTGGTAGGGTGTATCGTGACGTAGATATTAGGTTTCCGCACGATATGCATATTCTTAGGCCTCTCGTCCACTGGAACCGAAAAGCTGCGAAATAAATTCGTCCGAATTCGGACGAAAACGCACGAACAATCCAAACACTTCGTTCCATCACGGACCGCGTCCACTGGGCCCGTATCGTTCGTCCGTTTTCGTCCGAACTGGTCCGAAGTGAGAACCGATCCCATTCTGCTGGGATTTATAGTTGCGAAATTTCATGGTTAAAAATGGACTGTGAGATGTTAATTTTGCTTTTGACAGGAAATATCTGGGGGACCAACGGGAAATAAAATATTTTAGAATAAATTTTGTCAAGAATGTATCGAAATGTACCCTCTCCTATTCGAAAATAGGAAAAGTGGTGGTTTTCGTATATTTGAAGATCATTGCACAAAATTTGTGGAAATATCTTCAAATATTTTCTCATTAAATATACCATTTAATAGGAAAATTCATCGAACTCGTTTCTTTTGGCATTAATGCGATTCGCCCACATTTCCCGTCGTCGGAGCTGTCGATAAATCAAAGGGGATATTCCAAAGCGAAACATTTTTCATCAGAATCATGAGGAAAAACCTTTCCGACGACCCATCAAGTTTACTGCGAATTCAGACGAATCCTGAGGCAATGGACGAGAGGCATTCGGACGATCGGCGTTGGCCTGAATTCGTTGCTTCGTAGTTCGCAGCTTTTCGGTTCCAGTGGACGAGAGGTCTTAGTCTGTGATTAGATTGGGGGCTGTAAATAACAGGCAGAGTGTAAATACTGTAATATTATATATAAAGTACAATTGGCCTGGACGGGGACAGTGATAAGAGAAGAGATAGAGGCTAGAAATTCTAGCCTAGAATTCTTGAAGATTATATAAGTAGGTAGGATTGGGAAATCGTGGAAATTGTAGGTTCGCGCAGGTCGTAGATGATCCTGAGATCTGCTGACTCTTGGTCTGACTGCCCTCCTGTCCTATGCTTTTTCTCACAACTCAAAGTAATTGCAGTGCTGCTCTAAAAAGTCAATGACAAAACTCATAATAGGTTCTAGTGTGACAATGACAAAACAAACCAGTTCTAGTGTCAAAACTTAATTAAAGAGTGACTTTGTATGTTGAAGCGTGGCACTGCAGCGAAGGGAAAAATCAGGCGGCCGGAGCATATTACCGACCACACTATCTCCCTAGTGTGCCGTATGGTCGGGAATCAGATCAGACCTCTATAGTATCTGCCCCTCAGGACCCTCGTGGCATCATACGGGACAGATTTTTTTTTCACTCACTCACTGACCTATCTCGCCCAGCCTTCCGATTTTTTCCAAGCAGTCCGATTTTTTCCAAGTCTAATCAGGATTTGAATGTTTAATTTCAACGATATCAGTCCTGATATTAAGTTAGATGAAAAATGAAATATTCTTTAATGTTCAATTGTATAAGTTTGTGAAGTATTTACAAGTAATTTAATAAACAGGCGAAACAAAAAACAAACATCTGGCAAGACAAAGTTGTTCTAAATTTTATTAGCTTTCATTTAAAAAAACATGCATTGAAATCGGATAAGATTTAGAGGCTGTAGCCTTTTTTGAAACACGAAATGTCGTTTGGACTCCACTGTGCGGCGCACAGTGGTCAAAAACCGCCCAATAGCGCTCAAAACCGTCCTTTTACAGGGAAAATCCGCAGAACATAAATCTTAATGTCAAAAAAAAAAAAAATCAACAGAGGGGCAGTTACTATGAAGGGTCTCAATCGGTCAATCGCAAGTGCTTATTATAGTGCCAGTGTAGTTTTTTTTTTTTTTTTTTTTTTTTTTTTTTTTCTCCCTCCCCCATAGGGAGGAACCCCGCTTATAAGGTTGATACAATGAAACAATCCGGAAGTGCCGACTAGAAAAGACCGAAAATAACGGTGGTTCAAATTTGTATCAGGGCTGTGTTCGGGCTAGGACTAGGCAGTCCTAGGACTAGGCAGTCATAGCCCGAACACAGCCCTGGTAACAACTATCACTGCACGGAGCACCTGATGATGGCACATTTGTGTTGAAAGGCCTAGTGCAAAATAAAGAAAATTTGTGGGAAGACTGAATTTTGTTTCACCCTCTAGAGATAGATATATATTTATTTCTGTGAGATATATCTTGTACAAATAATATCAATATTGGACACTTTGTTTCTTTCCAATTTGAGTCTGGTAAATACTATAATATTTCAACAATTTCACATCAAATGACAATATAAATTTTATATAGTTCTAAAGTTAACTTAATACATAATTTACATCATTAATATCTTTGTTATATTCATACGTTATTTGTATTATTATGCGTTATTTATATATATTCATACGTTATTTATATTTATATAGCCGACCACATGACCAGTACTTACATCACAAGACTTACAAACAAAAATAACACACACTGTACCGAATAGATGACAAGCAACGTGGTACTGCACACAAGATAACCACCTCAGGGAAGTAAAGTGCAGTATACAGCCATACTCGTCAGGTGAACTAAGGACAAGACGCGACGAAGTAATACTAACAAGACTTAGAATCGGACATACACGACTCACCCATTCGTACCTCTTCACAAGACAAGACGTACCTTTAACTGTAAAACACTTACTAACAGACTGCCTTAAAAGAGACAACTTACAGATTCCTCGAAGCCTCAGTGAACTGTTATCTGATAGGAGCCCCCACATTGATACCATACTGACATACTTAAAGACGACAAAGACATATAATAAAATATAATTATACCAAACATAACTCCCAAGTCAAAGTTTCTTATTTCAGGATAATATTCCTCAGATATCAACTCCGCAAATATATTACTACTATTTATTATTACCGTTAAAATTATAAGTTTAATTCTGTATTTATTTATTTTATTAATTCCTTAAATATTTCTTTATTATTTTTTATTATTATTCTTTTCTTCATTTCATTTTCTGTACCCTTTAATTTTATTACTGATCCTTAGCTTATAATTTATTATTTTATTTATTATATTTTATATAAATTCTTTTAGGGCAGATCACCATTGCTGTGCAGCTCTTAAAGTAAAATAAATAAATAAATATTTATATTAATCATACATTTGTACTAAAAATTTCTAAGACTATTTTTATAATATTAATATCTTACTATTAAACATATATTCCCTCAATGCAGAGCCTACAAACTCGCTCGGGACCAAATGCGCATTCATGGTAACCTCTGCGATATACTTGGAGACGGCCATGAATCAAACCAGAGAGTTTTGTGTTTTTTAAGAGCCACCGAGCTATTTAATAAAATATAGTGAGCAATTTTTACAAAAAAAAAAAAATAAAAAAAAAATAAAAAAAAAAAAAAAAAAAAATTAATAATTCAAATATAAAATATTTCAATTAACTTTAATTTCTATTTAATCTGATATTTAGTTTCAATATTCCTAAGTGTATTTTATTTTTAACAACTTAATTTTTTTTTCTTTATTAATTAACATTCATTTCAGTAAATTTCTATTGGCAACAATGACCCATGTGGTATAATTGCATTATAAAAAAAGCCAATAATTTAATTTCAAATCAAAACATTGATGTGTTCTCAATAAAAATGTTTACAATATAAGAGAGGACTAGTTAAGTGTTTGTAAGTTTTGAGTGAAGAAGAAGGAGCCCCCCCCCCCCTGTAGTGTGACCTCAATTGACAGAGTGAATCACTTCGCAGCAAACGACTTGCCAACTTCAATAGAACTGGTGTCGGCACTTGGGTCATTGATTCATCCAGAACAGCAATACTAAAATAACTGGGATCTATTTGAACCGCCGCACAGTGGGGCCAAAGGACATTTCGTGTTTCAAAAAAGGCTACAGCCTCCAAATCTTAACCGATTTAAATATATTTTCATTATACTGCATCAAAAAACATGTGTTTTCAATACTCGGTTTGAGTCCGTAAAATAGGTCTTGTAAAAAAATCTTTTTGGTGCGCTAACCTTACCTGCTACTAATAAACATGTGTTTGAAGGAGGTTACTTTTAGATACTGTCATTCATTCTAATATTTGTTTACTTATAAAAAGTAGTTTGTTTAAAGTGCAATACAGTAATTCCTTTAATCAAAAGTTATTTGTATTCCAAAAGGCAATGCCAAACAAAGGTTTTAATATAATGAATAATCATTTAATTTAAATTTTAACGTCCATTTATTATTAACTACGAATTTTAGGACGGGTTATCTATAGGTTACCACCCGTAATGAATAATCAGAATTGTACTATAAATATTAATGTAAATGTATAAGTACTTTTCTTCTATTATAGGTTAATAAACAGATGTATTTTTTCAAATAAAAAAAGGTGTCAATTTAATTTCTTTTACTGTATCTGTAAGTTATTAATGATGCTCTTCGCTTTAGATGCGGAGCATCATCATAAATAAATAATAAGTTATTAATGAAATATAAAAGGGTTTTAAAGTACTCAAGTATGAGCAGTATAATGAAAAGTATTCTTCATAACACCTACCAAAAGTGTGTTTGGTCTAATTTCCACGCTCGGCTACGCCTCGCGCGTTAAACACGACCGCGCACCGAAAACAACCACTTTTGGTACTAGTGATGAAAATAACTATTTTTTTAAATGAAAGCTTATAAAATGTAGAAGAACTTTATTTGGTGGGGTCTCCCGTGGTCTAGTGGCTAGCGCGCTAGATTCATAAGCGGGAAATGGTGGGTTCGATCCCCGCCGGCGCCAGAAATTTTCTCATCTCAGGGCTCGCTGAGAAAATTCCTGGCTGCACCCTGGACGTCGGCGCTAATGGCTAAGATTTATGTCGATGCGCCATAAAAAAAAAAAAAAAAAAAAAAAAAAAAAAAAAAAAAAAACTTTATTTGGCCAGATTTTTTTTTTTTGTTTCTCTTGTTTATTAAATTACGTGTAAATACTTCACAAAATTTTACAATTTAACCTAAAATAATATTTATTTTTCATCTAAATTAATATCAGCACTGACATAGTTGAAACTAAACATTCAAATCCTGATTAGACTTGGAAATGAACTGACACATCTTCATAAAACGTCCATTTATCTTAATTCAACAATCAGATTAATTGAAATAATATGATTTTTAAATGATTTGAAAATATATTTTGATTTTCCCAAGTCTAATCAGGATTAAAATGTTTAGTTTCAACGATACCACTCCTGATATATAGTTAGATAACAAATAAAATATTATTTGTTAAAGTTCGTGAATTATTCACAAGTAATTTAATAAACAGGGGAAACAAAAATCGAAAATCTGGCCTGACAAAGTTGTTCTAAATGTTATTAATTTCGCTTTAAAAAAAAAGTGCATTTAAATCGGATAAGATTTTGAGGCTGTAGCCTTTTTTGGAACACGAAATATCGTTTTGCCCCACTGTGCGCCTTCATTTTTAGGGTTCGGCATTGTATATATGCAATGACTAGCTGAATACCCGTGCTTCCTCACGGCAGATAAGTAGTTTTGCCCCACTGTGGGCCTTCATTTTTAGGGTTCGGCATTGTATATATGCAATGACTAGCTGAATACCCGTGCTTCCTCACGGCAGATAAGTAGTTTTGCCCCACTGTGCGCCTTCATTTTTAGGGTTCGGCATCGTATATATGCAATGACTAGCTGAATACCCGTGATTCCTCACGGCAGATAAGTAGTTTTGCCCCACTGTGCGCCTTCATTTTTAGGGTTCGGCATTGTATATATGCAATGACTAGATGAATACCCGTGCTTCCTCACGGCAGATAAGTAGTTTTGCCCCACTGTGCACCTTCATTTTTAGGGTTCGGCATTGTATATATGCAATGACTAGCTGAATACCCGTGCTTCCTCACGGCAGATAAGTAGTTTTGCCCCACTGTGCGCCTTCATTTGTAGGGTTCGGCATTGTATATATGCAATGACTAGCTGAATACCCGTGCTTCCTCACGGCAGATAAGTAGTTTTGCCCCACTGTGCGCCTTCATTTTTAGGGTTCGGCATTGTATATATGCAATGACTAGATGAATACCCGTGCTTCCTCACGGCAGATAAGTAGTTTTGCCCCACTGTGCACCTTCATTTTTAGGGTTCGGCATTGTATATATGCAATGACTAGCTGAATACCCGTGCTTCCTCACGGCAGATAAGTAGTTTTGCCCCACTGTGCGCCTTCATTTTTAGGGTTCGGCATTGTATATATGCAATGACTAGCTGAATACCCGTGCTTCGTCAAGGCAGATAAGTAGTTTTGCCCCACTGTGCGCCTTCATTTTTAGGGTTCGGCATTGTATATATGCAATGACTAGCTGAATACCCGTGTTTCCTCACGGCAGATAAGTAGTTTTGCCCCACTGTGCGCCTTCATTTTTAGGGTTCGGCATTGTATATATGCAATGACTAGCTGAATACCCGTGCTTCCTCACGGCAGATAAGTAGTTTTGCCCCACTGTGCGCCTTCATTTTTAGGGTTCGGCATTGTATATATGCAATGACTAGCTGAATACCCGTGCTTCCTCACGGCAGATAAGTAGTTTTGCCCCACTGTACGCCTTCATTTTTAGGGTTCGGCATTGTATATATGCAATGACTAGCTGAATACCCGTGCTTTCTCACGGCAGATAAGTAGTTTTGCCCCACTGTGCGCCTTCATTTTTAGGGTTCGGCATTGTATATATGCAATGACTAGCTGAATACCCGTGCTTCCTCACGGCAGATAAGTAATTTTGCCCCACTGTGCGCCTTCATTTTTAGGGTTCGGCATTGTATATATGCAATGACTAGCTGAATACCCGTGCTTCCTCACGGCAGATAAGTAGTTTTGCCCCACTGTGCGCCTTCATTTTTAGGGTTCGGCATTGTATATATGCAATGACTAGCTGAATACCCGTGCTTCGTCACGGCAGATAAGTAGTTTTGCCCCACTGTACGCCTTCATTTTTAGGGTTCGGCATTGTATATATGCAATGACTAGCTGAATACCCGTGCTTTCTCACGGCAGATAAGTAGTTTTGCCCCACTGTGCGCCTTCATTTTTAGGGTTCGGCATTATATATATGCAATGACTAGCTGAATACCCGTGCTTCCTCACGGCAGATAAGTAGTTTTGCCCCACTGTGCGCCTTCATTTTTAGGGTTCGGCATTGTATATATGCAATGACTAGCTGAATACCCGTGCTTCGTCACGGCAGATAAGTAGTTTTGCCCCACTGTGCGCCTTCATTTTTAGGGTTCGGCATTGTATATATGCAATGACTAGCTGAATACCCGTGTTTCCTCACGGCAGATAAGTAGTTTTGCCCCACTGTACGCCTTCATTTTTAGGGTTCGGCATTGTATATATGCAATGACTAGCTGAATACCCGTGCTTTCTCACGGCAGATAAGTAGTTTTGCCCCACTGTGCGCCTTCATTTTTAGGGTTCGGCATTGTATATATGCAATGACTAGCTGAATACCCGTGCTTCCTCACGGCAGATAAGTAGTTTTGCCCCACTGTGCGCCTTCATTTTTAGGGTTCGGCATTGTATATATGCAATGACTAGCTGAATACCCGTGCTTCCTCACGGCAGATAAGTAGTTTTGCCCCACTGTGCGCCTTCATTTTCAGGGTTCGGCATTGTATATATGCAATGACTAGCTGAATACCCGTGCTTCCTCACGGCAGATAAGTAGTTTTGCCCCACTGTACGCCTTCATTTTTAGGGTTCGGCATTGTATATATGCAATGACTAGCTGAATACCCGTGCTTTCTCACGGCAGATAAGTAGTTTTGCCCCAATGTGCGCCTTCATTTTTAGGGTTCGGCATTGTATATATGCAATGACTAGCTGAATACCCGTGCTTCCTCACGGCAGATAAGTAGTTTTGCCCCACTGTGCGCCTTCATTTTTAGGGTTCGGCATTGTATATATGCAATGACTAGCTGAATACCCGTGCTTCGTCACGGCAGATAAGTAGTTTTGCCCCACTGTGCGCCTTCATTTTTAGGGTTCGGCATTGTATATATGCAATGACTAGATGAATACCCGTGCTTCCTCACGGCAGATAAGTAGTTTTGCCCCACTGTGCGCCTTCATTTTTAGGGTTCGGCATTGTATATATGCAATGACTAGCTGAATACCCGTGCTTCGTCACGGCAGATAAGTAGTTTTGCCCCACTGTGCGCCTTCATTTTTAGGGTTCGGCATTGTATATATGCAATGACTAGCTGAATACCCGTGCTTCCTCACGGCAGATAAGTAGTTTTGCCCCACTGTGCGCCTTCATTTTTAGGGTTCGGCATTGTATATATGCAATGACTAGCTGAATACCCGTGCTTCCTCACGGCAGATAAGTAGTTTTGCCCCACTGTGCGCCTTCATTTTTAGGGTTCGGCATTGTATATATGCAATGACTAGATGAATACCCGTGCTTCCTCAAGGCAGATAAGTAGTTTTGCCCCACTGTGCGCCTTCATTTTTAGTGTTCGGCATTGTATATATGCAATGACTAGCTGAATACCCGTGCTTCCTCACGGCAGATAAGTAGTTTTGCCCCACTGTGCGCCTTCATTTTGAGGGTTCGGCATTGTATATATGCAATGACTAGCTGAATACCCGTGCTTCCTCACGGCAGATAAGTAGTTTTGCCCCACTGTACGCCTTCATTTTTAGGGTTCGGCATTGTATATATGCAATGACTAGCTGAATACCCGTGCTTCCTCACGGCAGATAAGTAGTTTTGCCCCACTGTGCGCCTTCATTTTTAGGGTTCGGCATTATATATATGCAATGACTAGCTGAATACCCGTGCTTCCTCACGGCAGATAAGTAGTTTTGCCCCACTGTGCGCCTTCATTTTTAGGGTTCGGCATTGTATATATGCAATGACTAGCTGAA
This sequence comes from Gonocerus acuteangulatus, assembly GCA_946811695.1. Classification (NCBI taxonomy): domain Eukaryota; kingdom Metazoa; phylum Arthropoda; class Insecta; order Hemiptera; family Coreidae; genus Gonocerus; species Gonocerus acuteangulatus. Next base: position 6,325,151 of record OX328126.1, read on the forward strand.
TACCCGTGCTTCCTCACGGCAGATAAGTAGTTTTGCCCCACTGTGCGCCTTCATTTTTAGGGTTCGGCATTGTATATATGCAATGACTAGCTGAATACCCGTGTTTCCTCACGGCAGATAAGTAGTTTTGCCCCACTGTGCGCCTTCATTTTTAGGGTTCGGCATTGTATATATGCAATGACTAGCTGAATACCCGTGCTTCCTCACGGCAGATAAGTAGTTTTGCCCCACTGTGCGCCTTCATTTTTAGGGTTCGGCATTGTATATATGCAATGACTAGCTGAATACCCGTGCTTCGTCACGGCAGATAAGTAGTTTTGCCCCACTGTACGCCTTCATTTTTAGGGTTCGGCATTGTATATATGCAATGACTAGCTGAATACCCGTGCTTTCTCACGGCAGATAAGTAGTTTTGCCCCACTGTGCGCCTTCATTTTTAGGGTTCGGCATTGTATATATGCAATGACTAGCTGAATACCCGTGCTTCCTCACGGCAGATAAGTAGTTTTGCCCCACTGTGCGCCCTCATTTTTAGGGTTCGGCATTGTATATATGCAATGACTAGCTGAATACCCGTGCTTCCTCACGGCAGATAAGTAGTTTTGCCCCACTGTGCGCCTTCATTTTTAGGGTTCGGCATTGTATATATGCAATGACTAGATGAATACCCGTGCTTCCTCAAGGCAGATAAGTAGTTTTGCCCCACTGTGCGCCTTCATTTTTAGGGTTCGGCATTGTATATATGCAATGACTACATGAATACCCGTGCTTCGTCACGGCAGATAAGTAGTTTTGCCCCACTGTGCGCCTTCATTTTTAGGGTTCGGCATTGTATATATGCAATGACTAGCTGAATACCCGTGCTTCCTCACGGCAGATAAGTAGTTTTGCCCCACTGTGCGCCTTCATTTTTAGGGTTCGGCATTGTATATATGCAATGACTAGCTGAATACCCGTGCTTCCTCACGGCAGATAAGTAGTTTTGCCCCACTGTGCGCCTTCATTTTTAGGGTTCGGCATTGTATATATGCAATGACTAGATGAATACCCGTGCTTCCTCAAGGCAGATAAGTAGTTTTGCCCCACTGTGCGCCTTCATTTTTAGGGTTCGGCATTGTATATATGCAATGACTAGCTGAATACCCGTGCTTCGTCACGGCAGATAAGTAGTTTTGCCCCAATGTGCGCCTTCATTTTTAGGGTTCGGCATTGTATATATGCAATGACTAGCTGAATACCCGTGTTTCCTCACGGCAGATAAGTAGTTTTGCCCCACTGTGCGCCTTAATTTTTAGGGTTCGGCATTGTATATATGCAATGACTAGCTGAATACCCGTGCTTCCTCACGGCAGATAAGTAGTTTTGCCCCACTGTGCGCCTTCATTTTTAGGGTTCGGCATTGTATATATGCAATGACTAGCTGAATACCCGTGCTTCCTCACGGCAGATAAGTAGTTTTGCCCCACTGTACGCCTTCATTTTTAGGGTTCGGCATTGTATATATGCAATGACTAGCTGAATACCCGTGCTTTCTCACGGCAGATAAGTAGTTTTGCCCCACTGTGCGCCTTCATTTTTAGGGTTCGGCATTGTATATATGCAATGACTAGCTGAATACCCGTGCTTCCTCACGGCAGATAAGTAATTTTGCCCCACTGTGCGCCTTCATTTTTAGGGTTCGGCATTGTATATATGCAATGACTAGCTGAATACCCGTGCTTCCTCACGGCAGATAAGTAGTTTTGCCCCACTGTGCGCCTTCATTTTTAGGGTTCGGCATTGTATATATGCAATGACTAGCTGAATACCCGTGCTTCCTCACGGCAGATAAGTAGTTTTGCCCCACTGTACGCCTTCATTTTTAGGGTTCGGCATTGTATATATGCAATGACTAGCTGAATACCCGTGCTTTCTCACGGCAGATAAGTAGTTTTGCCCCACTGTGCGCCTTCATTTTTAGGGTTCGGCATTATATATATGCAATGACTAGCTGAATACCCGTGCTTCCTCACGGCAGATAAGTAGTTTTGCCCCACTGTGCGCCTTCATTTTTAGGGTTCGGCATTGTATATATGCAATGACTAGCTGAATACCCGTGCTTCGTCACGGCAGATAAGTAGTTTTGCCCCACTGTGCGCCTTCATTTTTAGGGTTCGGCATTGTATATATGCAATGACTAGCTGAATACCCGTGTTTCCTCACGGCAGATAAGTAGTTTTGCCCCACTGTACGCCTTCATTTTTAGGGTTCGGCATTGTATATATGCAATGACTAGCTGAATACCCGTGCTTTCTCACGGCAGATAAGTAGTTTTGCCCCACTGTGCGCCTTCATTTTTAGGGTTCGGCATTGTATATATGCAATGACTAGCTGAATACCCGTGCTTCCTCACGGCAGATAAGTAGTTTTGCCCCACTGTGCGCCTTCATTTTTAGGGTTCGGCATTGTATATATGCAATGACTAGCTGAATACCCGTGCTTCCTCACGGCAGATAAGTAGTTTTGCCCCACTGTGCGCCTTCATTTTCAGGGTTCGGCATTGTATATATGCAATGACTAGCGGAATACCCGTGCTTCCTCACGGCAGATAAGTAGTTTTGCCCCACTGTACGCCTTCATTTTTAGGGTTCGGCATTGTATATATGCAATGACTAGCTGAATACCCGTGCTTTCTCACGGCAGATAAGTAGTTTTGCCCCAATGTGCGCCTTCATTTTTAGGGTTCGGCATTGTATATATGCAATGACTAGCTGAATACCCGTGCTTCCTCACGGCAGATAAGTAGTTTTGCCCCACTGTGCGCCTTCATTTTTAGGGTTCGGCATTGTATATATGCAATGACTAGCTGAATACCCGTGCTTCGTCACGGCAGATAAGTAGTTTTGCCCCACTGTGCGCCTTCATTTTTAGGGTTCGGCATTGTATATATGCAATGACTAGATGAATACCCGTGCTTCCTCACGGCAGATAAGTAGTTTTGCCCCACTGTGCGCCTTCATTTTTAGGGTTCGGCATTGTATATATGCAATGACTAGCTGAATACCCGTGCTTCGTCACGGCAGATAAGTAGTTTTGCCCCACTGTGCGCCTTCATTTTTAGGGTTCGGCATTGTATATATGCAATGACTAGCTGAATACCCGTGCTTCCTCACGGCAGATAAGTAGTTTTGCCCCACTGTGCGCCTTCATTTTTAGGGTTCGGCATTGTATATATGCAATGACTAGCTGAATACCCGTGCTTCCTCACGGCAGATAAGTAGTTTTGCCCCACTGTGCGCCTTCATTTTTAGGGTTCGGCATTGTATATATGCAATGACTAGATGAATACCCGTGCTTCCTCAAGGCAGATAAGTAGTTTTGCCCCACTGTGCGCCTTCATTTTTAGGGTTCGGCATTGTATATATGCAATGACTAGCTGAATACCCGTGCTTCGTCACGGCAGATAAGTAGTTTTGCCCCAATGTGCGCCTTCATTTTTAGGGTTCGGCATTGTATATATGCAATGACTAGCTGAATACCCGTGCTTCGTCACGGCAGATAAGTAGTTTTGCCCCACTGTGCGCCTTCATTTTTAGGGTTCGGCATTGTATATATGCAATGACTAGCTGAATACCCGTGCTTCGTCACGGCAGATAAGTAGTTTTGCCCCACTGTGCGCCTTCATTTTTAGTGTTCGGCATTGTATATATGCAATGACTAGCTGAATACCCGTGCTTCCTCACGGCAGATAAGTAGTTTTGCCCCACTGTGCGCCTTCATTTTGAGGGTTCGGCATTGTATATATGCAATGACTAGCTGAATACCCGTGCTTCCTCACGGCAGATAAGTAGTTTTGCCCCACTGTACGCCTTCATTTTTAGGGTTCGGCATTGTATATATGCAATGACTAGCTGAATACCCGTGCTTTCTCACGGCAGATAAGTAGTTTTGCCCCACTGTGCGCCTTCATTTTTAGGGTTCGGCATTATATATATGCAATGACTAGCTGAATACCCGTGCTTCCTCACGGCAGATAAGTAGTTTTGCCCCACTGTGCGCCTTCATTTTTAGGGTTCGGCATTGTATATATGCAATGACTAGCTGAATACCCGTGCTTCCTCACGGCAGATAAGTAGTTTTGCCCCACTGTGCGCCTTCATTTTTAGGGTTCGGCATTGTATATATGCAATGACTAGCTGAATACCCGTGTTTCCTCACGGCAGATAAGTAGTTTTGCCCCACTGTGCGCCTTCATTTTTAGGGTTCGGCATTGTATATATGCAATGACTAGCTGAATACCCGTGCTTCCTCACGGCAGATAAGTAGTTTTGCCCCACTGTGCGCCTTCATTTTTAGGGTTCGGCATTGTATATATGCAATGACTAGCTGAATACCCGTGCTTCGTCACGGCAGATAAGTAGTTTTGCCCCACTGTACGCCTTCATTTTTAGGGTTCGGCATTGTATATATGCAATGACTAGCTGAATACCCGTGCTTTCTCACGGCAGATAAGTAGTTTTGCCCCACTGTGCGCCTTCATTTTTAGGGTTCGGCATTGTATATATGCAATGACTAGCTGAATACCCGTGCTTCCTCACGGCAGATAAGTAGTTTTGCCCCACTGTGCGCCCTCATTTTTAGGGTTCGGCATTGTATATATGCAATGACTAGCTGAATACCCGTGCTTCCTCACGGCAGATAAGTAGTTTTGCCCCACTGTGCGCCTTCATTTTTAGGGTTCGGCATTGTATATATGCAATGACTAGATGAATACCCGTGCTTCCTCAAGGCAGATAAGTAGTTTTGCCCCACTGTGCGCCTTCATTTTTAGGGTTCGGCATTGTATATATGCAATGACTACATGAATACCCGTGCTTCGTCACGGCAGATAAGTAGTTTTGCCCCACTGTGCGCCTTCATTTTTAGGGTTCGGCATTGTATATATGCAATGACTAGCTGAATACCCGTGCTTCCTCACGGCAGATAAGTAGTTTTGCCCCACTGTGCGCCTTCATTTTTAGGGTTCGGCATTGTATATATGCAATGACTAGCTGAATACCCGTGCTTCCTCACGGCAGATAAGTAGTTTTGCCCCACTGTGCGCCTTCATTTTTAGGGTTCGGCATTGTATATATGCAATGACTAGATGAATACCCGTGCTTCCTCAAGGCAGATAAGTAGTTTTGCCCCACTGTGCGCCTTCATTTTTAGGGTTCGGCATTGTATATATGCAATGACTAGCTGAATACCCGTGCTTCGTCACGGCAGATAAGTAGTTTTGCCCCAATGTGCGCCTTCATTTTTAGGGTTCGGCATTGTATATATGCAATGACTAGCTGAATACCCGTGCTTCGTCACGGCAGATAAGTAGTTTTGCCCCACTGTGCGCCTTCATTTTTAGGGTTCGGCATTGTATATATGCAATGACTAGCTGAATACCCGTGCTTCCTCACGGCAGATAAGTAGTTTTGCCCCACTGTGCGCCTTCATTTTTAGTGTTCGGCATTGTATATATGCAATGACTAGCTGAATACCCGTGCTTCCTCACGGCAGATAAGTAGTTTTGCCCCACTGTGCGCCTTCATTTTGAGGGTTCGGCATTGTATATATGCAATGACTAGCTGAATACCCGTGCTTCCTCACGGCAGATAAGTAGTTTTGCCCCACTGTACGCCTTCATTTTTAGGGTTCGGCATTGTATATATGCAATGACTAGCTGAATACCCGTGCTTTCTCACGGCAGATAAGTAGTTTTGCCCCACTGTGCGCCTTCATTTTTAGGGTTCGGCATTATATATATGCAATGACTAGCTGAATACCCGTGCTTCCTCACGGCAGATAAGTAGTTTTGCCCCACTGTGCGCCTTCATTTTTAGGGTTCGGCATTGTATATATGCAATGACTAGCTGAATACCCGTGCTTCGTCACGGCAGATAAGTAGTTTTGCCCCACTGTGCGCCTTCATTTTTAGGGTTCGGCATTGTATATATGCAATGACTAGTAGAATACCCGTGTTTCCTCACGGCAGATAAGTAGTTTTGCCCCACTGTACGCCTTCATTTTTAGGGTTCGGCATTGTATATATGCAATGACTAGCTGAATACCCGTGCTTTCTCACGGCAGATAAGTAGTTTTGCCCCACTGTGCGCCTTCATTTTTAGGGTTCGGCATTGTATATATGCAATGACTAGCTGAATACCCGTGCTTCCTCACGGCAGATAAGTAGTTTTGCCCCACTGTGCGCCCTCATTTTTAGGGTTCGGCATTGTATATATGCAATGACTAGCTGAATACCCGTGCTTCCTCACGGCAGATAAGTAGTTTTGCCCCACTGTGCGCCTTCATTTTCAGGGTTCGGCATTGTATATATGCAATGACTAGCTGAATACCCGTGCTTCCTCACGGCAGATAAGTAGTTTTGCCCCACTGTACGCCTTCATTTTTAGGGTTCGGCATTGTATATATGCAATGACTAGCTGAATACCCGTGCTTTCTCACGGCAGATAAGTAGTTTTGCCCCACTGTGCGCCTTCATTTTTAGGGTTCGGCATTGTATATATGCAATGACTAGCTGAATACCCGTGCTTCCTCACGGCAGATAAGTAGTTTTGCCCCACTGTGCGCCTTCATTTTAAGGATTCGGCATTGTATATATGCAATGACTAGCTGAATACCCGTGCTTCGTCACGGCAGATAAGTAGTTTTGCCCCACTGTGCGCCTTCATTTTTAGGGTTCGGCATTGTATATATGCAATGACTAGCTGAATACCCGTGCTTCCTCACGGCAGATAAGTAGTTTTGCCCCACTGTGCGCCTTCATTTTTAGGGTTCGGCATTGTATATATGCAATGACTACATGAATACCCGTGCTTCGTCACGGCAGATAAGTAGTTTTGCCCCACTGTGCGCCTTCATTTTTAGGGTTCGGCATTGTATATATGCAATGACTAGCTGAATACCCGTGCTTCCTCACGGCAGATAAGTAGTTTTGCCCCACTGTGCGCCTTCATTTTTAGGGTTCGGCATTGTATATATGCAATGACTAGCTGAATACCCGTGCTTCCTCACGGCAGATAAGTAGTTTTGCCCCACTGTGCGCCTTCATTTTTAGGGTTCGGCATTGTATATATGCAATGACTAGCTGAATACCCGTGTTTCCTCACGGCAGATAAGTAGTTTTGCCCCACTGTACGCCTTCATTTTTAGGGTTCGGCATTGTATATATGCAATGACTAGCTGAATACCCGTGCTTTCTCACGGCAGATAAGTAGTTTTGCCCCACTGTGCGCCTTCATTTTTAGGGTTCGGCATTGTATATATGCAATGACTAGCTGAATACCCGTGCTTCCTCACGGCAGATAAGTAGTTTTGCCCCACTGTGCGCCCTCATTTTTAGGGTTCGGCATTGTATATATGCAATGACTAGCTGAATACCCGTGCTTCCTCACGGCAGATAAGTAGTTTTGCCCCACTGTGCGCCTTCATTTTCAGGGTTCGGCATTGTATATATGCAATGACTAGCTGAATACCCGTGCTTCCTCACGGCAGATAAGTAGTTTTGCCCCACTGTACGCCTTCATTTTTAGGGTTCGGCATTGTATATATGCAATGACTAGCTGAATACCCGTGCTTTCTCACGGCAGATAAGTAGTTTTGCCCCACTGTGCGCCTTCATTTTTAGGGTTCGGCATTGTATATATGCAATGACTAGCTGAATACCCGTGCTTCCTCACGGCAGATAAGTAGTTTTGCCCCACTGTGCGCCTTCATTTTTAGGATTCGGCATTGTATATATGCAATGACTAGCTGAATGCCCGTGCTTCGTCACGGCAGATAAGTAGTTTTGCCCCACTGTGCGCCTTCATTTTTAGGGTTCGGCATTGTATATATGCAATGACTAGCTGAATACCCGTGCTTCCTCACGGCAGATAAGTAGTTTTGCCCCACTGTGCGCCTTCATTTTCAGGGTTCGGCATTGTATATATGCAATGACTAGCTGAATACCCGTGCTTCCTCACGGCAGATAAGTAGTTTTGCCCCACTGTACGCCTTCATTTTTAGGGTTCGGCATTGTATATATGCAATGACTAGCTGAATACCCGTGCTTTCTCACGGCAGATAAGTAGTTTTGCCCCACTGTGCGCCTTCATTTTTAGGGTTCGGCATTGTATATATGCAATGACTAGCTGAATACCCGTGCTTCCTCACGGCAGATAAGTAGTTTTGCCCCACTGTGCGCCTTCATTTTTAGGATTCGGCATTGTATATATGCAATGACTAGCTGAATGCCCGTGCTTCGTCACGGCAGATAAGTAGTTTTGCCCCACTGTGCGCCTTCATTTTTAGGGTTCGGCATTGTATATATGCAATGACTAGCTGAATACCCGTGCTTCCTCACGGCAGATAAGTAGTTTTGCCCCACTGTGCGCCTTCATTTTTAGGGTTCGGCATTGTATATATGCAATGACTACATGAATACCCGTGCTTCGTCACGGCAGATAAGTAGTTTTGCCCCACTGTGCGCCTTCATTTTTAGGGTTCGGCATTGTATATATGCAATGACTAGCTGAATACCCGTGCTTCGTCACGGCAGATAAGTAGTTTTGCCCCACTGTGCGCCTTCATTTTTAGTGTTCGGCATTGTATATATGCAATGACTAGCTGAATACCCGTGCTTCCTCACGGCAGATAAGTAGTTTTGCCCCACTGTGCGCCTTCATTTTGAGGGTTCGGCATTGTATATATGCAATGACTAGCTGAATACCCGTGCTTCCTCACGGCAGATAAGTAGTTTTGCCCCACTGTGCGCCTTCATTTTGAGGGTTCGGCATTGTATATATGCAATGACTAGCTGAATACCCGTGCTTCCTCACGGCAGATAAGTAGTTTTGGCCCACTGTGCGCCTTCATTTTTAGGGTTCGGCATTGTATATATGCAATGACTAGCTGAATACCCGTGCTTCGTCACGGCAGATAAGTAGTTTTGCCCCACTGTGCGCCTTCATTTTTAGGGTTCGGCATTGTATATATGCAATGACTAGCTGAATACCCGTGCTTCGTCACGGCAGATAAGTAGTTTTGCCCCACTGTGCGCCTTCATTTTTAGTGTTCGGCATTGTATATATGCAATGACTAGCTGAATACCCGTGCTTCCTCACGGCAGATAAGTAGTTTTGCCCCACTGTGCGCCTTCATTTTGAGGGTTCGGCATTGTATATATGCAATGACTAGCTGAATACCCGTGCTTCCTCACGGCAGATAAGTAGTTTTGCCCCACTGTGCGCCTTCATTTTGAGGGTTCGGCATTGTATATATGCAATGACTAGCTGAATACCCGTGCTTCCTCACGGCAGATAAGTAGTTTTGGCCCACTGTGCGCCTTCATTTTTAGGGTTCGGCATTGTATATATGCAATGACTAGCTGAATACCCGTGCTTCCTCACGGCAGATAAGTAGTTTCGCCCCACTGTGCGCCTTCATTTTGAGGGTTCGGCATTGTATATATGCAATGACTAGCTGAATACCCGTGCTTCGTCAAGGCAGATAAGTAGTTTTGCCCCACTGTGCGCCTTCATTTTTAGGGTTCGGCATTGTATATATGCAATGACTAGCTGAATACCCGTGCTTCCTCACGGCAGATAAGTAGTTTTGCCCCACTGTGCGCCTTCATTTTTAGGGTTCGGCATTGTATATATGCAATGACTAGCTGAATACCCGTGCTTCCTCACGGCAGATAAGTAGTTTTGGCCCACTGTGCTTCTTCATTTTTAGGGTTCGGCATTGTATATATGCAATGACTAGATGAATACCCGTGCTTCCTCACGGCAGATAAGTAGTTTTGCCCCACTGTGCGCCTTCATTTTGAGGGTTCGGCATTGTATATATGCAATGACTAGCTGAATACCCGTGCTTCCTCACGGCAGATAAGTAGTTTTGGCCCACTGTGCGCCTTCATTTTTAGGGTTCGGCATTGTATATATGCAATGACTAGCTGAATACCCGTGCTTCCTCACGGCAGATAAGTAGTTTTGCCCCACTGTGCGCCTTCATTTTGAGGGTTCGGCATTGTATATATGCAATGACTAGCTGAATACCCGTGCTTCGTCAAGGCAGATAAGTAGTTTTGCCCCACTGTGCGCCTTCATTTTTAGGGTTCGGCATTGTATATATGCAATGACTAGCTGAATACCCGTGCTTCCTCACGGCAGATAAGTAGTTTTGCCCCACTGTGCGCCTTCATTTTTAGGGTTCGGCATTGTATATATGCAATGACTAGATGAATACCCGTGCTTCCTCAAGGCAGATAAGTAGTTTTGCCCCACTGTGCGCCTTCATTTTTAGGGTTCGGCATTGTATATATGCAATGACCAGCTGAATACCCGTGCTTCGTCACGGCAGATAAGTAGTTTTGCCCCAATGTGCGCCTTCATTTTTAGGGTTCGGCATTGTATATATGCAATGACTAGCTGAATACCCGTGCTTCGTCACGGCAGATAAGTAGTTTTGCCCCACTGTGCGCCTTCATTTTGAGGGTTCGGCATTGTATATATGCAATGACTAGCTGAATACCCGTGCTTCGTCAAGGCAGATAAGTAGTTTTGCCCCACTGTGCGCCTTCATTTTTAGGGTTCGGCATTGTATATATGCAATGACTAGCTGAATACCCGTGCTTCCTCACGGCAGATAAGTAGTTTTGCCCCACTGTGCGCCTTCATTTGTAGGGTTCGGCATTGTATATATGCAATGACTAGCTGAATACCCGTGCTTCCTCACGGCAGATAAGTAGTTTTTGCCCACTGTGCGCCTTCATTTTTAGGGTTCGGCATTGTATATATGCAATGACTAGCTGAATACCCGTGCTTCCTCACGGCAGATAAGTAGTTTTGCCCCACTGTGCGCCTTCATTTTGAGGGTTCGGCATTGTATATATGCAATGACTAGCTGAATACCCGTGCTTCGTCACGGCAGATAAGTAGTTTTGCCCCACTGTGCGCCTTCATTTGTAGGGTTCGGCATTGTATATATGCAATGACTAGCTGAATACCCGTGCTTCCTCACGGCAGATAAGTAGTTTTTGCCCACTGTGCGCCTTCATTTTTAGGGTTCGGCATTGTATATATGCAATGACTAGCTGAATACCCGTGCTTCCTCACGGCAGATAAGTAGTTTTGCCCCACTGTGCGCCTTCATTTTGAGGGTTCGGCATTGTATATATGCAATGACTAGCTGAATACCCGTGCTTCGTCAAGGCAGATAAGTAGTTTTGCCCCACTGTGCGCCTTCATTTTTAGGGTTCGGCATTGTATATATGCAATGACTAGCTGAATACCCGTGCTTCCTCACGGCAGATAAGTAGTTTTGCCCCACTGTGCGCCTTCATTTTTAGGGTTCGGCATTGTATATATGCAATGACTAGCTGAATACCCGTGCTTCGTCACGGCAGATAAGTAGTTTTGCCCCACTTTGCGCCTTCATTTTTAGGGTTCGGCATTGTATATATGCAATGACTAGCTGAATACCCGTGCTTCCTCACGGCAGATAAGTAGTTTTGCCCCACTGTGCGCCTTCATTTTTAGGGTTCGGCATTGTATATATGCAATGACTAGCTGAATACCCGTGCTTCCTCACGGCAGATAAGTAGTTTTGCCCCACTGTGCGCCTTCATTTTTAGGGTTCGGCATTGTATATATGCAATGACTAGCTGAATACCCGTGCTTCGTCACGGCAGATAAGTAGTTTTGCCCCACTGTGCACCTTCATTTTGAGGGTTCGGCATTGTATATATGCAATGACTAGCTGAATACCCGTGCTTCCTCACGGCAGATAAGTAGTTTTGCCCCACTGTGCGCCTTCATTTTGAGGGTTCGGCATTGTATATATGCAATGACTAGCTGAATACCCGTGCTTCCTCACGGCAGATAAGTAGTTTTTTTAATAATTTAATGATTGTGTTAAATAATGTATCATCAAAATTAACGCTACTCTTTAATTTTGTGCAGTTTATTGTAGCCCGGTTCCCGTCATACTATATGTTATTCATCAATTGATAAGTAATAAAAGTATAATGTTTCTTGACACTGGGGTGCTCTGGACCATTGTCAACATACTCAATAATTTAGAGATACCCCGTTATCTATAGGTTACCAGTAATAGCATTTTAACAGGTACCGTTTCCAATAATAAATGTACGTAAAAATTGATGTTTCCAAGATGTCATTAGGAAACACTCATTATATTTGCGAGCATTACCAAGAAGGTGCTGATGGATGAGGAGGCTGTGCAAGGGTTCGGGATATTATTACCTCGGATGGACCATCATCAGGTATAGCGTAAACTCTAGGGACAAAATCACCTTTTATTTCTAGTAATTCAAGGTTTTCCATCATAGTTGAAATTAACCCCAATTCAAATAATATTATGAAATAGATACAGTACGTTAACAGCTGACTTGCTATCGTCCTAGCAACGCATGCTGCCTTGGCTTGCCTGCTTAAACTAACTACAAATTCAAACCCCTCTAAAAATACTTTGGGCTGGGCGATGATCGGTGAGTGAGAGAGTGAGTGGTATTTGACAAATATATAGAAAGTAGATAGATATAATGATATGCAATTTTAGCCATCGAGGAGTTAAGAAGTTGATGAATAGTTGAGAATAGGCTCACAAGGAAACAACCAGTAGGTGTGCCTGACAGAGTTTTTACTTTTAGCGTGATTCCTCAAATTGATGACTGGAAATTGATCTTGGAACAGGTATATCTTGAACGCATAAATCGCCGTTGCCATCCACCTAGCATGACTTACAGCTCATTTGAAAGTCCTGATTACAAGTAATCTATATATATATATATATATATATATATATATATATATATATATATATATATATAAATCGCGTGTCTGTATGTATGTTCCTTATACAAATCCATAGCGTTTGACCGATTATGGCCAAACTTAAAATACTGGTAGGTCTTCATACGGGAAGTCTCGTAGGCTAAGTCAAAAACGTCTACCAGCTGTCTGTCTGTATGTTTGTTCCTCATACAAATCCACACCCTTCGTCCGATTTTGACCGGTAGGTCTTGACACGGGGAGAGTCATAGGCGAGGTTAAAATCGTCTATGACTCACAGTTAGGAGATCACGAGTTCGAAACAATGAACCCAAATAGTTACAGATTTGCGTTATTAGATTTTAATATTAATTATTTGGTTTCTAATTTATTTTTGCATTTATAGCTGCAGAAAGTAGGTGTAGCATGGCACGCCGGGTAACAGCTAGTTACAAATAAAATACCTTAAAAAAAAGGATCTGAAAAAAATATTTTCGGGTGAACAATTCAAGACTTCAAGGTCAATGCGGATCGCCTTGCAGTTGTTCGACTGAGCTTATATTTTCTACAGATCGTTATTTTGTTGATTGGAACAAGATAGGGGGGGGGTAAGAGGTAAACTTTTAGAAAGTTGAAAAATAAGTGCCACCCTATTGTGTATGGTGTATGGATTTATATTATATATATATATATATATATATATATATATATATATATATATATATATATATGTACATATATGTATATACGAGTATATACAGTTTTATTCATCATAGAAATTATGAAAGGTCATTACATAATGAATGAGTTAATGTAGTTGAAACCATGTGTGCATGAATGAACGCATTTCACTGACAATGATAAAACAGAGTTAATGAAAGGATATTATTAAATAAAGTTGAATTGTTTCTAATTGTGTAGCGCTCTGTCACGAAATATGTCACTCTATCATGCTACAGTTGATGAAATGAAACAGAGTTAATGTCCTTCATCGGAAAGTTAATATAAAAACCAAAAACTAACCAATAAGTGTATTGTGTAAATTATTAAAATGGATTTTTGTGGTCTTAGGATTTCTTCTGACAGGAACATACTTAGGTACTAGTTTCGGAGGGAGGACTGTCACCACCGGGAGGGGAGGTAAGGAATCCCCCCCCCCAAGATTGAGGGGGTTCCTCAAATTTATTTTAAAGGTTTTATGACACATTTGCACCGATTAGACTAAAATTTGAGGGGATGCAGCCCCCTTATATCTCCTGAGCCTAATTGCACAGTCACTTAAAAAAAAAAGAGATGTGGTATTTTCCAAAGACACCATACATATATTCTTATGTATACGCTGAATCCGAATTCGGAGTCCGTTTCGCCCCATCACGTCAGGTATAAGAGCATTCGAAGGTCAATCCTATGAAAGCATTTACGGAGAAATAAATAGAACTTCCATGGTTTTGAGGGTCGCTGAATTCAAAAATCAAGTTCATTTCAGGTAAAAATATGTCTATTTTGCAAAAAAAAGAATTTTGTCTGCAGATTCATTTCTTGCAAAATAAAAATATTTGTCCTTAAAATTACCTTGATTTTGCGCCAATGTGCTGAAACAGACCTCGGATTCGAATTCAGCGAGCCTCAAATCATGGAAGCTCTAGTTACGAAATTTGACCTTCAAATGCTCTTGAACCTGACGTGATGGCGTGAAACGGACTCCGGATTCGAATTCAGCGTGTCGAAATACAAAAGAATTTATGTATGGTGTCTTTGGAAATGACCCCCCCCCCCTTTTTTTGTGTGTCACTGTGTTATTAATGTGGTCATAACCGTCGAACTACGTTTTAAATTGTAAGTCATATTAGAAAGTATTGTTGGAAGTGTCAAATGAAAATAATTAAAATCTTTTAGAAGAGATCATTAGGGGCGAGGTTAGCTCAGTGGTAGAGCACTGGACTAATAAGGGGCGAGGTTAGCTCAGTGGTAGAGCACTAGACTAATAAGGGGCGAGGTTAGCTCAGTGGTAGAGCACTAGACTAATAAGGGGCGAGGTTAGCTCAGTGGTAGAGCACTGGACTAATAAGGGGCGAGGTTAGCTCAGTGGTAGATCACTAGACTAATAAGGGGCGAGGTTAGCTCAGTGGTAGAGCACTAGACTAATAAGGGGCGAGGTTAGCTCAGTGGTAGAGCACTAGACTAATAAGGGGCGAGGTTAGCTCAGTGGTAGAGCACTAGACTAATAAGGGGCGAGGTTAGCTCAGTGGTAGAGCACTAGACTAATAAAGGGCGAGGTTAGCTCAGTGGTAGAGCACTGGACTAATAAGGGGCGAGGTTAGCTCAGTGGTAGAGCACTAGACTAATAAGGGGCGAGGTTAGCTCAGTGGTAGAGCACTAGACTGAGTTCAAATCCCAAGCAAGCACTGAAGATTTTTTCTTCTAGTGTCTTCGTTCATGGGTTGAATTCGGCCTCCCCGGCCATCCCTAGGCCGACCCAGCCTTTAATTAATTTAATAATGGGTACCTTGGGTGCTAATGACTCTAGGCAGTGAAAGCGGCCAAGGGGAAAATCAGGCGGCCGGAGCATAGTACTGACCATACTATCTCCCCAGAGTGCCGTATGGTCATGAATCAGATACCTCTATAGTATCTGCCCCTCAGGGCCCTCGTGGCCTGTTACGGGACTGATTTTTTTTTTTTTTTAGAAGAGTTCATTGACCATAGACGTAGATATTAGAAGGATTTTCTTTGGGTCAAATTTAAGCGAAAAAAAATCGTAGCTCTGGCGATTTTGTGTTAATAGGCTTGCATGTAGGTTCTTAAAAGATTTTCTAACGTAGAAAAACGAACGAAACAATTTTTAAGGCGATATGTTTATATGTAACCTTTTAAGATAAGAGGATAGTTTGTCTAACTATTTCTTTTTTGTTCATTCTGAAACAATTGATTCAGTTAAAAATTGCTCCAGACGTTCGACATTGATTCGCACTAAAATATTTATGTTTTGGAATTTAGGAAGTAAAAGAAAACAAATTGTATTAACAAACATGAGCAGATTTAAGATTTTCTTATATTTCTATAAATACCCCAAAAGCTGTTGGGAAATCCTAGTATGTAGGATGCCACCATTCGAAAGCTGTTGGGAAATCCTAGTATGTACGATGTCACCATTCGAAAGCTGTTGGGAAATCCTAGTATGTAGGATGTCACCATTCGAAAGCTGTTGGGAAATCGTAGTATGTAGGATGTCACCATTCGAAAGCTGTTGGGAAATCCTAGTATGTAGGATGTCACCATTCGAAAGCTGTTGGGAAATCCTAGTATGTAGGATGTCACCATTCGAAAGCTGTTGGGAAATCGTAGTATGTAGGATGTCACCATTCGAAAGCTGTTGGGAAATCCTAGTATGTAGGATGTCACCATTCGAAAGCTGTTGGGAAATCCTAGTATGTAGGATGTCACCATTCGAAAGCTGTTGGGAAATCCTAGTATGTAGGATGTCACCATTCGAAAGCTGTTGGGAAATCCTAGTATGTAGGATGTCACCATTCGAAAGCTGTTGGGAAATCCTAGTATGTAGGATGTCACCATTCGAAAGCTGTTGGGAAATCCTAGTATGTAGGATGTCACCATTCGAAAGCTGTTGGGAAATCGTAGTATGTAGGATGTCACCATTCGAAAGCTGTTGGGAAATCCTAGTATGTAGGATGTCACCATTCGAAAGCTGTTGGGAAATCCTAGTATGTAGGATGTCACCATTCGAAAGCTGTTGGGAAATCCTAGTATGTAGGATGTCACCATTCGAAAGCTGTTGGGAAATCCTAGTATGTAGGATGTCACCATTCGAAAGCTGTTGGGAAATCCTAGTATGTAGGATGTCACCATTCGAAAGCTGTTGGGAAATCCTAGTATGTAGGATGTCACCATTCGAAAGCTGTTGGGAAATCGTAGTATGTAGGATGTCACCATTCGAAAGCTGTTGGGAAATCCTAGTATGTAGGATGTCACCATTCGAAAGCTGTTGGGAAATCCTAGTATGTAGGATGTCACCATCCGAAAGCTGTTGGGAAATCCTAGTATGTAGGATGTCACCATTCGAAAGCTGTTGGGAAATCCTAGTATGTAGGATGTCACCATTCGAAAGCTCTTGGGAAATCCTAGTATGTAGGATGTCACCATTCGAAAGCTGTTGGGAAATCCTAGTATGTAGGATGTCACCATTCGAAAGCTGTTGGGAAATCCTAGTATGTAGGATGTCACCATTCGAAAGCTGTTGGGAAATCCTAGTATGTAGGATGTCACCATCCGAAAGCTGTTGGGAAATCCTAGTATGTAGGATGTCACCATTCGAAAGCTGTTGGGAAATCCTAGTATGTAGGATGTCACCATTCGAAAGCTGTTGGGAAATCCTAGAATGTAGGATGTCACCATTCGAAAGCTGTTGGGAAATCCTAGTATGTAGGATGTCACCATTCGAAAGCTGTTGGGAAATCCTAGTATGTAGGATGTCACCATCCAAAAGCTGTTGGGAAATCCTAGTATGTAGGATGTCACCATCCGAAAGCTGTTGGGAAATCCTAGTATGTAGGATGTCACCATTCGAAAGCTGTTGGGAAATCCTAGTATGTAGGATGTCACCATCCGAAAGCTGTTGGGAAATCCTAGTATGTAGGATGTCACCATGCGAAAGCTGTTGGGAAATCCTAGTATGTAGGATGTCACCATTCGAAAGCTGTTGGGAAATCCTAGTATGTAGGATGTCACCATTCGAAAGCTGTTGGGAAATCCTAGTATGTAGGATGTCACCATTCGAAAGCTTACTGAATTCCCCCAAAAAGTTGTTCTCAAGTCGTTTTCTAGGGTGCGATCCCAGTTGAAGAGACAATTGCTTAAAACTTCCCAAGAGTTGGATTCGTTCAGCTTGAACGGTAGTATGTAGGATGTCACCATTCGAAAGCTTATTGAATTCCCCCAAAAAGTTGTTCTCAAGTCGTTTTCTAGGGTACGATCCCAGTTGGAGAGACAATTGCTTAAAACTTCCCAAGAGTTGGATTCGCTCAGCTTGAACGGTAGTATGTAGGATGTCACCATTCGAACGCTTATTGAATTCTCCCAAAAAGTTGTTCTCAAGTCGTTTTCTAGGGTACGATCCCAGTTGGAGAGACAATTGCTTAAAACTTCCAAAGAGTTGGATTCGTTCAGCTTGAACGGTAGTATGTAGGATGTCACCATTCGAAAGCTTATTGAATTCCCCCAAAAAGTTGTTCTCAAGACGTTTTCTAGGGTACTATCCCAGTTGGAGAGACAATTGCTTAAAACTTCCCAAGAGTTGGAATCGCTCAGCTTGAACGGTAGTATGTAGGATGTCACCATTCGAAAGCTTATTGAATTCCCCCCAAAAATTGTTCTCAAGTCGTTCTCTAGGGTGCGATCCCAGTTGAAGAGACAATTGCTTAAAACTTCCCAAGAGTTGGATTCGTTCAGCTTAAACGGTAGTATGTAGGATGTCACCATTTGAAAGCGTATTGAATTCCCCCAAAATATTGTTCTCAAGTAGTTTTCTAGGGTACGATCCCAGTTGGAGAGACGATTGCTTAAAACTTCCCAAGAGTTGGATTCGCTCAGCTTGAACGGTAGTATGTAGGATGTCATAATTCGAAAGCGTATTGAATTCCCCCAAAAAATTGTTCTCAAGTCGTTCTCTAGGGTGCGATCCAAGTTGGAGAGACAATTGCTTAAAACTTCCCACGAGTTGGATTCGTTCAGCTTGAACGGTAGTATGTAGGATGTCACCATTCGAAAGCTTATTGAATTCCCCAAAAATATTGTTCTCAAGTCGTTTTCTAGGGTGCGATCCCAGTTGGAGAGACAATTGCTTAAAACTTCCCAAGAGTTGGATTCGTTCAGCATGAACGGTAGTATGTAGGATGTCAACATTCGAAAGCGTATTGAATTCCCCCCAAAAAATTGTTCTCAAGTCATTTCTAGGGTACGATCCCAGTTGGAGAGACAATTGCTTAAAACTTCCCCAGAGTTGGATTCGCTCAGCATGAACGGTAGTATGTAGGATGTCACCATTCGAAAGCTTATTGAATTCCCCCAAAAAGTTGTTCTCAAGTCGTTTTCTAGGGTACGATCCCAGTTGGAGAGACAATAGCTTAAAACTTCCCAAGAGTTGGATTCGTTAGCTTGAACGGTAGTATGTAGGATGTCACCATTCGAAAGCTTATTGAATTCCCCCAAAAAGTTGTTCTCAAGTCGTTTTCTAGGGTACGATCCCAGTTGGAGAGACAATTGCTTAAAACTTCCCAAGAGTTGGATTCGCTCAGCTTGAACGGTAGTATGTAGGAGGTCACCATTCGGAAGCTTATTGAATTCCCCCAAAAAGTTGTTCTCAAGTCGTTTTCTAGGGTACGATCCCAGTTGGAGAGACAATTGCTTAAAACTTCCCAAGAGTTGGATTCGTTCAGCTTGAACGGTAGTATGTAGGATGTCACCATTCGAAAGCGTATTGAATTCCCCCAAAAAATTGTTCTCAAGTCGTTTTCTAGGGTACGATCCCAGTTGGAGAGACAATTTCTTAAAACTTCCCAAGAGTTGGATTCGTTCAGCTTGAACGGTAGTATGTAGGATGTCACCATTCGAAAGCGTATTGAATTCCCCCCAAAAATTGTTCTCAAGTCATTTCTAGGGTACGATCCCAGTTGGAGAGACAATTGCTTAAAACTTCCCAAGAGTTGGATTCGTTCAGCGTGAACGGTAGTATGTAGGATGTCACCATTCGAAAGCTTATTAAATTCCCCCAAAAAATTGTTCTCAAGTCGTTCTCTAGGGTGCGATCACAGTTGGAGAGACAATTGCTTAAAACTTCCCAAGAGTTGGATTCGTTCAGCTTGAACGGTAGTATGTAGGATGTTACCATTCGAAAGCTTATTGAATTCCCCCAAAATATTGTTCTCAAGTCGTTTTCTAGGGTGCGATCACAGTTGGAGAGACAATTGCTTAAATCTTCCCAAGAGTTGGATTCGTTCAGCTTGAACGGTAGTATGTAGGATGTTACCATTCGAAAGCTTATTGAATTCCTCCAAAAAATTGTTCTCAAGTCGTTTTCTAGGGTGCGATCCCAGTTGGAGAGACAATTGCTTAAAACTTCCCAAGAGTTGGATTCGCTCAGCTTGAACGGTAGTATGTAGGATGTCACCATTCGAAAGCGTATTGAATTCCCCCAAAAAATTGTTCTCAAGTCATTTCTAGGGTACGATCCCAGTTGGAGAGACAATTGCTTAAAACTTCCCAAGAGTTGGATTCGTTCAGCGTGAACGGTAGTATGTAGGATGTCACCATTCGAAAGCGTATTGATTTCCCCCAAAATATTGTTCTCAAGTCGTTTTCTAGGGTGCGATCACAGTTGGAGAGACAATTGCTTAAAACGTCCCAAGAGTTGGATTCGTTCAGCTTGAACGGTAGTACGTAGGATGTCACCATTCGAAAGCTTATTGAATTCCCCCAAAATATTGTTCTCAAGTCGTTTTTTAGGGTGCGATCACAGTTGGAGAGACAATTGCTTAAATCTTCCCAAGAGTTGGATTCGTTCAGCTTGAACGGTAGTATGTAGGATGTCACCATTCGAAAGCGTATTGAATTCCGCCAAAAAATTGTTCTCAAGTCATTTCTAGGGTACGATCCCAGTTGGACAGACAATTGCTTAAAACTTCCCAAGAGTTGGATTCGTTAAGCTTGAACGGTAGTATGTAGGATGTCACCATTCGAAAGCTTATTGAATTCCCCCTAAATATTGTTCTCAAGTCGTTTTCTAGGGTGCGATCCCAGTTGGAGAGACAATTGCTTAAAACTTCCCAAGAGTTGGATTCGTTCAGCTTGAACGGTAGTTTGTAGGATGTTACCATTCGAAAGCTTATTGAATTCCCCCAAAATATTGTTCTCAAGTCGTTTTCTAGGGTGCGATCCCAGTTGGAGAGACAATTGCTAAAAACTTCCCAAGAGTTGGATTCGTTCAGCATGAACGGTAGTATGTAGGATGTCAACATTCGAAAGCGTATTGAATTCCCCCAAAAAATTGTTCTCAAGTCATTTCTAGGGTACGATCCCAGTTGGAGAGACAATTGCTTAAAACTTCCCAAGAGTTGGATTCGTTCAGCTTGAACGGTAGTATGTAGGATGTCACCATTCGAAAGCTTATTGAATTCCCCCAAAATATTGTTCTCAAGTCGTTTTTTAGGGTGCGATCACAGTTGGAGAGACAATTGCTTAAATCTTCCCAAGAGTTGGATTCGTTCAGCTTGAACGGTAGTATGTAGGATGTCACCATTCGAAAGCTTATTGAATTCCCCCTAAATATTGTTCTCAAGTCGTTTTCTAGGGTGCGATCCCAGTTGGAGAGACAATTGCTTAAAACTTCCCAAGAGTTGGATTCGTTCAGCATGAACGGTAGTATGTAGGATGTCAACATTCGAAAGCGTATTGAATTCCCCCCAAAAAATTGTTCTCAAGTCATTTCTAGGGTACGATCCCAGTTGGAGAGACAATTGCTTAAAACTTCCCCAGAGTTGGATTCGCTCAGCATGAACGGTAGTATGTAGGATGTCACCATTCGAAAGCTTATTGAATTCCCCCAAAAAGTTGTTCTCAAGTCGTTTTCTAGGGTACGATCCCAGTTGGAGAGACAATAGCTTAAAACTTCCCAAGAGTTGGATTCGTTAGCTTGAACGGTAGTATGTAGGATGTCACCATTCGAAAGCTTATTGAATTCCTCCAAAAAGTTGTTCTTAAGTCGTTTTCTAGGGTACGATCCCAGTTGGAGAGACAATAGCTTAAAACTTCCCAAGAGTTGGATTCGTTAGCTTGAACGGTAGTATGTAGGATGTCACCATTCGAAAGCTTATTGAATTCCCACAAAAAGTTGTTCTCAAGTCGTTTTCTAGGGTACGATCCCAGTTGGAGAGACAATTGCTTAAAACTTCCCGAGAGTTGGATTCGCTCAGCTTGAACGGTAGTATGTAGGAGGTCACCATTCGGAAGCTTATTGAATTCCCCCAAAAAGTTGTTCTCAAGTCGTTTTCTAGGGTACGATCCCAGTTGGAGAGACAATTGCTTAAAACTTCCCAAGAGTTGGATTCGTTCAGCTTGAACGGTAGTATGTAGGATGTCACCATTCGAAAGCGTATTGAATTCCCCCAAAAAATTGTTCTCAAGTCGTTTTCTAGGGTACGATCCCAGTTGGAGAGACAATTTCTTAAAACTTCCCAAGAGTTGGATTCGTTCAGCTTGAACGGTAGTATGTAGGATGTCACCATTCGAAAGCGTATTGAATTCCCCCAAAAAATTGTTCTCAAGTCATTTCTAGGGTACGATCCCAGTTGGAGAGACAATTGCTTAAAACTTCCCAAGAGTTGGATTCGTTCAGCGTGAACGGTAGTATGTAGGATGTCACCATTCGAAAGCGTATTGAATTCCCCCAAAATATTGTTCTCAAGTCGTTTTCTAGGGTGCGATCACAGTTGGAGAGACAATTGCTTAAAACTTCCCAAGAGTTGGATTCGTTCAGCTTGAACGGTAGTATGTAGGATGTCACCATTCGAAAGCTTATTGAATTCCCCCAAAATATTGTTCTCAAGTCGTTTTTTAGGGTGCGATCACAGTTGGAGAGACAATTGCTTAAAATTTCCCAAGAGTTGGATTCGTTCAGCTTGAACGGTAGTATGTAGGATGTCACCATTCGAAAGCTTATTGAATTCCTCCAAAAAATTGTTCTCAAGTCGTTCTCTAGGGTGCGATCACAGTTGGAGAGACAATTGCTTAAAACTTCCCAAGAGTTGGATTCGTTCAGCTTGAACGGTAGTTTGTAGGATGTTACCATTCGAAAGCTTATTGAATTCCCCCAAAATATTGTTCTCAAGTCGTTTTCTAGGGTGCGATCACAGTTGGAGAGACAATTGCTTAAATCTTCCCAAGAGTTGGATTCGTTCAGCTTGAACGGTAGTATGTAGGATGTTACCATTCGAAAGCTTATTGAATTCCTCCAAAAAATTGTTCTCAAGTCGTTTTCTAGGCTGCGATCCCAGTTGGAGAGACAATTGCTTAAAACTTCCCAAGAGTTGGATTCGCTCAGCTTGAACGGTAGTATGTAGGATGTCACCATTCGAAAGCGTATTGAATTCCCCCAAAAAATTGTTCTCAAGTCATTTCTAGGGTACGATCCCAGTTGGAGAGACAATTGCTTAAAACTTCCCAAGAGTTGGATTCGTTCAGCTTGAACGGTAGTATGTAGGATGTCACCATTCGAAAGCTTATTGAATTCCCCCAAAATATTGTTCTCAAGTCGTTTTTTAGGGTGCGATCACAGTTGGAGAGACAATTGCTTAAATCTTCCCAAGAGTTGGATTCGTTCAGCTTGAACGGTAGTATGTAGGATGTCACCATTCGAAAGCTTATTGAATTCCCCCAAAATATTGTTCTCAAGTCGTTTTCTAGGGTGCGATCCCAGTTGGAGAGACAATTGCTAAAAACTTCCCAAGAGTTGGATTCGTTCAGCATGAACGGTAGTATGTAGGATGTCAACATTCGAAAGCGTATTGAATTCCCCCAAAAAATTGTTCTCAAGTCGTTTTCTAGGGTACGATCCCAGTTGGAGAGACGATTGCTTAAAACTTCCCAAGAGTTGGATTCGCTCAGCTTGAACGGTAGTATGTAGGATGTCATCATTCGAAAGCGTATTGAATTCCCCCAAAAAATTGTTCTCAAGTCGTTCTCTAGGGTGCGATCCAAGTTGGAGAGACAATTGCTTAAAACTTCCCACGAGTTGGATTCGTTCCAGCTTGAACGATAGTATGTAGGATGTCACCATTCGAAAGCTTATTGAATTCCCCCAAAATATTGTTCTCAAGTCGTTTTCTAGGGTGCGATCCCAGTTGGAGAGACAATTGCTTAAAACTTCCCAAGAGTTGGATTCGTTCAGCATGAACGGTAGTATGTAGGATGTCAACATTCGAAAGCGTATTGAATTCCCCCCAAAAAATTGTTCTCAAGTCATTTCTAGGGTACGATCCCAGTTGGAGAGACAATTGCTTAAAACTTCCCCAGAGTTGGATTCGCTCAGCATGAACGGTAGTATGTAGGATGTCACCATTCGAAAGCTTATTGAATTCCCCCAAAAAGTTGTTCTCAAGTCGTTTTCTAGGGTACGATCCCAGTTGGAGAGACAATAGCTTAAAACTTCCCAAGAGTTGGATTCGTTAGCTTGAACGGTAGTATGTAGGATGTCACCATTCGAAAGCTTATTGAATTCCCCCAAAAAGTTGTTCTCAAGTCGTTTTCTAGGGTGCGATCCCAGTTGGAGAGACAATTGCTTAAAACTTCCCAAGAGTTGGATTCGTTCAGCTTGAACGGTAGTATGTAGGATGTCACCATTCGAA
The DNA here is from genome assembly GCA_946811695.1 of Gonocerus acuteangulatus. NCBI lineage: Eukaryota > Metazoa > Arthropoda > Insecta > Hemiptera > Coreidae > Gonocerus > Gonocerus acuteangulatus. The sequence goes on from OX328126.1 coordinate 6,349,374, forward strand.
CGCTTATTGAATTCTCCCAAAAAGTTGTTCTCAAGTCGTTTTCTAGGGTACGATCCCAGTTGGAGAGACAATTGCTTAAAACTTCCCAAGAGTTGGATTCGTTCAGCTTGAACGGTAGTATGTAGGATGTCACCATTCGAAAGCTTATTGAATTCCCCCAAAAAGTTGTTCTCAAGTCGTTTTCTAGGGTACTATCCCAGTTGGAGAGACAATTGCTTAAAACTTCCCAAGAGTTGGAATCGCTCAGCTTGAACGGTAGTATGTAGGATGTCACCATTCGAAAGCTTATTGAATTCCCCCCAAAAATTGTTCTCAAGTCGTTCTCTAGGGTGCGATCCCAGTTGAAGAGACAATTGCTTAAAACTTCCCAAGAGTTGGATTCGTTCAGCTTAAACGGTAGTATGTAGGATGTCACCATTTGAAAGCGTATTGAATTCCCCCAAAATATTGTTCTCAAGTAGTTTTCTAGGGTGCGATCCCAGTTGGAGAGACAATTGCTTAAAACTTCCCAAGAGTTGGATTCGCTCAGCTTGAACGGTAGTATGTAGGATCTCACCATTCGAAAGCTTATTGAATTCCCCCAAAATATTGTTCTCAAGTCGTTTTCTAGGGTGCGATCCCAGTTGGAGAGACAATTGCTTAAAACTTCCCAAGAGTTGGATTCGTTCAGCTTGAACGGTAGTATGTAGGATGTCACCATTCGAAAGCGTATTGAATTCCGCCAAAAAATTGTTCTCAAGTCATTTCTAGGGTACGATCCCAGTTGGACAGACAATTGCTTAAAACTTCCCAAGAGTTGGATTCGTTCAGCTTGAACGGTAGTATGTAGGATATCACCATTCGAAAGCTTATTGAATTCCCCCAAAATATTGTTCTCAAGTCGTTTTCTAGGGTACGATCCCAGTTGGAGAGACGATTGCTTAAAACTTCCCAAGAGTTGGATTCGCTCAGCTTGAACGGTAGTATGTAGGATGTCATCATTCGAAAGCGTATTGAATTCCCCCAAAAAATTGTTCTCAAGTCGTTCTCTAGGGTGCGATCCAAGTTGGAGAGACAATTGCTTAAAACTTCCCACGAGTTGGATTCGTTCCAGCTTGAACGATAGTATGTAGGATGTCACCATTCGAAAGCTTATTGAATTCCCCCAAAATATTGTTCTCAAGTCGTTTTCTAGGGTGCGATCCCAGTTGGAGAGACAATTGCTTAAAACTTCCCAAGAGTTGGATTCGTTCAGCATGAACGGTAGTATGTAGGATGTCAACATTCGAAAGCGTATTGAATTCCCCCCAAAAAATTGTTCTCAAGTCATTTCTAGGGTACGATCCCAGTTGGAGAGACAATTGCTTAAAACTTCCCCAGAGTTGGATTCGCTCAGCATGAACGGTAGTATGTAGGATGTCACCATTCGAAAGCTTATTGAATTCCCCCAAAAAGTTGTTCTCAAGTCGTTTTCTAGGGTACGATCCCAGTTGGAGAGACAATAGCTTAAAACTTCCCAAGAGTTGGATTCGTTAGCTTGAACGGTAGTATGTAGGATGTCACCATTCGAAAGCTTATTGAATTCCCCCAAAAAGTTGTTCTCAAGTCGTTTTCTAGGGTACGATCCCAGTTGGAGAGACAATTGCTTAAAACTTCCCGAGAGTTGGATTCGCTCAGCTTGAACGGTAGTATGTAGGAGGTCACCATTCGGAAGCTTATTGAATTCCCCCAAAAAGTTGTTCTCAAGTCGTTTTCTAGGGTACGATCCCAGTTGGAGAGACAATTGCTTAAAACTTCCCAAGAGTTGGATTCGCTCAGCTTGAACGGTAGTATGTAGGATGTCATCATTCGAAAGCGTATTGAATTCCCCCAAAAAATTGTTCTCAAGTCGTTCTCTAGGGTGCGATCCAAGTTGGAGAGACAATTGCTTAAAACTTCCCACGAGTTGGATTCGTTCCAGCTTGAACGATAGTATGTAGGATGTCACCATTCGAAAGCTTATTGAATTCCCCCAAAATATTGTTCTCAAGTCGTTTTCTAGGGTGCGATCCCAGTTGGAGAGACAATTGCTTAAAACTTCCCAAGAGTTGGATTCGTTCAGCATGAACGGTAGTATGTAGGATGTCAACATTCGAAAGCGTATTGAATTCCCCCCAAAAAATTGTTCTCAAGTCATTTCTAGGGTACGATCCCAGTTGGAGAGACAATTGCTTAAAACTTCCCCAGAGTTGGATTCGCTCAGCATGAACGGTAGTATGTAGGATGTCACCATTCGAAAGCTTATTGAATTCCCCCAAAAAGTTGTTCTCAAGTCGTTTTCTAGGGTACGATCCCAGTTGGAGAGACAATAGCTTAAAACTTCCCAAGAGTTGGATTCGTTAGCTTGAACGGTAGTATGTAGGATGTCACCATTCGAAAGCTTATTGAATTCCCCCAAAAAGTTGTTCTCAAGTCGTTTTCTAGGGTACGATCCCAGTTGGAGAGACAATTGCTTAAAACTTCCCGAGAGTTGGATTCGCTCAGCTTGAACGGTAGTATGTAGGAGGTCACCATTCGGAAGCTTATTGAATTCCCCCAAAAAGTTGTTCTCAAGTCGTTTTCTAGGGTACGATCCCAGTTGGAGAGACAATTGCTTAAAACTTCCCAAGAGTTGGATTCGTTCAGCTTGAACGGTAGTATGTAGGATGTCACCATTCGAAAGCGTATTGAATTCCCCCAAAAAATTGTTCTCAAGTCGTTTTCTAGGGTACGATCCCAGTTGGAGAGACAATTTCTTAAAACTTCCCAAGAGTTGGATTCGTTCAGCTTGAACGGTAGTATGTAGGATGTCACCATTTGAAAGCGTATTGAATTCCCCCAAAATATTGTTCTCAAGTAGTTTTCTAGGGTGCGATCCCAGTTGGAGAGACAATTGCTTAAAACTTCCCAAGAGTTGGATTCGCTCAGCTTGAACGGTAGTATGTAGGATGTCACCATTCGAAAGCTTATTGAATTCCCCCAAAATATTGTTCTCAAGTCGTTTTCTAGGGTGCGATCCCAGTTGGAGAGACAATTGCTTAAAACTTCCCAAGAGTTGGATTCGTTCAGCTTGAACGGTAGTATGTAGGATGTCACCATTCGAAAGCGTATTGAATTCCGCCAAAAAATTGTTCTCAAGTCATTTCTAGGGTACGATCCCAGTTGGACAGACAATTGCTTAAAACTTCCCAAGAGTTGGATTCGTTCAGCTTGAACGGTAGTATGTAGGATATCACCATTCGAAAGCTTATTGAATTCCCCCAAAATATTGTTCTCAAGTCGTTTTCTAGGGTACGATCCCAGTTGGAGAGACGATTGCTTAAAACTTCCCAAGAGTTGGATTCGCTCAGCTTGAACGGTAGTATGTAGGATGTCATCATTCGAAAGCGTATTGAATTCCCCCAAAAAATTGTTCTCAAGTCGTTCTCTAGGGTGCGATCCAAGTTGGAGAGACAATTGCTTAAAACTTCCCACGAGTTGGATTCGTTCCAGCTTGAACGATAGTATGTAGGATGTCACCATTCGAAAGCTTATTGAATTCCCCCAAAATATTGTTCTCAAGTCGTTTTCTAGGGTGCGATCCCAGTTGGAGAGACAATTGCTTAAAACTTCCCAAGAGTTGGATTCGTTCAGCATGAACGGTAGTATGTAGGATGTCAACATTCGAAAGCGTATTGAATTCCCCCCAAAAAATTGTTCTCAAGTCATTTCTAGGGTACGATCCCAGTTGGAGAGACAATTGCTTAAAACTTCCCCAGAGTTGGATTCGCTCAGCATGAACGGTAGTATGTAGGATGTCACCATTCGAAAGCTTATTGAATTCCCCCAAAAAGTTGTTCTCAAGTCGTTTTCTAGGGTACGATCCCAGTTGGAGAGACAATAGCTTAAAACTTCCCAAGAGTTGGATTCGTTAGCTTGAACGGTAGTATGTAGGATGTCACCATTCGAAAGCTTATTGAATTCCCCCAAAAAGTTGTTCTCAAGTCGTTTTCTAGGGTACGATCCCAGTTGGAGAGACAATTGCTTAAAACTTCCCGAGAGTTGGATTCGCTCAGCTTGAACGGTAGTATGTAGGAGGTCACCGTTCGGAAGCTTATTGAATTCCCCCAAAAAGTTGTTCTCAAGTCGTTTTCTAGGGTACGATCCCAGTTGGAGAGACAATTGCTTAAAACTTCCCAAGAGTTGGATTCGTTCAGCTTGAACGGTAGTATGTAGGATGTCACCATTCGAAAGCGTATTGAATTCCCCCAAAAAATTGTTCTCAAGTCGTTTTCTAGGGTACGATCCCAGTTGGAGAGACAATTTCTTAAAACTTCCCAAGAGTTGGATTCGTTCAGCTTGAACGGTAGTATGTAGGATGTCACCATTCGAAAGCGTATTGAATTCCCCCAAAAAATTGTTCTCAAGTCATTTCTAGGGTACGATCCAAGTTGGAGAGACAATTGCTTAAAACTTCCCAAGAGTTGGATTCGTTCAGCGTGAACGGTAGTATGTAGGATGTCACCATTCGAAAGCGTATTGAATTCCCCCAAAATATTGTTCTCAAGTCGTTTTCTAGGGTGCGATCACAGTTGGAGAGACAATTGCTTAAAACTTCCCAAGAGTTGGATTCGTTCAGCTTGAACGGTAGTATGTAGGATGTCACCATTCGAAAGCTTATTGAATTCCCCCAAAATATTGTTCTCAAGTCGTTTTTTAGGGTGCGATCACAGTTGGAGAGACAATTGCTTAAAACTTCCCAAGAGTTGGATTCGTTCAGCTTGAACGGTAGTATGTAGGATGTCACCATTCGAAAGCTTATTGAATTCCTCCAAAAAATTGTTCTCAAGTCGTTCTCTAGGGTGCGATCACAGTTGGAGAGACAATTGCTTAAAACTTCCCAAGAGTTGGATTCGTTCAGCTTGAACGGTAGTTTGTAGGATGTTACCATTCGAAAGCTTATTGAATTCCCCCAAAATATTGTTCTCAATTCGTTTTCTAGGGTGCCATCACAGTTGGAGAGACAATTGCTTCAATCTTCCCAAGAGTTGGATTCGTTCAGCTTGAACGGTAGTATGTAGGATGTTACCATTCGAAAGCTTATTGAATTCCTCCAAAAAATTGTTCTCAAGTCGTTTTCTAGGGTGCGATCCCAGTTGGAGAGACAATTGCTTAAAACTTCCCAAGAGTTGGATTCGCTCAGCTTGAACGGTAGTATGTAGGATGTCACCATTCGAAAGCGTATTGAATTCCCCCAAAAAATTGTTCTCAAGTCATTTCTAGGGTACGATCCCAGTTGGAGAGACAATTGCTTAAAACTTCCCAAGAGTTGGATTCGTTCAGCGTGAACGGTAGTATGTAGGATGTCACCATTCGAAAGCGTATTGAATTCCCCCAAAATATTGTTCTCAAGTCGTTTTCTAGGGTGCGATCACAGTTGGAGAGACAATTGCTTAAAGCTTCCCAAGAGTTGGATTCGTTCAGCTTGAACGGTAGTATGTAGGATGTCACCATTCGAAAGCTTATTGAATTCCCCCAAAATATTGTTCTCAAGTCGTTTTTTAGGGTGCGATCACAGTTGGAGAGACAATTGCTTAAAACTTCCCAAGAGTTGGATTCGTTCAGCTTGAACGGTAGTATGTAGGATGTCACCATTCGAAAGCTTATTGAATTCCTCCAAAAAATTGTTCTCAAGTCGTTCTCTAGGGTGCGATCACAGTTGGAGAGACAATTGCTTAAAACTTCCCAAGAGTTGGATTCGTTCAGCTTGAACGGTAGTTTGTAGGATGTTACCATTCGAAAGCTTATTGAATTCCCCCAAAATATTGTTCTCAAGTCGTTTTCTAGGGTGCGATCACAGTTGGAGAGACAATTGCTTAAATCTTCCCAAGAGTTGGATTCGTTCAGCTTGAACGGTAGTATGTAGGATGTTACCATTCGAAAGCTTATTGAATTCCTCCAAAAAATTGTTCTCAAGTCGTTTTCTAGGGTGCGATCCCAGTTGGAGAGACAATTGCTTAAAACTTCCCAAGAGTTGGATTCGCTCAGCTTGAACGGTAGTATGTAGGATGTCACCATTCGAAAGCGTATTGAATTCCCCCAAAAAATTGTTCTCAAGTCATTTCTAGGGTACGATCCCAGTTGGAGAGACAATTGCTTAAAACTTCCCAAGAGTTGGATTCGTTCAGCGTGAACGGTAGTATGTAGGATGTCACCATTCGAAAGCGTATTGAATTCCCCCAAAATATTGTTCTCAAGTCGTTTTCTAGGGTGCGATCACAGTTGGAGAGACAATTGCTTAAAACTTCCCAAGAGTTGGATTCGTTCAGCTTGAACGGTAGTATGTAGGATGTCACCATTCGAAAGCTTATTGAATTCCCCCAAAATATTGTTCTCAAGTCGTTTTTTAGGGTGCGATCACAGTTGGAGAGACAATTGCTTAAATCTTCCCAAGAGTTGGATTCGTTCAGCTTGAACAATAGTATGTAGGATGTCACCATTCGAAAGCTTATTGAATTCCCCCAAAATATTGTTCTCAAGTCGTTTTCTAGGGTGCGATCCCAGTTGGAGAGACAATTGCTAAAAACTTCCCAAGAGTTGGATTCGTTCAGCATGAACGGTAGTATGTAGGATGTCAACATTCGAAAGCGTATTGAATTCCCCCCAAAAAATTGTTCTCAAGTCATTTCTAGGGTACGATCCCAGTTGGAGAGACAATTGCTTAAAACTTCCCCAGAGTTGGATTCGCTCAGCTTGAACGGTAGTATGTAGGATGTCACCATTCGAAAGCTTATTGAATTCCCCCAAAAAGTTGTTCTCAAGTCGTTTTCTAGGGTACGATCCCAGTTGGAGAGACAATAGCTTAAAACTTCCCAAGAGTTGGATTCGTTCAGCTTGAACGGTAGTATGTAGGATGTCACCATTCGAAAGCTTATTGAATTCCCCCAAAAAATTGTTCTCAAGTCGTTTTATAGGGTGCGATCACAGTTGGAGAGACAATTGCTTAAAACTTCCCAAGAGTTGGATTCGTTCAGCTTGAACGGTTATTTTTGTCTCCGTTTTTTATTGCTTGTTATTTCTGTAATTGACACAGATAAATATGTTATTTCTGTTAACTAGTAAGATAAATGTTTCAGTAAATTATGATACATGGATTCTGAGTGGAAGTTGAAGATGCCGTAATCTTTTTAAAACTTAAAATAAGACTTATCTTTTCTATAAACAACATTGGATAATTGGGTTAAAACCCATTTCCCAAACCGAATACTAACCTATTTAATACTACTTGCCCTTATATAAAAAGATGCAAGACTTCCTTCTCTAGTAATATGCACATGTCTCGACCTAAAACCTTCTTACTTTAGTTTCTGCGATCAGATAAGTTTCCAATCTCAAGTTATGACTCATCCAGAAACTATATCCTGACAAGATATTTATCGAGAATTGAACTCATTTCCCCCAATCGGTGGACAGGCCGAAATCGGGGCAACCAAGATAGTTTGGCAAACTTCCAGGCAAGATTTTAGGGCGAGAAATGGATTATGTAGGGGTTTTAGGGTCGCTTTCATTTCTATTTAGTGGAGATGTTTTAGAATTGTAACAATATATCAGCTATTTTAATATTAAAGAAAACATGTAACTTCAAACTTGAAAGTCTTGTTTTGTATTATGTTTCATAAGGCTTAAATTGTTCCCCCACTCCCTCTACCCCTCTCTTCCTCTCCCTCTTTTCATTTCTCAATCTCTCTCTCTCCCTCGATCCCTCACATCATCACTCAATCTCTCCCTCCACTCCTCTCACTCGCTCTCTCTCACCCTCTCTCTATCTCTCCCTCTCCTCCTCTTCCTCGCTCCCTCTCACCCTCTCTCTATCTCTCCCTCTCCTCCTCTCCCTCGCTCCCTCTCTTCATCTCTCAATCTCTCTCTCTCCCTCGATCCCTCACAACATCTCTCAATCTCTCCCTCCACTCCTCCCACTCGCTTCCCCTCACCTTCTCTCTATCTCTCCCTCTCCTCCTCTTCCTCGCTCCCTCTCGCCCTCTCTCTATCTCTCCCTCTCCTCCTCTCCCTCGCTCCCTCTCTTCATCTCTCAATCTCTCTCTCCCTCGATCCCTCACATCATCTCTCAATCTCTCCCTCCACTTCTCTTACTCGCTCTCTCTCACCCTCTCTCTATCTCTCAGTCTCTCTCTATCCTCCTCTTCCTCTCTCCCTCTCACCCTCTCTCAATCTCTCACTCTCCTCCTCTTCCTCGCTCTCTCTCACCCTCTCTCTTTATCTCAATCTCTCTCTCTCCTCCTCTTCCTCGCTCCCTCTCACCCTCTCTCTATCTCTCAATCTCTCTCTCTCCCTCGCTCCCTCTCTTCATCTCTCAATCTCTCCCTCCATCTCTCTCTTTCTCTCTCACTCCCTCTCCGTCTCCCTCTCTCCCTATCTACCTCCTTCCCTCCCTCTCTCTCTTTTTATCTCTCCCCCTCTCCCTCTCTCTCCTTCTCTTTACGTCTCTCCCTCTCCCTTGCTCCCTCTCTTCATCTCTCAATCTCTCCCTCCATCTCTCTCTTTCTCTCTCACTCCCTCTCTCTCCTTCCCTCTCCCCTGTCTCCCTCTCCGTCTCCCTCTCTCACTGTCTACCTCCCTCCCTCTCTTTTTATCTCTCCCCTCCCTCTTTCTCCTTCTCTTTACCTCTCTCCCTCTCCCTCCCTCCGTCTCTGTCTCTCCTTTTATCTCTCTCCCTCCCTCTTTCTCCTTCTCTCTACCTCTCTCCCTCTCCCTCCCCCCCTATCTACTTCCCTCCCTCTCTTTCACTCTTTCTATCTCCGTCTTTCTCCGTCTCTATCTCTATCTTCCTCTCTTTCTATCACTCTCCCTCCCTCCCTCTCTTCCTATCTCTCTCCCTCCGTCTTTCTCCGTCTCTCTCTCTCTTTCCCTCTCCCTCTCCCTTCCTATCTATCTCGCTCTCTCTCTTTCTCTCTTTCTATCTCTCTCCCTCCGTCTCTCTCCTTCTCTCTCTCTTTCTACCTCTCTCCCTCCCTCTCTCTCCTTTTCTCTACCTCTCTCCCTCTCCCTCCCTCCTTTTTTTTCTCTTTCTCTCCCTCTCCCTCCCTTCCTCTCTTTCTGTCTTTCCATCTCTCTCGCTCCCTCTCTCCCTCCCTTTCTCTTTCCTCACGCTCTCCCTCTCCGTTTCATTCTCACTCACTCATAAGATTCTTCTGTGTACATTTACCTCATTATTACTTTACTATAGGGGGCGAGTTTTGTACGAAGAAGAACACAAGTTATGGCACATTAATAATTTCATTGTGAGTTTACCCCCGCACCTAGTGGAGTTATTTTGTATATCTTTCTCTTTAGTATACCAGGACACATACCCAAAATCACTCCTTCAGGGAAAATATTTGTCCTCGTATATTATGAGGGTTTTTAACTAAAGATTTAAAATCTACCTCACCACTCCGGCATCCCCATGGAGAGCCCTTAAAAATACAAATTAATTTATTATTTAATAACTTTCTGAAGAGCTACAGTATTTCAAGATTAGTATCGCCAGAAAGGAGAAACCTCGAGGGCTTTATACATAATCCATTTATAAAAAGGTGAGAAGTAATTACGGGCATCTTGGGAAGTTACGGATGAAAAACCTCAGTCAGCTAGAATCGTTTGCATTTCAAGTAGCTGGGATTAAACCGTCTCTTGGAAATCTTGTTCTTTTCTTATTATTATTTCTTTGTATATTTAACGAGTCAACCATTCCTAAAAGTATACATTAAAGACAATTTTATAAACAACATAAACTAAGTATTATTATTTTATTTAACAGTGCTACACTTCGTGGTCAATTGCATCGAACCACTTTGTGGTAACGCGCAGGTCTCAGGTACATTTTTACCACGCCAGTAACAGTCAACGAACAGTTATAGGTGGAAATTTTTGGAACACAATTTTTGACTTCGTAACTTTGTTTGGCCTAGATAGGAGGTGAACATATCAAAAGTCCTCGCCCCTAGCCTTTAAGCCGGGGGGGGGGAAGGGGGTGTTTAGAAGTTCTCATTTTTCGGGTTTTCACTTATATATCGGAAACCCTGCGTCCAAGCGACATAACCATTCTATAACAAATAAAAGATGATTAAATTTCCTACAAGTTCTATTCAATGAAGTTTTTCGAGATATCTTTAGTTTTCAAAATATCCGCTCTTGAAAGTCTGTCATCTTGGGAAAAACACACTTTTTTCTATTCTCGAGCAGATATCTCTTCAACGATGCACCCAAAAAATAAATGTCGGTTATTGTCCATCCCGCCTCCCCAGTCAGAACACTTCTTGGTAATGCTAGCAAATATAATGGGTGTTTCCAAATGTCGGTTATTGTCCATCCCGCCTCCCCAGTCAGAACACTTCTTGGTAATTCTAGCAAATATAATGGGTGTTTCCAAATGTCGGTTATTGTCCATCCCGCCTCCCCAGTCAGAACACTTCTTGGTAATTCTAGCAAATATAATGGGTGTTTCCAAATGTCGGTTATTGTCCATCCCGCCTCCCCAGTCAGAACACTTCTTGGTAATGCTAGCAAATATAATGGGTGTTTCCAAATGTCGGTTATTGTCCATCCCGCCTCCCCAGTCAGAACACTTCTTGGTAATGCTAGCAAATATAATGGGTGTTTCCAAATGTCGGTTATTGTCCATCCCGCCTCCCCAGTCAGAACACTTCTTGGTAATTCTAGCAAATATAATGGGTGTTTCCAAATGTCGGTTATTGTCCATCCCGCCTCCCCAGTCAGAACACTTCTTGGTAATGCTAGCAAATATAATGGGTGTTTCCAAATGTCGGTTATTGTCCATCCCGCCTCCCCAGTCAGAACACTTCTTGGTAATGCTAGCAAATATAATGGGTGTTTCCAAATGTCGGTTATTGTCCATCCCGCCTCCCCAGTCAGAACACTTCTTGGTAATTCTAGCAAATATAATGGGTGTTTCCAAATGACATCTTGGAAACATAAATTTATTATTAACAACGAATTTTAACCTGTACTGGTTAAACTCCTATTACTGCTAACCTATAGATAACGGGTTATCTCTAGGTTATCTGTTTCTTGATTAGTTATCAATTCATGAATAACTTATGTATAGTAAGACGGGAACCGTGCTATCATAAACTGCACAAAATTATACAGTAGCGTTAATTTTGATGATACATTATTTAACGGAATAAAAAAACGGTAAAAATGCAGTTTCACGCCCTCTAAACCGATTTCTTTCAAATTTTGCACAATAACGTATTTTGATGCACTAAACACGAATACGATAAAAAAAAAAACGTCGGATTTAACTAGGAAAGAAGTTATTAAGCAATTAAGTTCACTGTTATGAGAGCTAATGTAAACAACTAAATTTGTGACGACTTTAAGGCATAAATGACGACTTTAAGGTATACAAAACCCCAGTCAATCCAACTCTCTAAAATTAATAGAATATAATATTAAGCACTAAAGTTAGGAAGGTTATAAAACTAGGCGTCATCAGCGCATGCGCAGATATGTAACATTGGGAAACAGAGAACTCTCATTTGAAATGTTCAGAAACCATTTATTTGGAAATATTGTTAATTTTAAGGGCATCCTCACCTGTCGCTTAAGGGCATACGTGAACTTTAGTGCTTAATAACTTCTTTCCTAGTTAAATCCGACTTTGTTTTTTTTTTATCGTATTCGTGTTTAGTGCATCAAAATACGTTATTGTACAAATTGTATTGGAGGGCGTGAAACTGCATTTTTACCAAAAAAACTACTTATCTGCCGTGACGAAGCACGACAATTCAGCTAGTTATACAGAAACATGATTTTTTTTTCAGGTAAAAACTTAAGGACTTAAAATGTCTTGGTAAAGCCAGTGTTTTACTCGCGACGTTTTTTTTTTATCCCAGTTGATTAATAACGGAACTACTGGAGGAGAGTCTGGTGATATTCTCGCACCAGCTTTTCTATGTGAGTGAAAAATGGATCAACCTCCAATTCTCTATGGATCTGGCTATTCCTTATTTATTTATTTATTTTAGGAGCTTCGTAACGCAGACGACTGTCTCCTTGAAATGTTGTACAATCAAAAGTTTACTTCAAAACGTAATAATAAACATAGATATCAAAAACAAAACAAAAGAAGAAAAAGACTAATACAATAAAACTAATTTTAGAACTGAGAAACAAAGGAAATAAGGGGAAAAACAAATAATCAGGAACATTTTTGTAAAGAACAGCTGTTTTAATTAAACTAATGCCTACTATAACAAAAAATTCATGGGAAAAATTAGGTTCATATGAGGAGCTTAGTATCAAAGTTGGACAACTCCATTTTTTTCAGTTTTGAGATTTTTGTCGATTCTTAAGTGGATTTTTATGCTGCATTCGATTTTACAACTGTTTTTCATTAAAAACGGACAGAAAATAGGTAAAATAGCGTTTATTTCAACCGTTCAGAATCAAAATATGGACAATTCCAACATAGTTTGGTTTCAAAAAATGACAACTCCATCAGTAGCCAATGAGAAGCTTGCATTCATGCAATCTGCTCCCAACATGCACTGCAAATCCATCATGGCTGAATGTTTATAGTTACTTGTAATAAGTGCATTTGGCGATAATTCTTATTAATAACTAGCTGTTATCCGGCACACTGTGGTTCCGAATGCCGGATTTTGGGACAAAACCTCTAGGTACTTGAATCTTTCTGATTTAGGTATGATTTTTGAAGAATTTCTTTTGTGCCGAGTCGAATGAGACCACTACCAATTCTATAGAATAATTATTTTATTAATAAACGGGCTTTATATAACAACAACCGTGAAAAACAGCCGGTATTTAATTTAAAATATTCATACTTTACTGAAGTGGTAGAGCTATGTATCCTTCCAAATGTATTTTCAAGACCTCAGGTGAATAAATTAACAGCTAATGTGGTACTGGTCACTGTTCTCGACATATTCCTCTTTATTTAAATTTTCGCGTATAACAAATAAATATTGGCAGTTTCACACTAGATATTAAATAGATCTCATCGTTAATGTTCAGTTATTTGCTATTAAAAACTTTTCAACAACTCTCTGCAGAAAATACTAATGGTTAACTCGTTTTTCATAAAATAATCGCATCGCTAATTGATAACTTTATTTTATTAGCTGTGCACAGGTATGACTGAGTATGGCGATGAAAATTATAGCACAGCCACTTCAATACATGTAGTTATAGGTAAAACTGTGTGAAGAGGATAGCTAAGTACCACTTTTTTTCTAAACTTAATAAAATAAGGATAATTTAGTTTCATTTCAGTTTTGTCAAACTGTATTCAAATAACATTTTTCATGTAATTTTTAACTATATAATTTTGATTTAATACATTAGACATAATTACATTATATTAAAACACCCTCGAGCATACCAAATTCATATTTGTTTGGTTTCAAAAGAGGATAGGTTCAATTTTCAAATGGCTCCCTTTGGTTTCAAAAACAGACAACTCCATGACTTGGTTTCAAACATGGACAACTCCACTATTTAAAGTGTAATTACGGCCTTAATACTTATATAATTTTGTAGTGCCTTTGAAATAATGTTTCTGGGGCCTATAAGAATAACATATAAAAAAATCACCATGATACTGACATCAATATAGTAGATATGGTTTTTTGCCTCTCTTGTAAAAAAAGCAACAACTTTGATACTAAGCTCCTCATATAGTCTATTTACTTTTTCCTGGCCGCATTCTTCTTCGGTCTTTTTGTTTTTTGAGGTCGCCTCTGCCGCGGATACTTGATATTTTCTTTACTTCCAGAGCTTTCCATACTTTCTGCATCTTCATCTTCATTCGGACTGCTCTCCACTTGTCGGGTGGTGCTACTACCAGACTCTTTTCGAGGGCTCCTAGCTTCTTGACGATCTCTCTTAGGAGATATCATTCTCAGGAAGTTTTCCATCAATTCCAGACGCTCAGTGCTTTCCTGGGTTAACATTTCCAATGTTGACTTAAAATCAGCATTATCATAATTACCTTCCCCTGCATGCTTTGGTTCTCTTATAATCTTTTCTTATATACAAACCAGGGAGCATTGGACACTATTCGGAATATCTTGTTTTGAATGTCTTGTAATCGTTTTAAGTGTGTGGTTCTTGCACCAAACCAGACAGGTCATGGGTACGTTATTATGACTAGTAGATTTATATAGAAGTGTGATTTTAGGTGAGATTTAGTATTTAGTAATGGATACATTTGTAAAATTCGTGTGTGACCTTCTTGTAGTTGTTGTGATTGTCGCTTAGTAAATAGAAACCCATCCTTCGTCAGTTGCTAATACTTGTCACAAAGCACCTTGTTTACTCTTAGGCAAAACATTTCGAATGGCAAATACTAAACTCGGTAAAACTGAAAGAGAGCGTCCTCAGCACCGATGTTTATCAAATTTTGCACTATAACGTATTTTGATGTACTAAACACGAATCCGTTAAAAGAAAAGTAGCTCTCATCTAGGAAAGAAGTTATTAAGCACTAAAGTTCAATGTTATTGAGGTTAAAGTTGGCGTAAACAGCGTATTTGTAAACATGCGCATGCGCAGACATCTAACATTCCACCAAGAACCAAGAACTCCCTTTTGAAATGTTGATAAACTATTCATAACCTCCATACTAACGGAATTCTATCCATAACAGCGAGTTGGATTGACTAGAGTTTTGATATCTTCTTGAGCGAGCGGAAACGTATATCACGTCTGCCCAAAAGTCTCCCTAGACATTCTTCTTAATATGCATGTTTATTAATACGCTGTTTACGCCAACTTTTATAACCTTCATAACAGTGAACTTTAGTGCTTCATAACTTCTTCCCTAGTTGAGAGCAACTTTTTAGCACTTTTTTGGTTGAATTTTAAGGCGTCTTTTTAGCACTTTCCTCCGAAGGAAAGTAGCTATTGAGGTTGCACTCATGACGGAATTTTTGAAAAACTTCTTCAAATCTTTATCGATCCTACCTAGTAGAATCGATAAAGACCCCCGTTAAAATTTATGTATATATATATATATATATATATATATATATATATATATATATGTGTGTGTGTGTGTCTGTTAACACGATAGCGGCCAGAGTTTTTGATTTTTCTTCACGAAACGTGGTATATAGCGTTCAATTAGCAAACGATTGAACGAGTTCGTTAACCACCAAAATCGGTCCACCGGGAGGGGGGGGGGGGTTTACCCTTGACCCAAAACACTAATTTGACCATGCCAGCCGTAGTTTTTGTTATATTTCAACGACACTTGGCATTCGTTATGTTGATCTAAAGAGAAAAATACTCTAAAAATAAACTAAATCTAATTATGAGGGGGGGTTTACTCCGGACCCACATTACCAATTTGCCACTACCAGCCGTAATTTTTGTTACATTTCAACGAAACTCGGTATTCGTGGTGGTAATCAACAGAGAAAAATGGGTTGTAAAAAATAAACTAAATCGGTTCATTTGGAGGGGGGGGGGTTACTCCGGACCTACTTATACCGGTCGTAATTTCTTCTGTATTGTTACGAAACGCGGTATACGTCGTGGGTATCTCATGTGAAAGAAGTGTTGTAAAAATGAAGTAAATCGGTCTATTGGAAAGGAGGGTTTACTTTAAACTGTTTCATTAGCCCGCCAGACGTAGGTTCCCAAAGCCGCCGCGAGGAGCGCTATCTCCCACTAGAGGGACTGTATCCTGTCCCTGCGTGAGATCAAAAGACGGAATATGAAGTTTTTGTGTATTTATTAAGTAGTACAGTATCATGTATTAACATAACTCTGGAAGCCAATTATTTACAAAATTAATAATTGAACAGTTCTCATAACAAATGTAAATGAGCAGA
Organism: Gonocerus acuteangulatus; assembly: GCA_946811695.1. Lineage (NCBI taxonomy): Eukaryota > Metazoa > Arthropoda > Insecta > Hemiptera > Coreidae > Gonocerus > Gonocerus acuteangulatus. Next base: position 6,365,231 of record OX328126.1, read on the forward strand.
ACACTTCACCTTTTTATTTTATTTATAAAGGTTATTTAAAGCAAATTATTCAGGAATGCACGCGACCCGACCCAATTCTGAGGAAAGTGCTTAGTTATGCAGCTCCTGCGTGACGGACTTTTTTTTTAACGGATTCGTGTTTAGTGCATCAAAATAAGATATAGTGCAAAATTTGAAAAAACATCGGTGCTGAGGACGCTCTCCTTCAGTTTTACCCTTAACTCTTGTAAACAAGGCACAATGCTCAATTCTGAGCCTTATCGATTTCATTAGAAACAGTGAATACAAACGCATATACCATATATATATATATATATATATATATATATATATATATATATATATATATATATATATATATATATATATATGCGCGAGTGTGTATGTGATCTATCTGAGTATCAAGAGAGTTGGTTTGCCTCTTTGGAAGAGTCCTCCATTAGCGTCCAATCTGAAGTTCTCTCAAGAAAATAGAGCTCTCTTCTGGAAGTTGAACAAAATAAGATTGAGCACCCCCCTCCCCCCATCCAATCCTAACACTCCATTCCAACAGATCAATCCTCAACTTATTGCTTATCTTATTTTCTTACAAAATACTCCGTATTATCTTGACTTCAAAACAGGACTATAACAAGACACATTTTAATAGGATCTTTGATAAATTAAAAATCGAAAAAAAATTAAATGATAAATTTTAAATCGATCCATAGACATAAGACAAACCGAACTGACTATAAATCATTAAGGACCTAAGGAATATAACTCTGGGAGACAGCCAAGCATTCCAACATCCACCGATTCCAAACATTTCAATCCAAAGTCCTACGTACCATTGTCAATGCTCCTTTCTTGTTTTCTTGTTTTCTACGTTGGAGTATCCCTCTAGCGTGGGAGTTTATTTACTACGTATGCCATCCTCTGGATACTACACGTATTTTGATAATGTACATAAAATAATGTTTCCTTGTACAATGAATATTAATACTGAAAGTAAAATAATAATTTAAAAAAAAATAATAATAAAAATTTTTAAAAAAAGTAAATAAATAAAAATATATACATATGTAATAACATAATACATATGTGGGTATTTAGATGAGTTGATTAAAAATTTTTAGGTCCAATTGTTTAATAAATGCATCAAATTCCTGAAAATATGTAAGTAGTAAGCCAGGTTTGTCAACGGGCCAAGTTCCGTCCTGTAAGATTATGATGACCTTAATAAATCTTGTCCTGGGTCCGTCCAGTAATGTACAGTCGTACAGGAGATGGTCGCAAGTCTGCTCAGTTCTATTGTCGCATTTACATGGTCAATGCTCCTTATTATGTTACGAATCGCACCCTCCATAATGACCTAAATATCACATATGCCCGAGATATAATACCGATAATAAGGCCCGATATAAAATTCCGATGTCTCAAAGTGATTCTTTTAAAATTTTGGTAAAAATGCAGTTTCCCGCCCTCCAAACCGATTTCTTTCAAACTTTGTACAACAACGTATTTTGATGCACTAAACACAAATACGATAAAAAAAACAGTCCGTCTCGCAGGAACTGCATCATCTTAGCGCGGTTCCGTTCATATCCCTAGTCTAATTTGGAAAGATTAAAATAGAAGCAGTTATTATTTTGGTTCCACTAGTCTTTTTTTTTTTTAATTAATTATTATAATGGCGTGTCAACACTTAAGGTCACAAACGCCATTCCTGTGTGTAGTAAAGTCTTGAAAGGTCATGATTTACAATCTTACCAGGAAGGGTCGGCTAACACTAGAAACTGTCCCGCTATTTACAAGGTCTTGGAATCCTGGAAATCTATATTTCTAACAATAAATTGTTTTTGTTATTTTACTTAACCAGTTTTATTGTCAAATACATTATCCAACTATAAGCAATTAAAAAATAACAAGGAATAAAACAGACAAAAAGAACCATTCGAATAAACGAAATCAATTAATTTAAAGTTTTAAGCACTTATTTCTCCGATTGACATCGCCTAATTAAAACTTTCTTCAGAACCTTTTTTGTAGAGCATTTAGTAAGCTTTCGAATGGTAATCTTCCGCTTCACATGATTGTCAATGGTTTTCGAGATACTAACGAAGAAATCGGTTTGGAGGGCGGGAAACTGCATTTTTACCAAAAGTTTTCTTTTGAATTCCCAAATCTGCAATTTTTTTGTAAATGTAGACCGACGCGCAGTGGGGCCAAATGACATTTTGTGTTTCCAAAAAGGCAAACAGCCTCCAAATGATAATAACCAATTTAAATGATTTTTTTTTTTTTTTTTTTTTTTTTTTTTTTTTTTTTTTTTTTTTTTTTTTTTAAGTGAAAGCCAATAATTTAGAACATCTTTGTTTAGCCATAATTTTGTTTCTTGTTTGAACATTAAATAATATTTTATTTTTCATCTAACTTAATATCAGCACTGATATCGTTGAAATTAAACATTCAAATCCTGATTAGACTTGGAAAAACTGACTGTCATCATCAAAACGTAAATTTATGCTAGTTCAATAAGGGCATTAATTAAAATAATATAATTTATGAATGGTTGGAAAATAGATTTGATTTTTTCAAAGTCCTAATCAGGATTTGAATGTTTAATTTCACCGATATCAGTGTTGATATTAAGTTAGGTAAAAAATAAAATATTATATTATGTTTGTAAAAGTTCGTGAATTATTTACACGTAACTTTATAAACAGGGGAAACAAATTCTACTTACCGTAATTGGGACAAACTTAACTGAAATAGAAGAACGTGCAAACTTAACTTTAGACACAATTAATGAATGGACGAACAGACACAAACTTACGTTTAACTTGGAGAAATCTACATACACACTATTTACAAGAAGTAGAAATATACCTAAATTAGACATTACTCTAAATGGACAAACTATTCAAGAAAAAACTGTTCTTAAATATCTAGGACTTTATATTGACAACAAGTTGAAATGGAACTATCACATTACTAACTTACAAACACGACTATTTTCAATAATAAATGGACTATCGATGGCTGCCAGAGTTACTTGGGGTCTTAATTCTGACGCATTAGCCACAATCTACAAAGGGGCGATTGTCCCCATGTTGACGTACGGGATTGAAATATGGGGCCATGCTTTAAGTGTGAAAAGAAATGTGAAAAAACTAGAAAGAGTACAGCGATTAGCTGCGATTAAAATATCTAGGGGATATCGTACATTATCATATGAAGCATCATGTGTTTTAGCTAACACATTGCCAATTCACATCAAAGCTGAGGAAATGATAAGGTGATAAGGCTACATAGGTTATTGAAATTGAAAGAAATTCCAGAAGACTTTACTTATCAGAACATCACACCACAAGACATAGAACAAGACATACGGTTCACGAACTGGTTACACCCTAAAGACAACATTGTACCGACTGACGATGTAGAAACAACATGGACTTATCACATTTACACGGACGGTAGTAAAAGCGATGACTGTGTTGGATCTGCATACATAATACTAAAAGACGACATGACTATTCACAGCGGACAATACAGACTATCACCACTATGTACGAACAACCAGGCAGAAAACTTTGCAATCATAGAAGCAGTAGAAACACTATATTCCATAAGTCACGACGGAGACACATGCATAATATACACTGACAGCAAGACAAACATAGCACGGGTATACAACAGCCAAAATCATAACGAACAGACTGAAAACATTAGAACACTACTAATTCTGTGTAAACAGAAAAATGTGACAGTTACAATAACATGGATTAAAGGACATTCTGGACTATTAGGGAACGATACAGTTGACTTACTCGCAAAATCAGCTTCAAAGGACACGACATTACCTATATCTTACTCTAAACTTACATCACAGACTATAAAAACACTACTGCGAGACAAATCAATGCAAAAATGGGACGAACGATGGACAAACACAACTAAAAGAAGACATTTACACAAATTCATACCTACAATACTCAACAGACAAAAATTAACACTTAACAACTTCAAAATGACTCAATTCATATCAGGACATGGACCGACGAAAAGTTATCTACATAAATTTAAACTTATAACTACTAACACATGTAAATGCAACAATACAACTGAACAGACTTACGACCACCTCCTGTATGACTGTACATTACTGGAGGGACCCAGGACAAAACTGATTCAGGACATTACCTTACAGGACGGAACTTGGCCCACTGACAAACCTGACTTACTACTTACATATTTTAAGGAATTTGACGCATTTATTAAACAACTGGACCTAAAAAATATCAATGAACTCATCTGAATGCCCACATATGTATTATGTTATTTACATATGTATATAATTTTGCTTATTTACATTTCTTTTTCTTTTTTTTATTAGTTTTCGTTTTATTTTTATTTTTATTATTGTCATTTAATTCCAGTATTCATATTCATTGTAAAAGAATTCATTATTTTATGTACATACCTAATCAAAATACGTGTAGTATCCAGAAAGGATGGCATACGTAGATAAATAAACTCCCACGCTGGAGGGTTACTCCAACGTGGAAAACATGAAAAAAAAAGGGGGGAACAAAAAACAAAAATCTGGCTAGTCGAAGTTGTTTTAAATTTTATTAGCTTTTATTTTAAAAAAATCATTGATATCGGTTAAGATTTTGAAAAGCAACGAAACTAAGAGTGCGTTTACACTTGATATTTCTGGCAGGAAATATATGTCACGATATATGTCGCGATATAAGTGTCGGATAGATATTCTCTTGCAAGTTTACATACGGACAGAAATAGCTGGACATTTATGTCATGGATGTGTATAGGACGGTTCTCGCTTTGTACCTAAGGGTGCGTTTACACTTGATATTTCTGGCAGGAAATATATGTCACGATATATGTCGCGATATAAGTGTCGGATAGATATTCTCTTGCAAGTTTACATACTGACAGAAATAGCTAGACATTTATGTCATGGATATGTATAGGACAGTTCTCGCTTTGTACCTAAGGGTGCGTTTACACTTGATATTTCTGGCAGGAAATATATGTCTCGATATATGTCGCGATATAAGTGTCGGATAGATATTCTCTTGCAAGTTTACATACTGACAGTAATAGCTAGACATTTATGTCATGGATGTGTATAGGACAGTTCTCGCTTTGTACCTAAGGGTGCGTTTACACTTGATATTTCTGGCAGGAAATATATGTCTCGATATATGTCGCGATGTAAGTGTCGGATAGATATTCTCTTGCAGGTTTACATACGGACAGAAATAGCTAGACATTTATGTCATGGATATGTATAGGACAGTTCTCGCTTTGTACCTAAGGGTGCGTTTACACTTGATATTTCTGGCAGGAAATATATGTCTCGATATATGTCGCGATATAAGTGTCGGATAGATATTCTCTTGCAAGTTTACATACTGACAGAAATAGCTAGACATTTATGTCATGGATATGTATAGGACAGTTCTCGCTTTGTACCTAAGGGTGCGTTTACACTTGATATTTCTGGCAGGAAATATATGTCTCGATATATGTCGCGATATAAGTGTCGGATAGATATTCTCTTGCAGGTTTACATACGGACAGAAATAGCTAGACATTTATGTCATGGATATGTATAGGACGGTTCTCGCATTGTACCTAAGGGTGCGTTTACACTTCATATTTCTGGCAGGAAATATATATCACGATATATGTCGCGATATAAGTGTCGGATAGATATTCTCTTGCAAGTTTACATACGGACAGAAATAGCTAGACATTTATGTCCTGGATATGTATAGGACAGTTCTCGCTTTGTACCTAAGGGTGCGTTTACACTTGATATTTCTGGCAGGAAATATATGTCTCGATATATGTCGCGATATAAGTGTCGGATAGATATTCTCTAGCAAGTTTACATACGGACAGAAATAGCTAGACATTAATGTCATGGATATGTATAGGACGGTTCTCGCTTTGTACCTAAGGGTGCGTTTACACTTGATATTTCTGGCAGGAAATATATATCACGATATATGTCGCGATATAAGTGTCGGATAGATATTCTCTTGCAGGTTTACATACGGACAGAAATAGCTAGACATTTATGTCATGGATATGTATAGGACAGTTCTCGCTTTGTACCTAAGGGTGCGTTTACACTTGATATTTATCGCAGGAAATATATATCACGATATGTGTCGCGATATAAGTGTCGGATAGATATTCTCTTGCAGGTTTACATACGGACAGAAATAGCTAGACATTTATGTCATGGATATGTATAGGACAGTTCTCGCTTTGTACCTAAGGGTGCGTTTACACTTGATATTTCTGGCAGGAAATATATGTCTCGATATATGTCGCGATATAAGTGTCGGATAGATATTCTCTTGCAAGTTTACATACTGACAGAAATAGCTAGACATTTATGTCATGGATATGTATAGGACAGTTTTCGCTTTGTACCCAAGGGTGCGTTTACACTTGATATTTCTGGCAGGAAATATATTTCTCGATATATGTCGCGATATAAGTGTCGGATAGATATTCTCTTGCAGGTTTACATACGGACAGAAATAGCTAGACATTTATGTCATGGATATGTATAGGACAGTTCTCGCTTTGTACCTAAGGGTGCGTTTACACTTGATATTTCTGGCAGGAAATATATGTCTCGATATATGTCGCGATATAAATGTCGGATAGATATTCTCTTGCAGGTTTACATACGGACAGAAATAACTAGACATTTATGTCATGGATATGTATAGGACAGTTCTCGCTTTGTACCTAAGGGTGCGTTTACACTTGATATTTCTGGCAGGAAATATATGTCTCGATATATGTCGCGATATAAGTGTCGGATAGATATTCTCTTGCAGGTTTACATACGGACAGAAATAGCTAGACATTTATGTCATGGATATGTATAGGACAGTTCTCGCTTTGTACCTAAGGGTGCGTTTACACTTGATATTTCTGGCAGGAAATATATGTCACGATATATGTCGCGATATAAGTGTCGGATAGATATTCTCTTGCAGGTTTACATACGGACAGAAATAGCTAGACATTTATGTCATGGATATGTATAGGACAGTTCTCGCTTTGTACCTAAGGGTGCGTTTACACTCGATATTTCTGGCAGGAAATATATGTCTCGATATATGTCGCGATATAAGTGTCGGATAGATATTCTCTTGCAGGTTTACATACGGACAGAAATAGCTAGACATTTATGTCATGGATATGTATAGGACAGTTCTCGCTTTGTACCTAAGGGTGCGTTTACACTTGATATTTCACGCAGGAAATATATATCACGATATGTGTCGCGATATAAGTGTCGGATAGATATTCTCTTGCAGGTTTACATACGGACAGAAATAGCTAGACATTTATGTCATGGATATTTATAGGACAGTTCTCGCTTTGTACCTAAGGGTGCGTTTACACTTGATATTTCTGGCAGGAAATATATGTCTCGATATATGTCGCGATATAAGTGTCGGATAGATATTCTCTTGCAAGTTTACATACTGACAGAAATAGCTAGACATTTATGTCATGGATATGTATAGGACAGTTTTCGCTTTGTACCTAAGGGTGCGTTTACACTTGATATTTCTGGCAGGAAATATATGTCTCGATATATGTCGCGATATAAGTGTGCGATAGATATTCTCTTGCAGGTTTACATACGGACAGAAATACCTAGACATTTATGTCATGGATATGTATAGGACAGTTCTCGCTTTGTACCTAAGGGTGCGTTTACACTTGATATTTCTGGCAGGAAATATATGTCTCGATATATGTCGCGATATAAGTGTGGGATAGATATTCTCTTGCAGGTTTACATACGGACAGAAATAACTAGACATTTATGTCATGGATATGTATAGGACAGTTCTCGCTTTGTACCTAAGGGTCCGTTTACACTTGATATTTCTGGCAGGAAATATATGTCTCGATATATGTCGCGATATAAGTGTCGGATAGATATTCTCTTGCAGGTTTACATACGGACAGAAATAGCTAGACATTTATGTCAAATATGTATAGGACAGTTCTCGCTTTGCACCTAAGGGTGCGTTTACACTTGATATTTCTGGCAGGAAATATATGTCTCGATATATGTCGCCATATAAGTGTCGGATAGATATTCTCTTGCAGGTTTACATACGGACAGAAATAGCTATACATTTATGTCATGGATATGTATAGGACGGTTCTCGCTTTGCACCTAAGGGTGCGTTTACACTTGATATTTCTGGCAGGAAATATATGTCTCGATATATGTCGCGATATAAGTGTCGGATAGATATTCTCTTGCAGGTTTACATACGGACAGAAATAGCTAGACATTTATGTCATGGATATGTATAGGACGGTTCTCGCTTTGCACCTAAGGGTGCGTTTACACTTGATATTTCTCGCAGGAAATATAAGTCTCGATATATGTCGCGATATATGTCTCGATATATGTCGGGATATAAGTGTCGGATAGATATTCTCTTGCAAGTTTACATACTGACAGAAATAGCTAGACATTTATGTCATGGATATGTATAGGACGGTTCTCGCTTAGCACCTAAGGGTGCGTTTACACTTGATATTTCTGGCAGGAAATATATGTCTCGATATATGTCGCGATATATGTCTCGATATATGTCGCGATATAAGTGTCGGATAGATATTCTCTTGCAAGTTTACATACTGACAGAAATAGCTAGACATTTATGTCATGGATATGTATAGGACGGTTCTCGCTTTGCACCTAAGGGTGTGTTTACACTTGATATTTCTGGCAGGAAGTATATGTCTCGATATATGTCGCGATATAAGTGTCGGATAGATATTCTCTTGCAAGTTTACATACTGACAGTAATAGCTAGACATTTATGTCATGGATATGTATAGGACGGTTCTCGCTTTGCACCTAAGGGTGCGTTTACACTTGATATTTCTGGCAGGAAATATATGTCTCGATATATGTCGCGATATAAGTGTCGGATAGATATTCTTTTGCAGGTTTACATACGGACAGAAATAGCTAGACATTTATGTCATGGATATGTATAGGACAGTTCTCGCTTTGTACCTAAGGGTGCGTTTACACTTGATATTTCTGGCAGGAAATATATGTCTCGATATATGTCGCGATATAAGTGTCGGATAGATATTCTCTTGCAAGTTTACATACTGACAGAAATAGCTAGACATTTATGTCATGGATATGTATAGGACAGTTTTCGCTTTGTACCTAAGGGTGCGTTTACACTTGATATTTCTGGCAGGAAATATATGTCTCGATATATGTCGCGATATAAGTGTCGGATAGATATTCTCTTGCAGATTTACATACGGACAGAAATAGCTAGACATTTATGTCATGGATATGTATAGGACAGTTCTCGCTTTGTACCTAAGGGTGCGTTTACACTTGATATTTCTGGCAGGAAATATATGTCTCGATATATGTCGCGATATAAGTGTCGGATAGATATTCTCTTGCAGGTTTACATACGGACAGAAATAACTAGACATTTATGTCATGGATATGTATAGGACAGTTCTCGCTTTGTACCTAAGGGTGCGTTTACACTTGATATTTCTGGCAGGAAATATATGTCTCGATATATGTCGCGATATAAGTGTCGGATAGATATTCTCTTGCAGGTTTACATACGGACAGAAATAGCTAGACATTTATGTCATGGATATGTATAGGACAGTTCTCGCTTTGTACCTAAGGGTGCGTTTACACTTGATATTTCTTGCAGGAAATATATGTCTCGATATATGTCGCGATATAAGTGTCGGATAGATATTCTCTTGCAGGTTTACATACGGACAGAAATAGCTAGACATTTATGTCATGGATATGTATAGGACGGTTCTCGCTTTGCACCTAAGGGTGCGTTTACACTTGATATTTCTGGCAGGAAATATATGTCTCGATATATATCGCGATATAAGTGTCGGATAGATATTCTCTTGCAGGTTTACATACGGACAGAAATAGCTAGACATTTATGTCATGGATATGTATAGGACGGTTCTCGCTTTGCACCTAAGGGTGCGTTTACACTTGATATTTCTCGCAGGAAATATATGTCTCGATATATGTCGGGATATAAGTGTCGGATAGATATTCTCTTGCAAGTTTACATACTGACAGAAATAGCTAGACATTTATGACATGGATGTGTATAGGACGGTTCTCGCTTTGTACCTAAGGGTGCGTTTACACTTGATATTTCTGGCAGGAAATATATGTCTCGATATATGTCGCGATATAAGTGTCGGATAGATATTCTCTTGCAGGTTTACATACGGACAGAAATAGCTAGACATTTATGTCATGGATATGTATAGGACGGTTCTCGCTTTGCACCTAAGGGTGCGTTTACACTTGATATTTCTGGCAGGAAATATATGTCTCGATATATGTCGCGATATAAGTGTCGGATAGATATTCTCTTGCAAGTTTACATACTGACAGAAATAGCTAGACATTTATGTCATGGATATGTATAGGACGGTTCTCGCTTTGCACCTAAGGGTGCGTTTACACTTGATATTTCTGGCAGGAAATATATATCACGATATATGTCGCGATATAAGTGTCGGATAGATATTCTCTTGCAAGTTTACATACGGACAGAAATAGCTAGACATTTATGTCATGGATATGTATAGGACGGTTCTCGCTTTGTACCTATGGGTGCGTTTACACTTGATATTTCTGGCAGGAAATATATGTCTCGATATATGTAGCGATATAAGTGTCGGATAGATATTCTCTTGCAAGTTTACATACTGACAGAAATAGCTAGACATTTATGTCATGGATATGTATAGGACGGTTCTCGCTTTGTACCTAAGGGTGCGTTTACTTTTGATATTTCTCGCAGGAAATATATGTCTCGATATATGTCGCGATATAAGTGTCGGATAGATATTCTCTTGCAAGTTTACATACTGACAGAAATAGCTAGACATTTATGTCATGGATATGTATAGGACGGTTCTCGCTTTGCACCTAAGGGTGCGTTTACACTTGATATTTCTCGCAGGAAATATATGTCTCGATATATGTCGGGATATAAGTGTCGGATAGATATTCTCTTGCAAGTTTACATACTGACAGAAATAGCTAGACATTTATGACATGGATGTGTATAGGACGGTTCTCGCTTTGTACCTAAGGGTGCGTTTACACTTGATATTTCTGGCAGGAAATATATATCACGATATATGTCGCGATATATGTCGCGATATAAGTGTCGGATAGATATTCTCTTGCAAGTTTACATACGGACAGAAATAGCTAGACATTTATGTCATGGATATGTATAGGACGGTTCTCGCTTTGTACCTAAGGGTGCGTTTACACTTGATATTTCTGGCAGGAAATATATGTCTCGATATATGTCGCGATATAAGTGTCGGATAGATATTCTCTTGCAAGTTTACATACTGACAGAAATAGCTAGACATTTATGTCATGGATATGTATAGGACGGTTCTCGCTTTGTACCTAAGGGTGCGTTTACTTTTGATATTTCTCGCAGGAAATATATGTCTCGATATATGTCGCGATATAAGTGTCGGATAGATATTCTCTTGCAAGTTTACATACTGACAGAAATAGCTAGACATTTATGACATGGATGTGTATAGGACGGTTCTCGCTTTGTACCTAAGGGTGCGTTTACACTTGATATTTCTGGCAGGAAATATATATCACGATATATGTCGCGATATATGTCGCGATATAAGTGTCGGATAGATATTCTCTTGCAAGTTTACATACGGACAGAAATAGCTAGACATTTATGTCATGGATATGTATAGGACGGTTCTCGCTTTGTACCTAAGGGTGCGTTTACACTTGATATTTCTGGCAGGAAATATATGTCTCGATATATGTCGCGATATAAGTGTCGGATAGATATTCTCTTGCAGGTTTACATACGGACAGAAATAGCTAGACATTTATGTCATGGATATGTATAGGACAGTTCTCGCTTTGTACCTAAGGGTGCGTTTACACTTGATATTTCTGGCAGGAAATATATATCACGATGTATTTCGCGATATAAGTGTCGGATAGATATTCTCTTGCAAGTTTACATACGGACAGAAATAGCTAGACATTTATGTCATGGATATGTATAGGACGGTTCTCGCTTTGTATCTAAGGGTGCGTTTACACTTGATATTTCTGGCAGGAAATATATATCACGATATACGTCGCGATATATGTCGCGATATAAGTGTCGGATAGATATTCTCTTGCAAGTTTACATACGGACAGAAATAGCTAGACATTTATGTCATGGATATGTATAGGACGGTTCTCGCTTTGTACCTAAGGGTGCGTTTACACTTGATATTTCTGGCAGGAAATATATATCACGATATATGTCGCGATATAAGTGTCGGATAGATATTCTCTTGCAAGTTTACATACGGACAGAAATAGCTAGACATTTATGTCATGGATATGTATAGGACAGTTCTCGCTTTGTACCTAAGGGTGCGTTTACACTTGATATTTCTGGCAGGAAATATATATCACGATATATGTCGCGATATAAGTGTCGGATAGATATTCTCTTGCAGGTTTACATACGGACAGAAATAGCTGGACATTTATGTCATGGATATGAATAGGACAGTTCTCGCTTTGCACCTAAGGGTGCGTTTACACTTGATATTTCTGGCAGGAAATATATGTCTCGATATATGTCGCGATATAAGTGTCGGATAGATATTCTCTTGCAGGTTTACATACGGACAGAAATAGCTAGACATTTATGTCATGGATATGTATAGGACAGTTCTCGCTTTGTACCTAAGGGTGCGTTTACACTTGATATTTCTGGCAGGAAATATATATCACGATATATGTCGCGATATAAGTGTCGGATAGATATTCTCTTGCAAGTTTACATACGGACAGAAATAGCTAGACATTTATGTCATGGATATGTATAGGACGGTTCTCGCTTTGTACCTAAGGGTGCGTTTACACTTGATATTTCTGGCAGGAAATATATATCACGATGTATGTCGCGATATAAGTGTCGGATAGATATTCTCTTGCAAGTTTACATACGGACAGAAATAGCTAGACATTTATGTCATGGATATGTATAGGACGGTTCTCGCTTTGTACCTAAGGGTGCGTTTACACTTGATATTTCTGGCAGGAAATATATGTCTCGATATATGTCGCGATATAAGTGTCGGATAGATATTCTCTTGCAAGTTTACTTACGGACAGAAATAGCTAGACATTTATGTCATGGATATGTATAGGACGGTTCTCGCCTTGCAATAAATCTCCGGCCTGTTTACACTCAGGCATATATGTCCTGTCTAGTCCATTCTGCTTGGTATGGACGTTTCGGCAATATAGCTAAAAACCAAGATATTTCTGTCTGACATTTATTTCTCTCTTTATAATCAGCGTTTTCACCTGACGGTATAGAAGTGTAGACACTTATTGCTCGGGATAGAAATATATATCTCAGACATAAATTGCTCATAGGTTTACACTAGTCGCAATTTCTGTCTGATATAAATTTCCTGCAATAACTAGCAAGTGTAAACCCACCCTAAGCACTTACTTGTCCTAATAAGATCATCCTATTGAACATTATTTGAGAATCTTGTTTGTAGAGGATTTAGTAAGACTTAGAATGGCTACCTTCCACTTTCCCAAGCGGTATCATGAGAATTAGGAAAATCCCAAAACTGCTCATATCTGCCAATGAAATAATTTTCCTGACACTTCCTCAACTCCAAATTTAAATATCTTAGTTTGTATGAATTTCAAACATTTGGGGCAATTTGCAGCAGAAACAATCGTTTCTGTTACAGATTTCACATCAAAATAATATGATAATAATAAATAAGCGTTCCCTCCCTCCCTATAGAGGGAAGGAAGGAGAAAAAGCTCTAAAAGAAAGTACATAAAAATACAGGCGTGTTGTAAAATATAACTGTGATATAAAATGGAACTGTTTAATGTTGTCTGACGAATACTTGAGCGGATTTACTGCTTTCCTATGTTGTGGTTTTAGCGGTCGCCCATCCACCCTCACCACATCACGTTCCTAATGCAGGCCCGAACAACAACCATCATGTAGGCCTAATTTATTTATTTAAATATTAATCTTCTTTTATAATTGACGAGGCATTGGAGGTATTATCTATAGGTTACCACCCTTTTCTAGCCAGGATAGGGTCGATGGCTTTTCTTTTTCCCTAAAAATGTCACCATCCCTAGTGGGAATCGAACCCATGACTTATGCCATAGAGTGCTCACAACATAGCTCTCACGACCAGCAACCCTCCGGACTTTATTCCGTACAATGATATAATATTGTACCAATATATTAATTTACATAATGAAAAAGTCTATCCTGTTTAGTAAACCAAGCGAATATTTCACTTAGATGAGATAGAGAACTATTAGAAAAAAAAAAAAAAAAAAAAAAAAAAAAAAAAAAAAAAAAAAAAAAAAAAAAAAAACAGTAGAGCCTTTAATGTTTAATTTTATTTGTTTATTTTCTTGAGAAAAATTTCCAACTTGTAATGGCCACTTGCTTACAGAATAATTCACCCCGCTTTGAATTTAATTATACATTTCTGTTAATATAATACCTTTTAGCGTTTTTCCTCCCTCCCCCCTCTATATCTGAAAGTAAAATGTGGCATTCTGCTTCCAGCTAACAAACGAGCATTATGTACCACCTGAGGAAGCCGTCTGTAATGCTGGTGAAAATTTGTGGGTTTTAAGAAACCATACAGCTAGTGATATACGCCTGGAAGTAGGAGGAGATGAAATCACACAACAAGAAAGATTAAATATATATATATATAGATATATATATATATATATGTATATATATATGTATATATATATATATATATATATATATATATGTATATACATATGTATATATATATATATATATATATATATATATATATATATATATATATATATATAGGGGGCGAGGTTAGCTCAGTGGTAGAGCACTGGACTAAGCACTAAAGATTTTTTCTTCTAGTGTCTTCGTTCACCGGTTGAATTCGGCCTCCCTGACCGTCCCTAGGCCAACCCAGCCTTTAATTAATTTAATAATGGGTACCTTGGTTGGTGCTAATGACTCTAGCAGTCGAAGCAGCCAAGGGGAAAATCAGGCGGCCGGAGCATAGTACTGACCACACTATCTCCCTAGTGTGCCGTATGGTCATGAATCAGATACCTCTATAGTATCTGCCCCTCAGGGCCCTCGTGGCCTGTTACGGGACTGATTTTTTTTTTTTTATATATATATATATATATATATATATATATATATATATATATATATACAGACTGGTCCCGAAGGAAATGGCCATACTTGAGGGGTGTGTACACCGACTAAAGTGTAGTTGAATCCCACCAAGGAATACTTTTTACATTCATAATTTCCCTAGCTATAGGCTTTTCCGTGTCATTTTGTCTAAACGCTAGTTTTTGGCCATTTGTGTACTTAATTCTGATGACATTTTCAAAATCTTCATCAAATTTTCTCTAAGATCTCATTTACCTTGTGCAAACGTTTCTAGTAGTAGAGGGGGTGTCACGTCATAGAATTTGATATGACGCCTCCGTATGAAATCTTGAACTGCTGGCAGCTGCAACATAAGTGAATTAGTGGATTCTATTTACTGACGAGGGGAGTATAAATTGGTGGGGTCACCGATCTGGTCCATTTTTTTTTTCTGGTGATTCTACATCGAAAAATAGTCGATACGTGTCCGGGTGTTCCGTCCAATGCGCCTTAGGAGCCGAGAAATAAAATAAAATAGGTTGAAAGTACTTTATTTTTTATATCGAGTTTGAAAATGATATCGCCATGATTCTTTCGCCAATTCATTTGTTTTATAGATTAGAAAAAAAGGAAAAATATAATCGTTAAACAATAATTTATATTTCGTCAAAGGAATTGAAAAATATGCTCACGTTTGCAAGTAAACTAGTATTATACATTTTTTATACCGAAAATAATAGCAGAAATAAGCACCCCATGAAACCCTAATGTCGTAAATATCATTGAAAACAAAAAATAATGATTTTTCCCAGTCTAGAAGAGGCTAAAAATTTGTAAGTGAAAAAGTAACATGACGTTTTGAAATTCAATATCTCGCCTTGAGATAATCCGATTTTTAAGTCATTGAAATTTTTCAGATGAAGAAAGACTCCTTTTTCTAAACATATAAATGACTATTGTATTATCTCAAAACATACTTGCAAAAAATGGTTCTCAAATTAAAAATAAAATGAATGGTGAACACGTAGAAACACCCCGATTGGAAGGAAATGTGTCACATTAGGGCCTTTATCGACCCTCCAAGTTTGGTTTGAATCTGGTAAATATTCTTTGAAATATGGCCGGATTGTTGAAACTTTAACAAAATTTTAGGGGCCCCCCTCCGTGAAATTTAAAATACTTTTTTTTATTTATGCAATATTCCCAAAATTTGAATTTAGGGGTTTTTCAATGTGCTAAAAACAAATCTGAGATACATTGAGAGGAGATGGTTGACCGTAGATGATGCAAGGTAGGGATTGTCGGTTTTATTGTGCCGACGTTTCGGCTTGAACTTCAAGCCTTCTTCAGGGCTGTAAAAAACAAGTAGGACGGATGTAATGCTGAAATATACATATATATATATATAAATGCCTACATACACAAATACACATACATATATACATACATATATGGAAAAAGACAAAAACATAAAATACTAGAACATAATATATAGAAGAACAATGTGCTCTAGAAGTGTTTGGATTATTAGGAAAACAGATATAAGAATAAAAGCTTACATATTAGATTAGATATAAAAATAACAATATGGCATTACCGATGGGAAGATAGAGAACTATTCCTCACAAATGCGGGATCATTTCTGACAGTTAATACAGGGAAACATAGGAAGAAAGGAGTTGGTGAGGGCCCCCCCCCCTGGTGGTCCAGAACCCCGTTCTGGACCACCCAATGGACAGAGAACATAGAAGATGAAAGAAAGAGCGGCGAAAGCGGCGTAGTACAGTAAGGTGTCATAAAGTCATAAAATGTTGTGTTAATGGAAAGGGAGGCAGGTATAAAGGGCTATATTGTAGGCGGTATAGGGGATTAGGATGGAGTTTTTAATAAATGGAAGATGTTGGAGTAGGTAGAGGACATGACTTCTTTGTCAATTTTGTCATTAACTGGGTTATTTTCTAGGTGGATAAAAATTGATTCGGAAAGGAGGCGTTTGTCTTTGTTGGATTCAGTGGATAGGATGGAGTATTGGTCAAAACCAAAGTCATGTCCGTCTGTGATGGCATGTCTAGTTAAAGCTGTCTTTATGTCTTTATTCCGTACATCGTTTTTGTGGTTGTTGATACGTTTTCTTACTGGGTTTTTAGTCTGTCCAATGTACGAACTATTGCAGTTGGGTGTGATGCAGGGGATTCTGTAGACTACATTGGTCCTGACTTTTTGTGGGATAGGGTCTTTTAGAGTCGTATGTAAGTTTTTCAGTTTGTTCTGTGTCGATAGTCCTAGTTTTAGAGTGGGGAATGTATCGCGTAGGGATTTTTGGATTTTTTCTGTGAGGTTTGGGATATATGGGAGGCCTCTGAATTGAGGGACAATATTGTCTTGGGTAGTGGGGATGGGTTTAGGGTTATTTTTATTTTTTTTTTTTTATTTTTTTTTTTTTTTTTACGGCGCATCTACAACTTGGCCATTAGCGCCGGGCTATCTATAGGTTGCCACCCTTTTATAATTCCAACAGCATGTGGTCGGTCACCCATTCAGGTACTGACCACGCCCGACGTTGCTTAACTTCGGTGATCGGGAAGCGGTGTATTCAACGTGGCTATGGCCGTTGGCGTTTAGGGTTATTAAAAGAATTTATGAGACGGGTGATAATGTTGGTAGGAAATCCATTGGTAGTAAGAATATCGAAGAGTCCGGATTTGTTGGCAGGGTGAAATTTGGTGTCGGATAGGGAGAGGGCTCGATTTATTAGGTTGCTGGCAGTATTGAGGATTTGGTGTTTGGGGTGTGAGGAAAGGTAATGGAGAAGTCGTCCCGAGTAAGTGGGTTTGGTATACCAATCAGTGGATATAGAGATACTCCCTTGCTTTCCTTGACATACTCCTCATAAGAAATACAGATGGCTTTATAACTTGAATTTACTTGACGAAATATAAATTATTGTTTAATGATTATATTTTTCCATTAATCTACTCTATAAAACAAATGAATTGGCGAAAGAATCATGTCGATATCATTTTCTAAAGTCGATAAGAAAAATAAAGCACTTTCAACCTATTTTGGACGGAACGCTCGGACACGTGACGACTATTTTTCGATGTAGAATCACCAGGAAAAAAAAATGGTCCTGATCAGTGACCGCACCGCTGTATACTACCCTGTCACTGTACGGTAGGGATGGGCGATAGTCAATAGTTTCTATCGATATATCGATAGTTCATGTCTATCGATAGTTACTATAGATATATCGATAGTTCATGACTATCGATAGTCATGAACTATCGATAGATTTTTTACTTTTTTAAAGAATTGAAATTTTTATCATCTGGAGGGCTTTGGAATTAAATACTGACACGTCTGGTGAATTAAATACTGAAAAGGAACCGTCTGGTGAATACAACCAACTACATAATGTAGCCAGGAAATACCTTTGTGTTCCAGGCTCGTCTGCAGCCTCAGAACGTGTATTTTCAGCCGCTGGAAAAATCATTTCTGAGCAGCGGAACAGACTGAGCCAAAGACAAGCGGAAAAGTTGTTTTTCCTTTCTAGTAATAAGCGGCTCAAGGAGCACAACTAAAATAGTTTGAAATCATAGCACTTTTTTTGCCACTTGATATTATATTCTTTGTAAATGCTTTTTATAAATTTAAATAAATTAGTTTTTCGTTATAAACCTTTGTGTAATCTTATAAATATACCAAATCCTGCAAGTAATAGATAATTTAATTCAATAACATTAAATTCTTTATAGCATAGGTATATAAGGAATAGGGGAAGACACTATCGAATAACTATCGATAGTATCGATATATTGTAACCGATAGTATTGGCCTATCGATAGTGCTCAACTATCGACTATCGCCTATCCCTACTGTACGGACCGTACTGAATGCACTTGTCCACCAACGTGTGAACTAATAATTGTCACAAAGTCTGCTTAGTGAGAGGGTCAAGTGCCAAGTTAGTGAGTGGGTCAAGTGCCAAGTTAGTGAGAGGGTCAAGTGCCAAGTTAATGAGAGGGTCAAATGCCAAGTTAGTGAGAGAGTCAAGTGCCAAGTTAGTGAGAAGGTCAAGTGCCAATGACAACTACCTACTATGCTTGTATACTAACTAGACATAATGCGCCAATATAATGAACTGCTCCGATTTAAGTTTGCTGGGACATTGCAGGAACATCTGTCGTTTACAAGCAGCGAGTCGAAGCACCGTAATAGAAATTAAACTCTGCGGTTTTCAGAATGAGGCCATATTTCGCTCCCCAAACCCCTCCGTTTCTTCAAAGGGGAGCAAAATAGCGTAGGAGAAAGTAATTAATAATTACCTTTTCTCTCCAGTTTAAATTTCGACGATTTAGCATTATACTTTGTCTGCGTCATTTGGTTGCAGTATCAATTGGTTGCAGTATCATTTGGTTGCAGTATCAGTTAGTTGCAGTATCATTTGGTTGCAGTATCAGTTAGTTGCAGTATCATTTGGTTGCAGTATCAGTTAGTTGCAGTATCAGTTAGTTGCAGCATCAGTTAGTTGCAGTATCAGTTAGTTGCAGTATCATTCGGTTGCAGTATCAGTTAGTTGCAGTATCAGTTAGTTGCAGTATCAGTTAGTTGCAGTATCATTTGGTTGCAGTATCATTTCTTTTAAGACATGAAATTATCAGATGTTCTTGAAATATAGCGCATTAGACATGGGCGTATATAGAAAATAATTTCGGAGGGGGCTGGGAAAATTTCGGGGGGGGGGACTGAGACCATTTCCGGTGTATGGAATACTAACAATTTAGATCTTGGAAGAGTTTTAGCCAACTTAAACGCTAATTTTTTTTTTTTTTTTTTTTTTTTTTTTTTTTTTTTTTTTTTAGCGCGGTTCCTCCCTCCCCCATAGGGAGGAACCCCGCTTATAGGGTTGATACAATGAAACAATCCGGAAGTACCGACTAGAAAATTTCGCGTTTCAGAACCCCTAGAAACCGAAAATAACGGTGGTTCAAATTTGTATATATATATATGTATATATTTATATATATATATATATATATATATATATATATATATATGTTTGTCTGTTCGCTCATTTCTGGCTTCCCTGATGGTCCGATTTTGATGAAATTTGGTACAAAAATCTGTCGTCCAATTTGAAAGGTTAAGTTCGTTAACCAGCAAAATCCGCCCACTGGAAGATGGCGTTTGGGGCGAAATTCGCGCAAAAAAAATCGTAACGCTTACGTTTTTGAGTTCATAAGCTTGTAAGTACTCTTTTTATAGGCTTCTTGGGCTAGGAAAACGAATGGAACCATTTTCAAGGCGATAGCTTTAACCGTTTTCGAGAAAACTGAAAAAGAAATTTTTGAACCGTTTTTGGTTTGGGTACTTAGAATCATGGGATTCAGTTGAAACATTCACTGCATGTTCTACTTTCATTAAAACTAATATGTTGAAATTTTGGTTGCGTTTGGATTTAAGGAAGGGTTAGAATAAAATATTTTATTAACAGACATAAAAAAGTTTTGGTAGCTTGATATACTTTCCTTAATATCTCGAAAAAGGTTGAGAATTTGGGAAACGGAAGAATACCATTAGAAAGCTTACTAAATGCTCTACAAAAAAGGTTGTAATGAAGGTTTTGATTAGGCGATGTCAATCGGAGAAATAAGTGCTTAAAACTTTAAAGTAATTGATTTCGCTTATTCGAACTGTTCTTTTTGTCTTTGATTTTAATACTTAAAATTATGGGATTCAGTTGAAACATTTTCTGCATGTTTGAATTTCATCAACACTAATATGTTAAAATTTTGGTTACGTTTGGAGCTAAGGAAGGATTAGAATAAAATATTTTATTAACAGACATGAAATGTTTTGGGAACTTCGTATACATTCCCTAATATCTCGAAGACGGTTAGGAATATTGGTAAACGGAGGGTTACCATGCGAAAGCTTACTAAATCTTCTACAAAAAAGATTCTGAAACAATTTTTGATTAGGCTATGTCAATCGGAGAAATAAGTGCTTAAACTTTGAAGTAATTGATTTCGTTTATTCGAACGGTTCTTTTTGTTTGTTTTTATTCCTTGTTATTTTTTAATTGCTTAAAGTTGGATAATGTATATGTCAATAAAACAGATTAATTAAAATAAGAAAAACAATTCATTGTTAAAAAAATATCAGGCTGTACCGTATGAAATGTCAGTTTTGGATTTGTCGATTTCCTTCAAATGTCTTGAAACTGTCGAGGCTCCTACTCCGAGTTCTTTGGCATATTCCCTAGTGTTTTTAATTGCTTATAGTAGTCAAATGTATTTGTCAATAAAACAGGATACGTATAATTAGAATCAATATTTTGTTTGTTAGAATTCGAAGATGCCGTATGAATATCCAGATTACAGTACTGGTGTTGATTTCGTTCTTTAGAATTATTCTTGGTATTCCCTATTTTCATCTGTTACCCATAGTTTTTTTTATTGTTAGTAGGTTTTTCTTATTGATTATAGAATATAAATCTATTTGGCTATAAAACAGGATACGTAAAATTAGTGACAATATTTCGGAGATTTCTGAGCGAAATACTTTTAAGATTTTCTACCACCACGAACGACTTTTTTTCTCTATTTTTATGCACTAGATAGGCTTTATTTTGCATATTATTCTATATAAGTTTTATTCAGCAGGGGATTCTGATGAAATGTCGTCTTTTTGCTGTGGATTTTAATTATGATGTATCTAAGATTGGGCAACATTGGCGAGTCTGCATAGTTAAGAACCGACGACGGAGGTAGACTTCTTGCTATGATTTAGTCTACATATGTATATTAAGTCCTACGTCCAAAAAAATAAACTTCACAATGGTTAGATACTATGAGCGAATAGAGAATCCCCAAAGAAACACAAGGTCCCCAGGATATTTACCTGCTAGGAGTTAATCCTCAAGAGTTGTAAATATACCCCAGGTATCTGCCGTCAGAAATACAAAGCATAGGCAGGGTACAGAGAGCAATTTATTGATTTCATTCACCAAAATTTCTTAAACTATACTAGATTCTGAAATAACACACTTCCAAACATAGGTTATATACTAAATATTCATAAAGACTACTTAGTTTTAACCCGATTTATCAATTAGCAATCAATAGTTTTCAACACAGGTTATATACTAAATATTGATAAAAAGTATTTAAGTAGAAAAAAAAACAAGCTTCCTCAAGACTTGTTTTTGCTCCATTTGTATCTACTCCATAGACTTAATTAGGTTTATTATTCTATTTATTGACTTGTTATTTGTCCTTCTGTATCTACTAGATAGGCTTTATTCTGCATATTATTCTATATAGGCTATATTAGGCAGGGCATTCTACTCAATCTTGAGTACTTCTTCTTGATCCTTCTGTATCCACTAGAAAGGGCTTTATTAGGCATATTTTGTATTGATTTATAGAGCTTTGCTTTAGAATTAGAGCCGGATTGTGTAATTTCCGCTTCTGTGTATTAGTTAGCTACTGTCGGTGTCCCAGACGCCTTAATATCACTTTTATTCGAGATTTTCGAAAGGATTTTGACAATTTTCACGAGATATATATAAAGTTTATGTCTTTTCTAAGCTTTTCAAATGACACTAGGGATATGAACGGAACCGCGCTAAGATGATGCAGTTCCTGCGAGTCGGACTTTTTTTATTTTACGGCGCATCTACATCTTGGCCATTAGCGCCGGGCTATCTGTAGGTTGCCACCCTTTTATAATGCCAACAGCACGTGGTCGGTCACCCATTCAGGTACTGACCACGCCCGACGTTGCTTAACTTCGGTGATCTACGGGAACCGGTGTATTCAACGTGGCTATGGCCGTTGGCCTTAAACGCTATTACACCCAAAATAGAATATGTTTTATGAACTAAATGATCTTATTTAATTTATTTTTAAGGGTTTTATGAAATTGTTACCGATCAAATCAAAATTTCGGAGGGGGCTGCAGCCCCCCCCCCTTATACACGCCCATGGCATTAGACCATCTACGTACGTCATCCCATTAGATTATCTTTTGAAATTCGTCGAGACGAATCTTTCGAGTGTTTTCGTCGGGAGCGGTAATTCGACAAATGAATTAATGTTATCAAGCATACAAATCATTAATGAAATGTCTCTGAAAGCATGTTTATTTATTTATGTATTTTTATTATTATTTTTTTTTGGGGGGGGGGCAAGTCTATCACATGGATTATTGTTGCCCATTTATATGTGCGATTGAAAATCCATTGACCTTAGAGTGTAGGAGAATGAACTATTTTATTCAAAATAATCTATCAAATCAATGTATTTATATGTTTATTAGAGAGAAAATAAAATAGAGATAAAAAATAATTAAAAATGAATTGTAAACACACGCACACATACACATGTATTATCTAACCCTACGTACCTTTTAACTGTTATTTATATTTTTGTAAACAGATCTGTAGCTCTAAAGCGGCCCCTACAAGGTCAGTAATAATGACATTACCTTATCAAAATGACAGTAATAGTGAGCGGCCCCTACACGCTCAGTAATAATGACATTACCTTATCAAAATGACAGTAATAGTGAGCGGCCCCTACACGCTCAGTAATAATGACATTACCTTATCAAAATGACAGTAATAATGAGCGGCCCCTACACGCTCAGTAATAATGACATTACCTTATCAAAATGACAGTAATAATGAGCGGCCCCTACACGCTCAGTAATAATGACATTACCTTATCAAAATGACAGTAATAATGAGCGGCCCCTACACGCTCAGTAATAATGACATTACCTTATCAAAATGACAGTAATAATGAGCGGCCCCTACACGCTCAGTAATAATGACATTACCTTATCAAAATGACAGTAATAATGATAGTGTAAGGTGACGAACAGTTGGAATGACGAACAGTAATGATGTGGATTCGGATTTTCTGATCTCGGCTTCATCATTACTGAAAGTGGAGGGGATACTGTCATTAGTAATGATGGTGTAGGGAGCGCTACATCATTAATCCGTCATTACTCAGTCTATCTCGAGCTGTAACTAGGTGAAACAGATGTAAA
This sequence comes from Gonocerus acuteangulatus, assembly GCA_946811695.1. Taxonomy (NCBI): domain Eukaryota; kingdom Metazoa; phylum Arthropoda; class Insecta; order Hemiptera; family Coreidae; genus Gonocerus; species Gonocerus acuteangulatus. Next base: position 6,389,626 of record OX328126.1, read on the forward strand.
GGTTAAACTAGATTGAGTAATAAGGGCAAAAAATAAGATGAATAGAAATTTAAGACTCTACCTTGGTAACATTATAGTTATAAAATAGTTATAAAAGTAATATATATATATATATATATATATATATATATATATATATATATATCGAAGTAACGAATCCGCATTAAGCCTAATTAAAATATATCATAGAATAAAATATATATAAAGTCATCTATGTATATACCAACATCTAGGTACTAACAACTTTTCACATTCGATACTTTGCATTTGTATCGACGATATAAAATCGGTTGAAAGTGCTTTATTTTTTATATCGACTTTAGAAAATAATGTTGACGTGATTCTTTTACCAATTCAGTTGTCTTATAGAGTAGATTAGAAGAAAAATATAATCGTTAAACTATCATTTATATTTCGTCAAATATATTCAAAAATATGCTTACGTTTTCAAGCAAACTAGTATTATACATTTTTTTACTCCAAAAATAATAGCAGATTTAAAATCAGCATCCCAAGAAACCCTAATGTGGTGAATAATATTGAAAACAAAAATAATGATTTTTCCCAGTCTGAAAGAGAATAAAAATTTGTTAGCGAAAAAGTAATGTGACGTTTTGAAATTCAATATCTCCCCTTGAGATAATCCGATTTTTACATCATTGAAATCTTTCAAAAGAAGAAAGACTCCTTTTTCTAACCATATAAATGACTATTGTATTATCTCAAAAGGTACTTGCGAAAAATGGTTATAAAAATAAAAATAAAATGTAAACGTTTTTGCACATAACCTCGGTCCCAGAACACTTGGAAACGCCCCGATTGGAAGTATATGTGTCATATTAAGGCCTTTACGAACGTTTCACATGTTTTTTGTGGCTAGTGTCGCAATTATAACTAACAGGCGACTTTGCGAGGATCCATTATTAACAAAACGCTTCTGTCAAGGAGATGACGATGCATACTGAAGACTAGTAATGACATTAAAAATGATCCGTGGAATGACGGTGTAAGGTGTATATCGTAATGATGATATGGAATTACGGTGTAAGGTGTACATTGTAATGATGATATGGAATGACGGTGTAAGGTGTACATTGTAATGATGATATGGAATGACGGTGTAAGGTGTATATTGTAATGATGATATGGAATGACGGTGTAAGGTGTATATCGTAATGATGTTATGGAATGACGGTGTAAGGTGTACATTGTAATGATGATATGGAATGACGGTGTAAGGTGTACATTGTAATGATGATATGGAATGACGGTGTAAGGTGTATATCGTAATGATGATATGGAATGACGGTGTAAGGTGTACATTGTAATGATGATATGGAATGACGGTGTAAGGTGTACATTGTAATGATGATATGGAATGACGGTGTAAGGTGTACATTGTAATGATGATATGGAATGACGGTGTAAGGTGTACATTGTAATGATGATATGGAATGACGGTGTAAGGTGTACATTGTAATGATGATATGGAATGACGGTGTAAGGTGTACATTGTAATGATGATATGGAATGACGGTGTAAGGTGTATATCGTAATGATGATATGGAATGACGGTGTAAGGTGTACATTGTAATGATGATATGGAATGACGGTGTAAGGTGTACATTGTAATGATGATATGGAATGACGGTGTAAGGTGTACATTGTAATGATGATATGGAATTACGGTGTAAGGTGTACATTGTAATGATGATATGGAATGACGGTGTAAGGTGTACATTGTAATGATGATATGGAATGACGGTGTAAGGTGTATATTGTAATGATGATATGGAATGACGGTGTAAGGTGTATATCGTAATGATGTTATGGAATGACGGTGTAAGGTGTACATTGTAATGATGATATGGAATGACGGTGTAAGGTGTACATTGTAATGATGATATGGAATGACGGTGTAAGGTGTATATCGTAATGATGATATGGAATGACGGTGTAAGGTGTACATTGTAATGATGATATGGAATGACGGTGTAAGGTGTACATTGTAATGATGATATGGAATGACGGTGTAAGGTGTACATTGTAATGATGATATGGAATGACGGTGTAAGGTGTACATTGTAATGATGATATGGAATGACGGTGTAAGGTGTATATCGTAATGATGATATGGAATGACGGTGTAAGGTGTACATTGTAATGATGATATGGAATGACGGTGTAAGGTGTACATTGTAATGATGATATGGAATGACGGTGTAAGGTGTACATTGTAATGATGATATGGAATGACGGTGTAAGGTGTACATTGTAATGATGATATGGAATGACGAGAGTTGAATAGTAATAACTAGAGCCCGGAAGTTAGGCAAAATGCCTTTTTTTATCTGAATGGATATATTGAAGAATTAGATAGAAATAAATATGTTTTCGTGCATTTAGGAAGTGTAAAGACAATTTTTATTTTGCCTTTTTTGGCTATTTTAAGATTTAATGCCTTTTTTTGCCTTTTTTACTATTTTTTTCTGGGATTTAAACATGTTAAAAAGCACCGTTCATCGAAGACAAAAAAGTTTACACAAGTTAAATTACATATATCCGTCACAAATATCTATTGGAGAGCTCATTTTCCCAACCCATGGATTTAACCTCTATAAATAACAGATCCTTCCTTAGTAGAAGGAATGATTAAGCATAATGAATACCAGGATAGAGACAGGATGAAAGAGTGTCAGTGAAAAAGTTAAACGTGTTCTGAGTTCTAATGTGGACATCGAAAAAATTAAGAACATTCGTAATGTTCTGAAAGGCGAAAATTCTGTTTTAACTGGCATGTGTCCTTTCGATGTAGCTTGTTTCAAATTTGCGCCTATCACTTCAGTGGAAGTAGAACGTTCCTTTTCCGTGATGAAAAACATTCTTTCTGACAAGCGTCTGTCTATGACAGTTGATACTTTAAAAAAGCATCTTGTTGTAGCTTGTAATCAGGGAAAGTAAGAGTAAGTACAGTATTTAAAATGCACCTTTTAATTGATAATTAGGAATGAGATTCCTCTTTGCCTTCACTCCTTGTAAATACCTATTTTAATTAAAGTAATCTTATGTATTTCAAGTGCCTTTTTGCCTGCCTATTTTAACCAAAATTAAATGCCTAACTTCCGGGCTCTAATAATGAGTAAGATTCATCTTTGCCTTCACTCCTAATAAATGCCTATTTTAACTAAAGTACTGCCTATTTTCAGTATTTTAACTGCCTTTTTGCCTGCCTATTTTCAGTATTTTAACTGCCTTTTTGCCTGCCTATTTTCAGTATTTTAACTGCCTTTTTGCCTGCCTATTTTAACCAAAATTAAATGCCTAACTTCCGGGCTCTAATAATGAGTAAGATTCATCTTTGCCTTCACTCCTAATAAATGCCTATTTTAACTAAAGTACTGCCTATTTTCAGTATTTTAACTGCCTTTTTGCCTGCCTATTTTCAGTATTTTAACTGCCTTTTTGCCTGCCTATTTTAACCAAAAATAAATGCCTAACTTCCGGGCTCTAGTAATGACATTACTGATAATGTCATTATTACTCACCGTGTAGGGGCCGCTTAAGGAAAGTCCATAAGTCCATGTTCTCTGACACAATTCATGGTCGTCTCCAAGTATATCAAAGAGAGTACCATGAATGTCCAGTTGATTTCAAATCTCCTCGTAGGCTCTACGGTCCGTGAAAATTTTTGTAATAGAAAGATTTTAACCACATGCTTTATTTTCAGGCCTATCTTACCGTTTGAACAAGTAAGCATGGGTGAGATTAGTATGGCCAATTCGTACTCTCGACAGAACCACCTCATCTCGCCTCCTTTCTTGAGGCGAGGTTTTCCATGCCCAGGTAGTGGATTTTATCTCTCTTAATTTGTTATCTCTTTTTCTAAGCCATTCATATTGCAACATTGAGTGAATAAGACATTTTAGACGAGCCACAGCATGCGACTGTAAGATGCGCGAGTAAGGAATGCCTTACTGAAGGAATGCCTTACTGAAGAAATGCCTGACCAGAAGAAAAGAGGTTGGGTTAGCCAGGTTGCGAATAGGGCATACAAGGCTTACTCACTCTTACATCATGTCCAAAGATGAACCAGTGAACTGTATAAGCTGCGGAGTCCTCACTGTGAAGCACATACTTACTGAGTGCTTAGCATATCAATTTAAAAAGAATCGATTCTAAATTAATGGCACCTTTAGACGAAATTCTAGGAGATTATCCAGAAAAAATCATTAACCTGTTTGAATTCCTCGATGCTACAAATTTAACATAAAACTGTATTTTGCGCCGATGCCCAATATTCTCTAATATCAACTATAACTGGTTATTTTTTTTTTCTGTGTGTGTTTAACGGCATATGAACATTAGGGTCATTAACGCCGGGCTGTCTATAGGTTGCCACCCTTTTATAATGCCAACAGCACGTGGTCGGTCACCCATTCAGGTACTGGCCACGCCCAACTTTACTTAACTTCGGTGATCTACGGGAACCGGTGTATTCAACGTGGCTATGACCGTTGGCTATAACTGGTTATTCTTATTAAAATGACAACTCCTCTGATCCCTCTTCTCATAGTTCTTACTTTCACGTGGTGACCATGAACCAGTGTCTTTTGCTCTGGTTCATGGTCACCATGTGACCATGAACCAGGATTTAAATTTAAATCCTCGGTTCACTCCCGTAACACCCGATCTCGTCCTTCCGATCTTTATGTTCCTTCCCACCGAACAGCAATATTCGAAAAATCATTCGTCACCCGTGCCACCTCGCTATGGAATTCCTTACCTCTGTCTGTCCGCCATTCTACCAACCTTGAAACCTTTAAATCCCGACTCTTCCACCACCTTCTATCCCTCCAAGTTTTACCCAACCCCTAGTCTATATTGAAGCTGTACACTATATACTGATACTGATAGCATTTATAAGTTTTTAAGTTTATACGTAAAATTCAAAATTATTTTGCAATTTCAAAATTATTCCTATGGGACTTCTGTCCCGGAATAAGAATAAAACTTTTCATTCATTCATTCATTCATGTGAAAAAAAAAAGAAATAAAAAAAAAAAAAAGAATGCCTTATTTTACTGCTAAATCCGCTTTATCGCTCCCGCATATGCCATTGTGGCTCGGAATCCAGCAGAGAGTGTCGGTTTCTTTTGTAATACAAATCTATTCCCTCAATAAGGTCTGAAATGACCGCATAGCGGAAATAAAAGTACTGCAAAGAAAGGAAAATAGAAAAACATTCTATATATACCACTAAGTTACAATTATTCTAATTTTATCTTTTATCCCTTGACAAAATCTAAAAATTTATTTTATTATAATGGACTTATCTGTTTCTGGATGATCGAATTTTGGATTCTATCGATTTTACACAGCTGATCGACGCTATGAGTACGTAATAGTAACCTCATATTGGACGTGGCCATTGTACGGGAAGGTTCGCCTTAATACAATTTGGCTGCAAGTTTTAGTTTATTGAGTTTTTGGCTCCTGAAGAGGTACCAGAGGTGTGAAACATGTAGAGCAAGAACAAATAGATGAATTGACTGTGTTAATTCTCTTTTATTGACCTTCCACCTGAAAAATATTAGATTAATTTTAACTATTAACTGCTTTACTTAATGCAAGTAATTCTGCTGTATATATACAACTTAGATTTGATAATAATAGAGAATAAACTTCCTTGACTCAAAGCACAACACGAAATTGAAATATCTTAGTTTAAATGGCTGTCAAATGTCTGGAACAAATTTCAACTGAATCAATCTTTTCAGAATACCCAAACTGCAAATTTGTTGGGGAAAATATTTGTATTAACAAGGTAGGGATTGTCGGGGTTCGGTCACTGCTACTTAATAAAACTATATTTTATCATAAAAATGGTTTTATTGTGCCGACGTTTCGGCTTGCACTTCAAGCCTTCATCAGGGCTGTAAAAAACACGTAGGACGGATGTAATAATGAAATATACATATATATATATATACATATGCCTACAAACATAAATACACATACATATATACATACATACATATGTGGAAAAAGACAAAAACATAAAATACTAGAACATAATATATAGAAGTGAACATAATAAATAGTGTTTGGATTATTAGGAAAACAGATATAAGAATAACAGATTAAATATTAGATTAGATATAAGAATAACAATATGGGCTTACCGATGGGAAGATAGAGAACTATTCCTCACAAATGCGGGATCATTTCTGACAGTTAATACAGGGAAATATAGGAAGAAAGGAGTTGGTGAGGGGGAGGGGGGTTCTGGACCACCCAATGGACAGAGAACATAGAAGATGAAAGAAAGAGTAATTATGAGTGCTATTAAGTAGCAGTGACCGAACCCCGACAATCCCTACCTTGCATCATCAACGGTCAACCATCTCCTCTCAATATTTGTATTAACTTTTCTCGTAAACGGTTTCATATACCTATTGCTTTAAATATGGTTGCGTTGGTTTTCCTACGATATAAAATCTATAAAAGGAGTACCTACAAGCATGTTAACTTGAAAACGTAAGTTACGATTTCTTTCACACGATTTTCACCACCAAAGCCATGTTACGGTGGACGAATTCTGCTGGATAACGTACTTGACTTTTTAAATTAGACGAAAACTTTTGGTGCCAAATTTCATAAAAATTGGACCAATATTCAGTCTGTGATACAGCGAATAGACACAAACACACACACACATATATATATATATATATATATATATATATATATATATATATATATATATACATGTATAACATCAAGTTCAGAAAAAATTATTTTTGGGTGTAATAGCGTTTTAGTTGGCTAACTATTCCAACCCCCAAAATTGTCCAGCCCCCCCCCCCCCGAAATAATTTTCTATATACGCCCATGGCCACCATATTGACACAGTACTGACCTATTTGAAAAACAATGACATATTCGACAAAATATAGACTTTGCATACAAATGTTTCCATAATCATAAGTAGAAGAATTCACTTCTTCTTACAAGAATCTCACAACGCCACAGAATGATTTATGCTTTAAATTTTATTACAATATTCTTATCGTAACAATAATTTTTATTTCATTTTTTTATTATTATATATACTTATTTTTTCTTTCTAATTATATCTCTATATATATAGATCTATTTATTTTTTATATCTATTTGAATTAACGTACTCACTTGGATGATTCTTTGGAGTAGCATTCATTGGTGCAGTGCCTACATAGGTGCAGCGCCTACATTGGCTCCCACTGAGGAAAATATGCTGTTCGCAGTAGATGCAGATCATCAACAAAATAAATAAATAGTTGTATATAAAAATAAAATGCGTATTTTAGAATACTGCCAGTTTCCTGTTGTAACGCCTAAAATGTCTTTGAGCTTTTATATTACATGTTTTTGTGAAACATCAAAACTGTTTCTATTCTCAGCCTTCCAAATGACAATAGGAGTAAGAAGGTAGACGAGCTAAGATGACGTAGTTCCTGCGAGTCGGATTTTATTTTTATTTAATACTAGCTGTTCCCCAGTGTGCCATGCTACACCTACTTTCTGTCTATGACTCTCCCCGTATCAAGATCTACCTGTATAATAGCTGTTACCCAGTGTGCCATGCTACACCTACTTTCTGTCTATGACTCTCCCCGTATCAAGATCTACCTGTATACTAGCTGTTACCCAGTGTGCCATGCTACACCTACTTTCTGTCTATGACTCTCCCCGTATCAAGATCTACCTGTATAATAGCTGTTACCCAGTGTGCCATGATACACCTACTTTCTGTCTATGACTCTCCCCGTATCAAGATCTACCTGTATACTAGCTGTTACCCAGTGTGCCATGCTACACCTACTTTCTGCTTATGACTCTCCCCGTATCAAGATCTACCTGTATACTAGCTGTTACCCAGTGTGCCATGCTACACCTACTTTCTGTCTATGACTCTCCCCGTATCAAGATCTACCTGTATAATAGCTGTTACCCAGTGTGCCATGCTACACCTACTTTCTGTCTATGACTCTCCCCGTATCAAGATCTACCTGTATAATAGCTGTTACCCAGTGCGCCATGCTACACCTACTTTCTGTCTATGACTCTCCCCGTATCAAGATCTACCTGTATACTAGCTGTTACCCAGTGTACCATGCTACACCTACTTTCTGTCTATGACTCTCCCCGTATCAAGATCTACCTGTATAATAGCTGTTACCCAGTGTGCCATGCTACACCTACTTTCTGTCTATGACTCTCCCCGTATCAAGATCTACCTGTATAATAGCTGTTACCCAGTGTGCCATGCTACACCTACTTTCTGTCTATGACTCTCCCCGTATCAAGATCTACCTGTATAATAGCTGTTACCCAGTGTGCCATGCTACACCTACTTTCTGTCTATGACTCTCCCCGTATCAAGATCTACCTGTATAATAGCTGTTACCCAGTGTGCCATGCTACACCTACTTTCTGTCTATGACTCTCCCCGTATCAAGATCTACCTGTATACTAGCTGTTACCCAGTGTGCCATGCTACACCTACTTTCTGTCTATGACTCTCCCCGTATCAAGATCTACCTGTATACTAGCTGTTACCCAGTGTGCCATGCTACACCTACTTTCTGTCTATGACTCTCCCCGTATCAAGATCTACCTGTATACTAGCTGTTACCCAGTGTGCCATGCTACACCTACTTTCTGTCTATGACTCTCCCCGTATCAAGATCTACCTGTCTACTAGCTGTTCCCCAGCGTGCCATGCTACACCTACTTTCTGTCTATGGCTTTCCCCGTATCAAGATCTACCTGTATACTAGCTGTTACCCAGTGTGCCATGCTACACCTACTTTCTGTCTATGACTCTCCCCGTATCAAGATCTACCTGTATACTAGCTGTTACCCAGTGTGCCATGCTACACCTACTTTCTGTCTATGACTCTCCCCGTATCAAGATCTACCTGTCTACTAGCTGTTCCCCAGTGTGCCATGCTACACCTACTTTCTGTCTATGACTCTCCCCGTATCAAGATCTACCTGTATACTAGCTGTTACCCAGTGTGCCACGCTACACCTACTTTCTGTCTATGACTCTCCCCGTATCAAGATCTACCTGTATACTAGCTGTTACCCAGTGTACCATGCTACACCTACTTTCTGTCTATGACTCTCCCCGTATCAAGATCTACCTGTATAATAGCTGTTACCCAGTGTGCCATGCTACACCTACTTTCTGTCTATGACTCTCCCCGTATCAAGATCTACCTGTATAATAGCTGTTACCCAGTGTGCCATGCTACACCTACTTTCTGTCTATGACTCTCCCCGTATCAAGATCTACCTGTATAATAGCTGTTACCCAGTGTGCCATGCTACACCTACTTTCTGTCTATGACTCTCCCCGTATCAAGATCTACCTGTATAATAGCTGTTACCCAGTGTGCCATGCTACACCTACTTTCTGTCTATGACTCTCCCCGTATCAAGATCTACCTGTATAATAGCTTTTACCCAGTGTGCCATGCTACACCTACTTTCTGTCTATGACTCTCCCCGTATCAAGATCTACCTGTATAATAGCTGTTACCCAGTGTGCCATGCTACACCTACTTTCTGTCTATGACTCTCCCCGTATCAAGATCTACCTGTATACTAGCTGTTCCCCAGTGTGCCATGCTACACCTACTTTCTGCCTATGACTCTCCCCGTATCAAGATCTACCTGTATACTAGCTGTTCCCCAGTGTGCCATGCTACACCTACTTTCTGTCTATGACTCTCCCCGTATCAAGATCTACCAGTAAACTAGCTGTTACCCAGTGTGCCATGCTACACCTACTTTCTGCCTATGACTCTCCCCGTATCAAGATCTACCTGTATACTAGCTGTTACCCAGTGTGCCATGCTACACCTACTTTCTGTCTATGACTCTCCCCGTATCAAGATCTACCTGTATACTAGCTGTTCCCCAGTGTGCCATGCTACACCTACTTTCTGTCTATGACTCTCCCCGTATCAAGATCTACCTGTATAATAGCTGTTACCCAGTGTGCCATGCTACACCTACTTTCTGCCTATGACTCTCCCCGTATCAAGATCTACCTGTATACTAGCTGTTCCCCAGTGTTCCAAGCTACACCTACTTTCTGTCTATGACTCTCCCCGTATCAAGATCTACCTGTATACTAGCTGTTACCCAGTGTGCCATGCTACACCTACTTTCTGCCTATGACTCTCCCCGTATCAAGATCTACCTGTATACTAGCTGTTCCCCAGTGTGCCATGCTACACCTACTTTCTGTCTATGACTCTCCCCGTATCAAGATCTACCTGTATACTAGCTGTTCCCCAGTGTGCCATGCTACACCTACTTTCTGTCTATGACTCTCCCCGTATCAAGATCTACCTGTATACTAGCTGTTCCCCAGTGTGCCATGCTACACCTACTTTCTGTCTATGACTCTCCCCGTATCAAGATCTACCTGTATACTAGCTGTTCCCCAGTGTGCCATGCTACACCAACTTTCTGCATATGACTCTCCCCGTATCAAGATCTACCTGTATACTAGCTGTTACCCAGTGTGCCATGCTACACCAACTTTCTGCATATGACTCTCCCCGTATCAAGATCTACCTGTATACTAGCTGTTACCCAGTGTGCCATGCTACACCTACTTTCTGCAAATGACTCTCCCCGTATCAAGATCTACCTGTATACTAGCTGTTCCCCAGTGTGCCATGCTACACCAACTTTCTGCATATGACTCTCCCCGTATCAAGATCTACCTGTATACTAGCTGCTACCCAGTGTGCCATGCTACACCTACTTTCTGCATATGACTCTCCCCGTATCAAGATCTACCTGTATACTAGCTGTTACCCAGTGTGCCATGCTACACCTACTTTCTGCTTATGACTCTCCCCGTATCAAGATCTACCTGTATACTAGCTGCTACCCAGTGTGCCATGCTACACCTACTTTCTGCATATGACTCTCCCCGTATCAAGATCTACCTGTATACTAGCTGTTACCCAGTGTGCCATGCTACACCTACTTTCTGCTTATGACTCTCCCCGTATCAAGATCTACCTGTATACTAGCTGCTACCCAGTGTGCCATGCTACACCTACTTTCTGCATATGACTCTCCCCGTATCAAGATCTACCTGTATACTAGCTGTTACCCAGTGTGCCATGCTACACCTACTTTCTGCTTATGACTCTCCCCGTATCAAGATCTACCTGTATACTAGCTGTTACCCAGTGTGCCATGCTACACCTACTTTCTGCATATGACTCTCCCCGTATCAAGATCTACCTGTATACTAGCTGTTACCCAGTGTGCCATGCTACACCTACTTTCTGCATATGACTCTCCCCGTATCAAGATCTACCTGTATACTAGCTGTTACCCAGTGTGCCATGCTACACCTACTTTCTGCTTATGACTCTCCCCGTATCAAGATCTACCTGTATACTAGCTGTTACCCAGTGTGCCATGCTACACCTACTTTCTGCATATGACTCTCCCCGTATCAAGATCTACCTGTATACTAGCTGTTACCCAGTGTGCCATGCTACACCTACTTTCTGCATATGACTCTCCCCGTATCAAGATCTACCTGTATACTAGCTGTTACCCAGTGTGCCATGCTACACCTACTTTCTGCATATGACTCTCCCCGTATCAAGATCTACCTGTATACTAGCTGTTACCCAGTGTGCCATGCTACATCTACTTTCTGCATATGACTCTCCCCGTATCAAGATCTACCTGTATACCAAGTTACGTCAAAATCGGTCAAACGGTGTGAATTTGTTTATATCTGTCTAGACGTAGTTCAGAATGCCAGCACCACAGCAGTTCTGAAAAAAAGTCCGACTCTCAGGAACTGCATCATCTTAGCGCGGTTCCGTTCATATCCCTGGTGTCATTTGAATAGTTTAGAAAAGAAATAAACTATATATATATATATATATATATATATATCGTGAAAATGGTCGAAATCCTCTCGAACATCTCGAATAAAAGTGATATTAAGGCGTCAGGGATACCGACAGTAGTTAACTTATACACAGAAGCGGAAATTACACAATCCGGCTCTCATTCTAAAGCAAAGCTCTATAAATCAATACAAAATATGCCTAATAAAGCCTTTCTAGTGGATACAGAAGGATCAAGAAGAAGTACAAGAACGATTGAGTAGAATACCCTGCCTAATATAGCCTATATAGAATAATATGCAGAATAAAGCCTATCTAGTAGATACGGAAGGACAAATAACAAGTCTTGACGAATAACAAGTCAAGATATAGAATAATATACCTAATTAAGTCTAAGGAGTATATACAAATGGAACAAAAACAAGTCTTGAGGAACTATTGATTGCTAATTGATGAATCGGGTTACAACTAAGTAGACTTTATGAATATTTAGAATATAACCTATGTTTGGAACTGTGTTATTTCAGAATCTAGTATAGTTTAAGAAATTTTGGTGAATGAAGTCATTAAGTTGCTCTCCGTACCCTATGCTTTGTATTTGTGTCGGCAGATACCTGGGGTATATTTACAATTCTAGAGGATTAACTCCTAGCAGGTAAATTTCCCGCGGACCTTCTGTTCCTATGGGCACTGAACGGACTCTCTATCCGCTCATAGTATCTAACAGTTGTGAAGTTTATTTTTTGGATTTAGGACTTAATATACATATGTAGCCTAAATCATAGCAAGAAGTCTACCTCCGTCGTCGGTTCTTAACTATGTAGACTCGCTAATGTTACCCAATCTTAGACAGATCTTAATTTAAATCCACAGCAAAAACACGACATTTCATCAGAATCCCCGGCTCAATATAACATATATAGAATAATATGCCAAATAAAGCCTATCTAGTGGATAAAAATAGAGGAAAAACGCCGTTCGTGGTGGTAGAAAATCTTACAAGGCATTTCGCTCAGAAATTTCCGAAATATTCTTACTAATTTTACGTATCCTGTTTTATAGCCAAATAGATTTATGTTCTATAATCAATAAGAAAAAACTACTAGCAATAAAAAACTATGGGTAACAGATGAAAATAGGGAATACCAAAAACAATTCTAAAGAACGAAATCAACACCAGTACTGTAATCTAGATATTCATAAGGCATCTTCGAATTCTAACAAACAAAATATTGCTTCTAATTATACGTATCCTGTTTACTGACAAATACATTTGACTGCTATAAGCAATTACAAAAATAACGAGCAGTGAAAAATAGAAAAATAGTACAAAAAGAAAAAAAATAGATATTCATACGGGATCTGAAAATCCCAAGATTCCGCAAAAATAAAATATTCTAATTATGCGTATCCTGTTTTATTGGCAAATACATTTGACTACTATAAGCAATTGCAAACACTAGGGAATATGACAAAGAACTCGGATTAGGAGCCTCGACAGTTTCAAGACATTTGAAGGAAATCGCCAAATCCAAAACTGACATTTCATACGGTACAGCCTGATATATTTCTAACAATGAATTGTTTTTCTTATTTTAATTAATCTGTTTTATTGTCAAATACATTATCCAACTATAAGCAATGAAAAAATAGGAATAAAAACAGACAAAAAGAACCGTTCGAATAAACGAAATCAATTACTTCAAAGTTTAAGCACTTATTTCTCCGATTGACATCGCTTATTAAAAACTTTCTTCAGAACCTTTATTGTAGACCATTTAGTAAGCTTTCGAATGGTAACCTTTCGCTTCCCAAGATTTTCAACCGTTTTCGAGATATTAATGAAATTATACGAAGTTCCCAAAATTTTCATTATTTCTAGCAACAGAAAATTGGTCATATTTTTCCTATCCTGTTTTACACACAAATACATTTTCCCAACATAAGAAATTACAAAAATAAAAATCATTAAAAAACCAAGGGAAAGAGACAGAAATTACAAAAAGAACGACAAAAACCCATTCATAAGAACAAAACAGACGTATTTGAAGTTTTAAGCACTTATTTCTCCGATTGACATACCCTAATCAAAAATAGTTTTAGAATCTTTTTTGTAGAGAATTTAGTAAGCTTTCAAATAGTCTCTATCCACTTACCACGATTTCCCAACCGTGTTCGAGATATTAATGAAAGTATACGAAGTCCCCGAAACTTTTCATGTCTGTTCATAAAATATTTTATTCTTACCCTTCCTTAACTCCAAACGTAACAAAACTTTCAACATATGAGTTTTAATGAAAGTAGAACATGCAGATAATGTTTCAACTGAATCCCGTGATTCTAAGTACCCAAACCAAAAACGGTATTCAAAAAACTATTTTTCCAATTTTCTCCAAAACGGTTAAAGCTATCGCCTTGAAAATGGTTTCATTCGTTTTCCTAGCCCAAGAAGCCTATAAAAAGAGTACTTACAAGCTTATGAACTCAAAAACGTAAGCGTTACGATTTTTTTTGCGCGAATTTCGCCCCAAACGCCATCTTCCAGTGGGCGGATTTTGCTGGTTAACGAACTTGACCTTTCAATTGGACGACAGATTTTTGTACCAAATTTCATCAAAATCGGAGCATATATATATATATATATATATATATATATATATATATATATATATATATACAAATTTTAACCACCGTTATTTTCGGTCTCTAGGTGTTCTGAAACGCGAAATTGTCTAGTTGACACTTCCGGATTGTTTCATGAGATCAACCTTATAAGCGGGGTTCCTCCCTATGGGGGAGGGAGGAACCGCGCTAAAACCCGACAGAGGCCAGTACCACAGCACTTCATATAACATCCGACAGAGGCCAGCAGCACAGCCTGCGAGTAGATAGCTCTTATCAAAGAAAGGCAAGCGCTCCTTAGTTAGACAGTGACTGTTGATATTAAAATTGAAATAAACTGCATTAAATGATTATATAATGATGTAAAGTCATCAATGAGTTCGAGTTATTCTAATCATCAAGAACATCAACAAATAAATGTGAGACATTATTCAAAATGGCCGTCAGAATCTGAATGGTTCAGTGTAGGCAATTTTTCTTGAACAATACTTTTGACCAAATTTTGAAATTTGACTATTTTGGCCTAGCCTAGGAGATTTCCCGTATCAAGACCTACCTGTGTACCAAGTTTGGTCAAAATCGGTCAAACGGTGTAGATTTGTATAAGGAACAAACAAATAAACAGACAATCAGAAAAACAAACGAACAGACAGACACGTGATTTATTTATATATATATATATATGTGTGTGTATATATATATATATATATATATATATATATATATAGAGAGAGAGAGAGAGAGAGAGAGAGAGATTTTATAAGAAAAAAGTCCGACTCGCAGGAACTGCATCATCTTAGCGCGGTTCCGTTCTTATCCGAAGTGCGATTAGTAAAGGAATAGTAGCAGCTATCGGTAGGTTTTGATCTGTCGTTAAAAATATAAAATAAAATCACAAAGAGAAGGAAGCTTAAAGAGCCACATATGGAAACTGACAGTTTTCTAAACGGATGGGACTCTCCCATCATCGCGACGCTCACTCTAGGAAAACTGTATTACCAATATGATTCTTATTTTCTCAGCTTTAATGAAATACTCATTCCACCGTTAAATAAACTTAAAAAACAAAAGTGAGGTAAACAGTGACAAAAACCCGTTTAAAATAACAAAACTAACACTTTCGTAGTTTTAAGCACTTACTTCTCCGACTGACATTGCCCCATCGAAATTTGCTTCAGAATCTTTTTTTTTTAGAGAATTTAGTAAGCTTTTGAATGGTTAAATCGTACAACCCACGATTTCTTAACTGTTTTGAAGATATTAAGGGGGGAAAATGGAGCTAATACCTACCGATAGCTGCTATATTCCTTCACTAATCGCACTTGAGATAAGAACGAAACCGCGCTAAGATGAAGCAGTTCCTGCGGGTCGGACTTTTTTTTTGTCAGACAAATTAATGTATTATGTTTATATTATAATATAAATATTATGTTTATAAGAAGAGCAAATCACTTTAATTGCGGTGTAAAATATTGTTGCTAGCTAAATCTAAGTATTATATAAGCTCATAAGGAAAAAATGGTGCTAATGACTCAGATTTCGATACACCATTAAAGAAAAAAAAATTAAGGACAATATACAAAGATTCCGAAGTATTTCATGTCTGTTAATAAAATATTTTATTCTAATCCCAATAACGCAACACTTATACACAAATAAACTTTTTTTAGGTACCTATTTAATACGTATAAAATAAGGTTATAATGAGCGATCCGCTGTGGCATACACCAAGTACTACCACCGTGTGGAGTGCAACTAGTATAGACCGGTACGTCTGTACCACTGTGGTATGTAAAGAGCGGCTGTTCTGATACTGGCAAAAATTAGAAATCCTACATTCCTAAAGTTGTTTGGAGGCTTATCTTTATGACTCTAGACAAAGACTTGAAGATGACGAGGGTACACAGGGAGACGAGAGTACCTGGGGACAGGGAAAACGCCCCCCAGCATAAGCCTCCTAGCTCCTCACCTTCGAATTCATATGATTTCGTTCAATGAATTTTAAAAAAAAAATTAATAAATAGATAAAAACTTCTGAAAATAGGGAATACCAAAAACAATTCTAAAGAACGAAATCAACACCAGTACAGTCATCTAGATATTCATAGGGCATCTTCGAATTCCAAGATACCGTTGAAACAAAATATTGTTTCTATATATACGTATCCTGTTTTATTGACTAATACATTTGACTACTATAAGCAATAACAAAAATAACGAGCAGTGAAAAAAAAACTGTAGGAAACACACAAAAAGATTCGTTCAAATGAACGAAATTACCTATGTTTTAAGCACTTATTTCTCCAAATATGACCATCCCATCGCAAATGTCTTCACAACATTTTTTGTAGAAACTTTAGTAACCTTTCGAAAGGTAATCTTTTGCTTGCCAAGATTCCAAACCGTTTTCGTGATATTAATGAAAATATACGAAGTTCCCAAAACTTTTCATGTCTAAAAATGAAATATTTTATTTTAATCCTTTCTTTACTCCAAACGTAGCCAAATTTTCAACATATTAGTTTTGATAAAATTCAAACATGGAGAAAATGTTTCAACTGAAGCCCATGATTCTAAGTACCAAAATCAAAGACAAAAAGAACAGTTCGAATAAGCGAAATCAATTACTTTAAAGTTTTAAGCACTTATTTCTCCGATTGACATCGCCTAATCAAAACTTTCATTAGAACCTTTTTTGTAGAGCATTTAGTAAGCATTCTAATGGTAATCTTTTGTTTCACAAGATTCTCAACCTTTTTCGAGATATTAAGGAAAGTATACAAAGTTACCAAAACTTTTCATGTCTGTTCATAAAATATTTTATTCTAACCCTTCCTTAACTCCAAACGTAACATAACTTTCTACATATTAGTTTTAATGAAAGTAGAACATGCAGATAATGTTTCAACTGAATCCCGTGATTCTAAGTACCCAAACCAAAAACGGTATTCAAAAACTATTTTTCCAATTTTCTCGAAAACGGTTAAAGCTATCGCCTTGAAAATGGTTTCATTCGTTTTCCTAGCCCAAGAAGCCTATAAAAAGAGTACTTACAAGCTTATGAACTCAAAAACGTAAGCGTTACGATTTTTTCTGCGCGAATTTCGCCCCAAACGCCATCTTCCAGTGGGCGGATTTTGCTGGTTAACGAAGTTGACCTTTCAAATTGGACGACTGATTTTTGTACCAAATTTCATCAAAATCGGACCATCAGGGAAGCCAGAAATGAGCGAACAGACAAATATATATATATATATATATATATATATATATATATATATATATATAAATAAATATATACATATATATATATACAAATTTGAACCACCGTTATTTTCGGTCTCTAGGGGTTCTGAAACGCGAAATTTTCTTGTCGGCACTTCCGGATTGTTTCATTGTATCAACCTTATAAGCGGGGTTCCTCCCTATGGGGGAGGGAGGAACCGCGCTAAAAAAAGGACTAACAAGAAGACCTATCCACTGTTTATTCTGTTAATGGTTCAATCTTGTGATAAGAGATAGCGTTCGTGTTGCCAACCTCATCATTCAAAACAAACAGGCCTTTCACTATACTGTAATAATTGTACAATTGAGTAGTTTTTTTATGTATACATATATTTCATTCGGTTTAAATGTTTTATATAAAATAGTATATATTATACTAAATGTGATATTGAGAAAATTTTAGAAGAAAAAAACGACAAAGAGAAAGATAACTTTCAATATGTGTGAATACTGTTATCAGGAGTCCTTCAATGAAGTGACGTGATGAATCAGCTGGTACAGTCGATATGGGGCACCAGTCTGTTTCTTTGCGGTTACATCAAAATTACCTAAGGGTAGAAGGTTTACTTAGCAATAAAAGGTCAATTACAAAAATTTGACTAAAACATTAATATTATTGAGATGATAGGTTTGTTATACCGGAGCCCAGGATTTATTAAATTCGTGAGCGGGGTGCACAATGTCCTACGATATTCAAGACTCGGAATATTTAAGGACTATAGATTGGGAAATGATGGACAAATCCAAGTTCTTTCCCCTTAGTATGCTCAGTTCCTTTTCAGTGAGGTGTAGTTTGTATCCACTTACCTTAATAAAAACAAGATTACAGGTACAAAAACATGATTCCATGTACACAGGTAAGAATATATTTGTTTACATTTAGTTAATTTCCTTTATGCTTAGTTTAAAAGGCCTGATGTTGTAATAATTCATTATTTTGTAGGACTCATTGATGCCGGTTCGAAAATTTATAGGGCTGAAGGCATATCTGGCTTGTATAGAGGATTTTGGGTTAGTTCTGTGCAAATAGTGTCAGGTGTAGCGTACATAGCAACATATGAAAGTACAAGACACATTCTTAAGAAGAATGATGTATCTCCCACTTATAGGGCACTGCTGAGTGGGAGCGTTGCCTCACTTGTCGGACAAACGATTATTGTTCCTTTTGATGTTTTATCTCAACACCTTATGTTTCTCGGCATCTCAGGTGGAAAGGTAATTTTTATTTTGTTGAATTACATTGATAGTCTAATGGTTTAGGATCTCAACATGCGAGTCATCACCAAATTCATTCCACCCCCTAATTAATCTAGTAATTTTATTCACAAAAAAACACATTTCAATGAATTTATTTCTTAATGAGACGCAGATAACTAACCGTTGAGCTGATAAGAAGTAAAGGATTCAGGAAAATGTCACATTTATATTTTAAATGTTTTGGCATCCTTCTTAAGCTAAAAAATAAATATTACAAAATTTACAATCACATAAGAGAATAATGAAAACAGTAAACAAAATTTTAAATCAAGAAGAGAGGTTATATATAAAAAAAAAAAGATGTGTATATTAAGTAACCAACTTTTTTTTTTTTGTTTCTTTTTTTTTAACAAATTAAACCATAGTTTTATACGAAACTTAGTAAAATTTAAGTAACAAAATTAACAGAGGACCCAAGTAAAAAATGGCTAAGATACACATAAGTAGAGGTGCAACAATATTTTGTATTAATTTTTAATAATAGATACAGTAATATAAACCAACAAATGTATTTCTTGTATGTCACCTACTTGGTCCTTAACAAATTGTTAAAGTTAATAACAGAAGTAGAATTTTTTTGTTTATATCAATAAAACTACGAATTCCTTTAAATTATTTGAAATTAGTAACACTAAAGAACTAATTGATAATGAAGATAATATTGTGAGTGTAATAAAGGTATTTCTATTTTTGTATAACTATTTCTACTTTAAATCACTGTACATTTTTTGAATGACGAGTTACACTAAATTAATTTAATTTTATTGAACCAAATTTCTTTGTTTCACAAGTATACTTAAGTAAACCACACATTATAGAAAAAAAAAATCAATATATTTTTCTTTGCCACTTTCACTTAGATTTTTATTGTTTAACCATATATAATAAAATATTGTGAGAAACGATAAATTAGATAACAATTTTTGAATTTATCTCATAAAAATATGTTGTGAAGAATTGTTCATGGCCAAAGCCTATTGCTCAGCATTGCAAGGTCATCAATATTTAGAAATTACTTTTTTTTTTTATTGGATTTTGAGCACAAACAATTTCCGACTTTTATGAGAAATATGATTAATTTTATCTCTACCTTAAGAGTTATTCAATTGATGATGTAATATTTTATGTATCGTGAATGATAATGTTCTGTCATATTTGTTTTTATGTTTTAATTTATTTTTAAATGATAAAAATAGAGTGCTTTTATTAAAAATTAAGAACAATTCTCAAATATTGGCGGTACCACATTAAAAACGTTATTCCTGTGTTTTTATTCTTTATAGCAGTGTTACATTTGCTTCTAAAATTTTATGAATAGGAAAAAAAATATTCTAATTTCCATTCATATTATTTGATGCAGCTACATGAGTTTAAAATTTCTTATTGTATCCTTTTCGTTGGGTTTGGGGTTTAAGTGTAGAAAACTGCTAAGTCATCGCGCCTTCAAGACTATAGGAAAATTAATACTTTATTAAGTTGAATAGGGTTTGAAATGTTTTGTTAAAGGCAGTGTCGTGTTTCTAATACTGTATTTGTTGCGCTTTGAATGTTATGATTGCATTGATAAAAAAAGTATTTGTGTGCATAGATATAAAAGTATACATGTACATAAATACACAAATGAATGCATATTTATACATTCATATCTATACACACATATATTTTGTAATTTTATTACACACACACAAGTGGGCGCACACCCACACACACTTTTCTTTAAAATCATAATTAATCATTACATATACATATATGTATATATATATATATATATATATACATATATGTTTGTGTTTCAAGAATAAGTCTAATTTTAAAACGTTGAAAATGGTGACTTGTTCATCAAGTTAGTTAACATTTCAATGTATAGTATCTTATATTTAAATTTACTTATTTAATTTAATTTAATTTATTATGAGTTTCGTGACGGAGGCGACTGACTCATAAGAACAGCAGAATCAAAGTCCGTTAAAGTAGTAGTCAGGTCGTAATATTAAAAAGGATTACACTTAAATAAAACACTAGAAAAAAAAAAATGAAAAACACAAAACATGGAGCAACATACTTTATACAAAAAAGACAGAGGAAAAAAATTATAAGAATACATATAATTATATTTTTGAATAGTAGTTCAGTGTTTTGAGATGTGTCAGAAGTATTTCGATGTATTGGCTACCCTCTGTTAGTAAGTCATGTAAGTCGTATGGAATTGTCAAGTTGCTGAGTTGTCTACAGTCGGTCAGTATATGTATAACAGTTAGAGTTCTGTTACACTGTCTGCAAGTCGGTCTTTCTTTTCTGTCTAGTAAGTATGAATGGGTAAGTCGGGTGTGTCCTATCCGAAGCCTGGATAGGACGACTTCCTCTCTTCGGGAGAATAGTTCTTTTGTCCAGGCTTTGGTTGTGTTTTTGATTTCCCTTAACTTGGAACTACTTCTCAACCAATCTCTTTCCCATTCGTACAGTAAGTTAGTTCGTAATGTTTTGGTCAAGTCTGATGAAGTCACAGTGTTTACATCAGGCACAGGTCGGTCTGTAGCCAGTTTTGCCTGTGCGTCCACAGCTGTGCTCGTTTCGATGTCTTCGTGTCCAGGTAGCCAGAACAGTGTAATGTGTTTGTTTTCATTTTGAAGAATGTTGATTTGAGTAAATATGTTTTGAATAATAGGGTGTGTGTTATAAATGTTCTGTAAGGATATTAAGGAACTTAAGGAATCAGTACAAACCGTGATCATGTCTGTTTCTTCATCATGGACGTTAGTCAGTGCCAAAAGTATTCCGTTAAGTTCTGCTGTATATACTGTCGCTTGTTCTGGTAATTTAATTTGGTACGTATTGTTCCTTACAATGGCTGCTGCTCCTGTTCCAGAGTTTGTCTTGGATCCGTCGGTATAAGTGTACAATGTGCTAGGATTTTCTCTTATCATCGAGTTGAATGTATGTTTGTATAATGATGTGGAAATCGGTTCTGTCTTTTTATATTTTGTTAGAGTCAAGTCAATCCTCAAGTTCCTTAATCTCCAAGGTGGTGTGTCACTGAATTTGTTTTTAAGGATTTAAGAGTTGGCTAAAATTGAATTCCTTCTATCTTCTAGAGATCGTACAATAAAAGGTTTTCTTTTAAAATTCAATTCTACGTATTTCTCAAAATTGTTATTTTCTAAAACATGTCTGACACAGGCCATTTCAAATCCTTTTGACCTTATACAAAAAGTGGAGCATAACATATCACGCCTGTACTGCAGCCGAGGTTCTCCTGCCAAAGCGCAAAGGCTTTCTGCAGTGCTGGTTCTGAAAGCTCCTGTCGCTAGCCTGAGTCCTGTGTTGTGTATAGTGTCGAGTAGTCTTAAGGTTGTAGGACTGGCAGATGAATATGCTATACATCCATAATCCAGAAGAGACCTGGTGTAAGACCGATAGAATGTAAGCATGGAACATTTGTCAGCACCCCATTTTGCATTGCTAAGGATTCTCAACAGATTCAATGACTTTTTGCATTTGATGAGAAGGCCTTTCAGGTGGGGTAACCATGTTAGTTTTTTGTCTAGTGTCATTCCTAAGAATGTAAGTAAGTCAGTTTTGTCAATGATTGTCAGATGTAATGTTAAGTGAGCTCTTTGGTTTTTTCTTTTGTTTGAGAAGATTATGTATTTCGTTTTTTCTCTAGAGAATTTAAATCCCGTTAAGGAGCACCACTTGTCTAATTCATTTAATGTGTTCTGTATCTGTAGTTTACCTGTCTTGATATCCGTGTATGTGGTGTAGATAAGGAGGTCATCAGCATACAGGCAATACGACACTCCTTGAGTAATACATTTAGTAACGGAATTTATTGCGATATTAAAGAGAGTCGTACTCAGCACACCTCCTTGTGGCACTCCATTCTCCTGTAGAAACTCATCTGAAAGAGCAGTACCTATTCTCACTCTGAATGATCTTCGGGAAAGATAGCTCTTCAAGTAAAGTATGACTTGGCCTTGTACACCCCATTCGATCAGCTGAGACAGGATAAGTCTTCTCCACACCCTGTCATAGGCTTTTTCTAGGTCCAATGACACCGCCATTATCGAGCTTTTGTTTTATTTATTTTATTATCTTATATTTAAATTTTTCTTATTTTAGTATCTTATATTTAAGTTTTTCTTATTTTAGTATCTTATTTTTTAAATGTATAAATTTGTATATCCAAATACGCTCTAAATCCGTATATCCTGTGAATGATTTGTCAAAAAAAGAAAAAGTTACAAATCTTGTAGGGGATATGTGGATTATTGGGTGGTCCATGGGTGGAATTCTTTACAAAATTACCATTATATATTTTCTTAAATTGTACCAGAACTCCATATTTTTTTTTCTTTTTTCAAAATGTTATATTTTCCACTAATTAGGGGAGTGCACGACATGCCCCTCACCGATTCAAAAGAGAATTTTTGTATGTGTAGTAGTTAACTAGAAAAAGGTCCTGTTACAGCGAGAAAACGCACTTCTCAAGCATTCAGCTGAAAACAAAATATAGAAAATTTACCTGAAGTTCTAAAAATTTGTAAGCGAAAAATGTAGGTTACATTTTGAAATTCAATATCTCGCCTTGAAATAACCCCAATTTTACGTCCTTAGGCTTTTTGAAAAAAAAAGAGCTTCCTTTCTCTAACTATATAAATGACTATTGAATTATCTCCGGAAGTACTAGTGAGAAATTGTTCTTAAAATAAAAGTCAAATTTAAACGTTTTTGCATATAACATCGATTACAGAACACGAGTGAAGAAAGAACCGTTTAAATGTTTAACGTCCATTTATTATTAACTGAAAATTTTAGGACGGGTTATCTGTAGGTTATCACCCTTTTCTAGCCAGGATAGGGCTGATGCCTTTTTTTTTCTAAAGAAAATCCACCCCCCCCCCATAGTGGGAGTCCACGCTCCTTTGGCACGGAATGTTAAGTGCTCACACCCTAACACTCATGGCCACCGGGCCTCCTTACAAATTTTTAGAATTCCAGGTAAATTTTCAACATTTTTTTCAGCTGAGAATACTTGAGAAGTGTGTTTTCTTGCTTTTACAGGATCTTTTTCAAGGTAAGCACTGCACACACAAAAATTCTCGTTTTGAATTGGATGTGTTAACACTATGCCTCGGGTTGTGGGTTCAATTCACATTAGGGTTGGAAGATTTTCCTTTGAAAAAAAGGCAAGCAATCAGACCTATCTAGGCTAGAAAAGGGTGGTAACATATCTAAAAAAACCTTAGTTATTATTAAAGGACATTAAAATCAATAAGAATTTTTATTAATGATGCAATAGTTTGTATTCTAATCTCTTAGGCCCTTCTAAATGATTTTTTGTTTCATTTTTCAGGTTGTACTTAGTTCTTTAGGATTGAATATTGATCCTAGAAGATCTAAATTTCGCACGACTATAGATATAGCCCAAGTTATATACCGTACCGATGGAATCCGGGGCTTTTATCGCGGATATTTTGCCTCTGTCTGCACGTATGTTCCGAATAGTGCTCTTTGGTGGACATTTTACCAGATATATCAAGGTAATAAGTTCGATATAACATTTTATTAAACATAATTCTAAATTGAAAAGTAGGAATAGCATAATTACTTTGACAAATAAGCTTTTTGTAAAGAGTGAAAATGTTGAAATACCTCATCTAGAATGATCTCTACTTATACTTAAAAAATCTGACTTGCAGAAATTGCGTCATCTTAGCGCGTTTCTATAATGCTTGGAATAAATATAGTTATTATTATTTGTGACAAATTTAAACACCAACTCCAATGAAATCTTGAAGAAAACGTGAGATTTTAGGCACCATTAAGTACAAGAAAACCTGCAGTAGTGGAAAATACTTACTCGGCCTCTTCGACTCACACACACAAATTCTACTATAAATAACCAAAAATTCTCATTTTACGTGTCTTGTTTGTTGTTTTATTTAACGTCAAACGTTCTGACTATTATGTTGTTATTTAAATTTCATCAAAATCGGACCATTTTTGAGGTAGCTTCAGAGCGAACAGGAAATCCACCTATGAGGTTGGCCTCATGACGCAATCCGGAAGCCGACTAGATAAT
This sequence comes from Gonocerus acuteangulatus, assembly GCA_946811695.1. Classification (NCBI taxonomy): domain Eukaryota; kingdom Metazoa; phylum Arthropoda; class Insecta; order Hemiptera; family Coreidae; genus Gonocerus; species Gonocerus acuteangulatus. Next base: position 6,414,817 of record OX328126.1, read on the forward strand.
TTCATGTTTCAGAACCCATAGATCATGAATATAATGGTTGTTCAAATTTGTGTATATATATATATATATATATATATATATATATATATATATATATATATATATGGTACATTCTACTACAATTTTTCGTATAGAAAATAGAAAATCTGTTTTTATACCAGAATTTTAGGTTTCTTGTATTTTTTTCCTTAATTTAACAACACTAATTAATTATTGGCAGGATTTCTTGAAACATTTTTATCTCATAATGATAAGAAAATGAATAGTATGATAAAGAAAACAATTAGAATGTCTTATGAATTAAAAAGTTATTGTTTTCTTTGTTGTAATCTAGTATTACGTAAAATACTTCAATACCCATGTCAATATTGTCTGCAATGACTTGTTACCATTGTCTGGATTGTATTATTGTTTTTAAGTCAATAATATATGTTTTGGTTTTTGGGATTGGAAGTTTTAGATTTATTTACATAGTGTTGCTGGCTTTAGGATGTATGTAAAAGAATAAAAATATCTTGTCAATGATATTTCATTATTTATTCATACATTTATAGTAGAAAAAAGTAATCAAAATATAATGTGTATAAGAATACAAATAACTAGGTTTATAGTTTTAGGATGGGCTGATAATAATAGGATTGTTTATGGTAGTAGGAGGTTTGTAGTAAATAGAATGTATTTAATAATACAAATAACTGGATTTATAACAATAGGAGGTTTATAGTTTTAGGATGGGCTGATAATAATAGGATTGTTTATGGTAGTAGGAGGGTTGTAGTAAATAGAATGTATTTAATAATACAAATAACTGGATTTATAACAATAGGAGGTTTTGTAGTAAACAGGATGCATATAAATTAACTAGCTGTTACCCGACTTGCTATGCTACACCTACTTTCTGCATCTAGAAAAGCAAAAATAAATTAGAAACAAAATAAGTAATATTAAAATCTAATGACGCAAATCTGTAACTTTTGGGGCTTACAATTTCAAACACTTGACCTCCGAACTGTGAGTCCTAGACTACTTTGACATGGCCTAAGAAACTCCCCAAATCAATACCTACCTGTGTGCCAAGTGTGATCAAAATCGGTCAAACGGTGTGGATTTGTATAAGGAACAAACATACAGACAGTCAGCTGGTAGATGTTTTTGACTTGGCCTACGACACTACCCGGATCAAGATCTACCTGTGTGCCAAGTTTGGTCAAAATCGGTTAACGATGTGGATTTTTATAAAGAACAAACAGACAAACACGTGATTTTTATATATATAGGTGTATGAATAATATAAATTAACATACTACTAAATTCTCTACAAAAAAATTCTGAAGTATTTTCGATGGAGCATAATAGGTGCCTCAAAGTGTTAATTTTCTCTTTTTGAATGAGTTTTTATCTCTGTTTACCTCATTTTTTAATTTATTTATTTTTTAAATGCATTTAACATTATATTGAGTAATTTTAGTTTAGGTAAGACAATATGAACATATTGGTAATAGTGTTTTACTAGATCGAACGTTGAGAAAGAGGTTGGTATAATTTCCGCTTATGATACTGTCAGTTTTCGGTTCTGGTGCCTAAAATAACTTTATATTTGCATAAAAGATGAAAACCTACCAATAACTGCTTCTATTCATTTACTAATGACACTAGAGATATGAACGGAACCGTGCTAAGATGACACAGGTCCTGTGAGTCGGACTTGTATAGTAAAAGGAGGCTTGTAATAAATAGAATGCATCTATATATTTTTATAGTAATTAGAAATTTGCAGTAAATAGGAAACACACTACAATACAAATAACTTGTCTAACAAAATTCAAAACTTTCTTTTCATTTAAACTAACATGGATGCATATAATAATTCTATAGTAAATTGGATATTTATGTTTATACCAATAAATGGTTTTATAGGAATAATAAATTTGTAGTAGATGGGATACCTATAAGAATACAAATAACTTGTCAAAGATTTTTGATTCCTTACGTCAGTTTGTAGTAATCATTATATATAAATTTTTTACTTCAATAATATTATTCTTAATATCTATTAAAGAAAGTAATTATTTTTTTGTTCTGTTTTTAGATGAATTGGCAAAAATCTTCCCGACAAATTTCTCTCACCTATTAATCCAATGCATCGCTGGTACCCTCGGTGGATTCACGACTACTCTTATTACCAATCCAATGGACACCATCAGGGCTAGATTACAAGTAATTTTATTTATTTTTCCAGAATTTTTATTTCATTTAAAGAATTTATTGGCGCTTAAGACATTTTCCCTTTAACACACAAAACGTTTTTTTTTTATAAAACAGTTGTTTTTATTTTTTTTTTAATATAGTTTAGGGTATTAGAATTAGAAATGGGTGCCCGGAAAGAACCGCAACGAGGCCTAAAGGCCTATTGTGCCACCCAACATGCTGGACAGTTTAGTTAGTTTAGAGTATTGCCTAACGCCTGCCAAGAAATAGGGTGGGACATATATGTCCCACTGATAGATTTTTTTTTTTTTTTTTTTTTTTTTTTTTTTTTTTTTTTTTTTTTTTTTTTTTTGTCCTCAGCCCCCAGACTACTAAGGACAACTTCTAGATTTACTAAGCATTAAATCTCTGCAAATGAAGTGGAAGTTTATTGAGGGATAGCTTGAATGAATGGCTCATTTTTGTTAAAAAATATAAAATGGAGTTTTGTTACTTTCAAATAACTTGTCTGAAGAAATTACCATTTTTTATTGGCCAAACTGTGGGAATCTATTGTCCAGTCAAAAAGCAATAAAAAATAACAGAAAGAAATTGTTGGAAACATTTTCCATTTGTGAGGTACATTTTATTTTATTTAAATTTTATTTTTTGTTTTAGGTCCAAAGAACGAACTCGATTGTTAATACTTTCCGAGGGCTTTGGTCAGAAGAGGGTCTCTGGATGTTTTCTAAAGGTTTATCTGCAAGACTCGTGCAGTCCATCTGTTTCAGTTTTTCTATCATTCTAGGATATGAAACTATCAAAAGGATATCGGTCCGACAAGAGTTCAAAGACAGAGTCAGATGGTAAAACATTTTGTTTCCATTCCTTTAAAAAAAAAAAAAAAAAAAAAAAAATTGTTTGCAGAAACATAAACAGAAATCTTACAATTATTGTGACTTGGTTGGTAGCCAAAAAACTACAATTACTAACTTTTTTAAAACAATGCTATTATTTATGTGCCATTTCAAAATTAAAATGTTCCTCGTACAGCACTCGCACCTGTCAAGTTGGAAATAAGGCACTAAATCTCTGCATGGGCTTTTAATTCATCTATATCTTTCATTTAAAAAACTTTATTTTACTTTTCTTTTTTTTGTTGTGAAATTTCTCTTTTTCAAATGCTAATATTTTATGTATATTATATTGCCTTCAATTATCACTAGTAATCAAAATTACACAATTATTGTTTTTATATTTTTAAGTCAATAGATCAAATAAAATACAATTTTTGATTATCTCAAATATATCAAAAATTAAATTTATGAATGAGTTTTTAAAGACAGATAATTCAACTTGTTCAGCCTTATTATTTATTATCTTTAAAATTTTACGAGCATAAACTTATCTCCTGGCTGATAATTAAATTTGACTTGTTAATGTCAAAGAAAAATTTGTACCAAGTGAAAATCCACTGAAATATTACTCTATGTTAAACATAACATTGAAATTTATCTCAAATGTGTTTTTAAAAAGAAAATTAGTTTGTAATATTTTCATGAATTTTTGTTGCCTTTACTACAAAACTAAATTGCAATGAAGTTTTTAATTTTATTTTTATTTTATAATTTAGCTGCCAGAAAGGTGCTTATTATGTTTTCTTATATACTTAATGAATCCTTCTATTTTTGAACTTCCCGAATTAAATATTTTATTTTTTCTTTGTTTATTTATTTAATTAAATAGTGTTTTGTGTAACTCTAACCAACATGGAAGAAAATTTTTATTTCTCGTAAATTGTTTTTTATTGCTTTAAAAGTGCATTGTGTAATACTTTGATTGTTTTATTCGTTAAAGAAAATCCTGATAACTTTCTTCAAGGATTTATAATTTAATAATATCTATATTATCAATTTAATTACTTACAAAGCATTAGGCAGAAATGAATTCATAAATGTATAAAAATTGTTTACTGAAATAAGTTCAGTAAAATCTCCATAAAACGATTATGTACAACCACAATTTTCAACACTAAAATTATTAGCAAACTGAAATGTCCTTTTACAAAACTTATAAACTCAATAAGTTGACACAATTTAATTGAAAGGTTACGTAAAAAAAAATCGTGTTGACTATTCCCTCGAAATCATGTACTAATTTTATCTCCGTTATTTAACCACGTAAGAGAAAGAGTCAAGAAATTGTCAGATTAATTTTCCATTTTTTACCTGCAAATCGTAACAGATCTTGCACGAACGAGGCTTGGGCTTATCGCTGCTCAGAAATCCCCACAAACTAAGCTTGGCAAAACTTTTAAGCGGTTAAAAATGATTTGTCTATCGTCCTTACGAATTTAAAATTTGTATTCTGACTTTTCACTAATTATTTCATTACTTTCAAAACATTTTGAAGTTAAAAATTGTTTGCTTAGCTTGTAACTTCTTTCCAAATGTTCAAGTTATGGATATTCAGTAACCATCAGGGAATTGTTTACATTATTGATATTTTTTTTTTTCTTATTTTTTTTTATAAAATTGTTTGCATGTTTACTCCTTATAAAATAATTTTTTTCTTTTTATACTTAAGTAAAGATCACTATCTGGAGTTGTGGTCGTTTTAGCATTTGTAAACAGTTTTTATATATTTTACATATGGAAATAACGTTTTTGTGATGCGATTACAATTAATTAGTCTTATGATATTTTTTCGTACTAAAAATTCTGAGGTCAAACTTATTAAAACACCTTTTCATTTTGATCTTCACTCCTCTTTTTTACATGATACGAAATGGCTAAATGGCCGAAATGTGTCTTCTAAATGAGGAGTGATTAAATGGATTTGTTTTTTTTTTTTTTTTTTTTTTTTTTTTTGGGTTGAATTTAAGGCTTGTCAACCATTGGGGTCATTAACGCCAGGGATTTTGGTTTGAAGTGTAGAACAAAATGAAAAGGTGTTTTTAACAATTAGTATTTTGTGCTACAAATAATGTTTATTGGTTAATACATTGTATAAGGTGTATTCATTGTTCTTATTGACACGTCATTTTATATTTAATACAAAATGGAAATCATGACAATATGTAATTATATATTTTTTAAAGAATATCTGTTAAATAGTTTATTGATTGAGAAATGAAGCATAAAAATTAAATTTCCAAGGACTTAGATTTGTTGTACGTTATTGTTTAAAGATTTTTTGTTTATTATGAACTCTAGATAATATTTAGAGAAAACTGTGAAGGAGCACAATTTAAAATATGGTTCAAAGAGACCTTTTTGCCACTTATTTCAAGTGTAATTTTTTGTAAATTCATTGCAATAACAAGATGTTTGAAAAGTGCTTCCACAATATAAGTAATATGTACATAACAAATCATTGTTGTAAGTTTTTTTATTTTTATTATTATTATTTTTTTTTTTAACGGTGCATCCATTGTTGTAGGTAATTTCATTATTGTAAGTGTCAGGATTTTAGAAGAAATACTCCATCTCTAATTTTTAAATTTATTGTTTGTTTTGAAAAGGCCTAGTCATAATTTTAGTACTATTTTTAGATTGACCTGACACGGCATGGAATAAGTCAATAATTCGCTTATGGCATTGTTTAGCAACTAGACTACTTACGAGCCACTGCTGTGTTAACTTTAATCCAAGTATTATATGTTTCGATGAAAGTGATCAAATTTTTTTTTGTTATTTATTTTTTATTTGCAAATATGTTAAATAAAGCTGAATGGATAAAGTCGGTTGTTGAAGTTAGACATAGTGATAGAATATATTTAATGTTATTTGAATATGATAATATTAAAAGTAAAAAGTTTTATTTATATATAATACCTCGGGGATCGTGAGTTAAAACTCACAATAATTTTAGTAGGCCAATAAGTTATTAAAATATAAATATAGGTAATAAAATTTAAGAAAATGTTTTGTTGAGCCTCTTGTAAATTATTTTTAGTATATAAAATATACTTAATTACAAGTTTTATTGTGCTTTTCTTTATTTGCTTTAGTGAGCTTCCCTCTCTCTTGCTCAAGGATAAAAGCCCGACTCACTGGAACTGCATCATCTTACTGCGTTTACATAACTTCTTATCTCTCGTGGCATTTAGAAAGCTTGGAATCAGTGTACTTAATAGAGTGGAACATGGAGAATTCAAACTTTGATAATTCAAAATCGTGGTTAATTCGAATAAAATTTTGGATAATTTGAATTTTTTACGAGTCTGTGCCTCCAATGTGAAGTGGATAGAGAGGCGGTTGATCTTAAATCTTGTGAAAATATTCTCCCCTCGGGTAAGGCGGATAGTAAAATACGGATGTAGGGGTTTCAGTTCTTGGACTCTAGGAATTCTGCAAAGTGGTGGTCTGTGCTTCCTCCCTTCCAGGGGTTGTAGTTACATACACCATCCTGTCGTTTTATCCTAGAATTCCCTCCGATCTTCATTTCTTATTCAGTTATAAGTCAGTCAGCGCCTAGATCTGTTGTATTGTTTGTGCCTTGAATTTCTGATGTACAGTGAAGTTCAGTGAGTTGTTGATTTAAGATGTCGAAGCCTAGGAGTTATAGAACTTTGACGTCAGAGAAAATAGCTGCAATTAAAAAGAAGTTGAAATAGGAATAAAAAAAAAAATCTGAAATTGTCAAGTACTTTGGAATTCCTCCTAACACTTTACCAACTTACCTGAAAAATAAAGAAAAAATTCTTGCCCATGAAAATGACTTTTTTTCAAAACAATAGACTTTTATTTTTACTTTTTTGATAAACTATTTATTACTTTTGTACGGAATCATCAATTCATGAAATGTTTGTTTTTCTTTAAATAAAATGATTTTTTTTTTCAAATTAAAAAATGTGAAAATATGAAGATTTTTTAGCCCTTTATTTTCAAAAACTTTTGTAACTTTTTTATCGGCCCCTAGGGGTTCGAATTATCCAAGTTCTACTATATTTGATAAAAACGTTAAAACCCTACTTTCATGAAATCTTGAAGAAAAGTGAGATTTAGGCACCATTATGCATCAGGTTATCCCATAAGTAATGTCGGTTGACTGTAGAATTTGAAGATCCAAGTTTTTCTGCAAGCTCTTCGACTGTTACAACAGGATTTTCTTCTACAGTAGCCTGCAGGAGTTGGTCGTCAAGCTCTGTTGCTAGACCTGTACGAGGCTTGTCTTCAAGCTTGCGGTTTACCACTCGAAACTGTTCAAAACACTGCTCCACTTGTCGCTCACTAATGCATTTTTTGCCATATATTTCTACAAGTGTTTGATAAGTTGAAGCAGCATTTTCTCCTTTATCGAATTTCCATTCAAATGAAATTTCAGCAAAGAATAAATAAGTTTCACCAACCAAAACATGATAAATAGAAGTGTAATTAATGGTATGATAAACAAAAATAAATTGAAAAGGAGGGAACATAAACAGAGCCTCTTCGACTACTGCTCGGAAAGCTTTATTAAAAAACAACCAAAAATTTCTTCTCATTTTAAGTATCTTGTTTTACTAGTAAATTCATTTTACTGTTAAATCAATTATAAAAGCAACAAGCAATAAAGCATTGAGGAAAACAAATCTTCAAATGACCTGTTCAAAGCAAAGAAACCAACACTTTCGAGGTTTTAAGCACTAATTTCTCTGACATTGTCCGATTGAAATGTTTTTGTTGAAAATTTAGTAAGCTTTTGAATGGTTTCTGTCACCACAATTTCCCAACCACTTTCGAGATATTTAAGAAAATATACGAAAATCCCCCATTTTTTTTTTTTTTTTTTTCTAAAACTTCCTTAACTCTGAACTTAACAAAAATTTAAATATCTTAGTTTGTATGAATTTGAAATATCTAGAAAACAATTTCAAATGAATCCATCGTTTCTAAGTACCCAATCTGAAAATTAGTTACGAAAACTAGTTTTATTCACTTTTTTCAAAATCGGTTACAGATATCGCTTTAAAAATAGTTTCCTTCATTTCCCTACAAAAAGTGTACCTACAAGCCTATGAATGCAAAAATTTAAGCACATTAAAATGTTTTTTTCGCTTGAATTTTCCCAAAAAAAAACATGTTCTGGTCGGCAGATTCTGCTGGTTAACAAACTTGACTTTGGAAATCACACAAAGTATTAAATACTTTGTGTGACAACATAATGTTGTGGTATTCTCGTTTATTGACAACTTTGAAAATTCCTGCAGCTTTTGGTGTATAAGCCATAGGATTCAATTTGAAGAATTCTTCCAGATCACTGATGCTGGCTCCCGGCTTAATGTAAACGGTAATGAAGAAGGCTCTCTGAACATTGAAAGAACTTTCAATGGCAAAAATATCACTGCTCATTTGAAAATGTGTCATATGGTCAATCCTTTCTATCCAATCGATCCCAATACGTGGTCATCCCGGACAGCAATCTCTCTAGCCCTCTTCCTCTTTCCCGTGGTGTACCCCAGGGCTCCTCGTTATCCCCAACTCTATTTTCTGTTTACATCAATGATGTTCCTCTCTCCATAGTTCATTCCAAGTCCCATCTTTACGCTGACGATATCCAAATCTACCTATCCTTTAAGCCCTCTTTGCTACGAGATGCTGCAAGTAGATCTTAATAACATCAATGCTTGGGCCGCAGCTAATAAGCTTTCCCTGAATCCAGATAAATCCAAAGCCATTGTTATAGGCTCCCAATCCCTCATAAGTTCCACTTCCCCTTTTCCAGCCCTTTACCTCCACAGCATCCCTATAAAATATTGTAAATCAGTTAAAAATCTTGGAATCATATTTGATCAAAAACCTTTCCTGAAAAAATCATATTTCCCAAATTTCCCGTCGATCCATATTTATCCTGAGACAGCTCAACCTCTCTCACCATCTCCTGCCAACAAAGACCCGTCAACTCCTTATAACCTCCCTATTATTCCCCCAGTTTGACTATGGTTGTTTGGTGTACGGTGGACTTTCTGGCGATCTCGAGGCAAAACTCAAACGCCTCATGAACTGTTTCATTCGTTTTATCCTTGGGATCCCCAGAGACTCCCACATATCACATTTCTACCAGGAGCTAAACTGGCTATTCCCTCTTTATCGGTGACAGTACTTCCTCGGCTCAGTCTTTTACCAAGTAATTCAATCCCGAACCTAATATTTTTGAACTCCTTAAATTTAAATCCTCTGTTCACTAACGTAACACCCGATCTCGTCCTTCCAATCTTTATACTCCTTCCCACCGAACAGCAATATTCGAAAAATCATTCGCCACCCTTGCCACCTCGCTATGGAATTCCTTACCTCTGTTTGTCCGTCATTCTACCAACCTAGAAACCTTTAAATCCCGACTCTTCCACCACTTTCTTTCCCTGCAAGTTTTACCCAATCCCTAGTTTATATTGAAGCTGTACATTATATACTGGTAGTATTTATAAGTTTATATATTAAATTCTTTGTTATTTTGTAATTTCAAAATTATTCCTATGGGACCTGTGTCCCGGAATAAGAATAAACATTTTCATTTTACGAACCGATGTAACATATTTTTGTGACACATTTGTTACTTTGCCCTGAAGTAACAAAAATGTATTCCATAATCGTCACTTCGACTTCCACACCAGGCTCCAGAGACATTAAAGTGATCTGCTTCACAACGTCTGAAGGGGAGTGCAAGTCGATGACATGTTTGTGAATTCTCATTTGGAAACTGTCCCAAGTCTTGGACCCTTCACCCCAAAGATAATGCTTCTTCCCGTCGGAGCGTTATGTTAGTAACACTAGATGTGAGGAATGTGTTTAACTCGGCCAGATGGATTAAAAAATGAAATGCATTGAGAAGGTTCTCAGTCCCCCAGTACCTTCTTAGATTGTTGGAGAGCTATCTGAGTGACAGGTGGCTAGTGTATGAGTCATCAGACGGAACCCGCACAAAGGAAATCACGGCCGGAGTAGCCCGGGGTTGATATCTGGTCCGGATATCTGGAACATACTGTATAATGAGCTGCTCTGTGAAGAGATGCCGAATGAGTGTTTCCTGGTGGGATACACAGACGATATCACTGCAGTTATCGTAGGCGAGAACACTTGAAGATTTCCATACGAGGCTTAATCAGATGATGCACAGAGTGGTCCGAGTCTTAATCACGGGTTAAGTTTAGCAACGGAGAAAACTGAAATAGTCTTGCTAACAAGGCAGAGGATTCATACTATTCTCGACTTCCGGGTAGGCCAGGTGATCAAACGGTCAAAGTGAGCTGTGATGTACCTGGGTTTGAGGCTTGATAACAAACTACAGCGATCAGATCACCTTCGCAGTGTAAAAGGCAGCCGGAGTCTCCGTTAACCTTGGCAGGCTTATGGCCAATGTTGGCGGCCCTCTGGCCAGGAGGCGTAGGGTCTTAATGATGGCACTGCACTCGATCCTCCTCTATGGATATGAGGTCTGGGCTTTCGCTCTGGAAAGGGAATGCTATATAATAAAGCTAGCTGCAGTTCAGAGACTGTATATAGCTTCGGACTGTCTCGGAGCCGGCAGCACTGATGGTGGCAGGAGTCATACCAATCGACCTCCTAGCTGGAGAGAGGAAGTTAATCCATGAAGGTATCCTTTCTATGAAGGTAGCTCGCAGTGAAACAATGAGAGTTTGGCAAGAGCGGTGGGATGGTGCGACCAGAGGCAGGTGGACCATCCGCATTGTGCGGGATTTGTATGCGTGGGTAGGCAGGGCGTTTGGAGAGGTGGATAACTTCCTCACCCAACTTCTTAGTGGCAAAGTTTGGATTTACTCTAGAAGAAAGTTAAATAAAAAATTAATAATAGTCAGCTGTCCATTACAAATATGAATAATTTAATTTAATTTTAACGTCCATTGTTATTAACTAAGAATTTTAGGACGGGTTATCTATAGGTTACCATCCTTTTCTACCCACGATAGGGGTGAAGCCTTTTCTTTTTTTCGAAAGAAAAGCCACCACCCCTAGTGGGAAAATATGATTAAGCAAAACTATTCATGTCTATTTTGACCTTCATAGATTATTTTATATAAATTTTTAAGCTACGAGGCATACATGACTCACCTTCCTAAGGAATGTGCTCAGTTATGCAGCTCCTGTGTGACAGACTTTATTTTTAATTCTTGTTCTCAAGAAAAACAATAATGATTTAAAGTAGAATTATTAACAAACAGAAGAGGAAAAGGGAATGAATATCAATATTAAAGTAAAATTATTTCTATATTTAGTAAAACAAGCTATGGTTAGCTGGCTACATAGACCATATCACCAGGCTGTATCGTTCCTGGCTGAACCAGTCCAATGTACACACCCATCACAGGATAACATGCATCAACTCTTTTTTCTCCTAACATCTCCATTGTACGGTACCTAAAATCAATTTGTTCTCATTAAATTACCTGTACAAAATGAAATTACAATAGAACCTCTCATATCCGACTCCTCCCGATATCCGACCTAGTGCCCGACCGTCTGTGATTCACACGCGCCACGTTGGCGAACCTGTTCAGACTTGAAAGAGTGAGTCATCTACACTATGCTTTGTTTTCCTGGTCCAAACTGTTAGTTCTGATGTGAAATGTGCTGTATTCTTGTACTGTTCTATATTTGTTAACGAAGAGTGACTTGTTGAAGCTGATATTTCAGAAGTTACTAATGAATATCTTAACAATGACCAAATCATAGCTGTTGTGCAAAACAAAACCTCGGACGAATACGAACCCACCAGTGACGACGTAGCGGGTCATTCTGCTGCTAAGGACGCCTTCAACGTAGCAGTGAAATAAATCGAGCAACATCCAAATGCAAGCTCAATGAATGTATTGTGGGCAAAAAAGTGGAGGGAACTTCCGCTAAGTCAGGATTAACTAAATTAAAACAACAATCCAACTGAATTCTATAAATAAAGTATGCTTAAATTTTGTTCATATTTTCAAAAGTGTAAATGTTTTAAATGTATATAGCAACAGTTCTACAATTACAATAAAGTTGTATTACAGTTTCTGCTGTACATTATAGCTGCTTTTATAACTATGAAAGGTGTTTTTTTGCTCCTCCCGATATCCAACCTTTTGGCCGTTCCGACCATGGCCCGGTCCCGTCATGGTCGGATATGAGAGGTTCTGCTGTACAATAATATACCATCTACAAAAAAATCATAAGTACATTGTAGGAGACCTAGAAAGAAAGCATGGCAATTCCACTTGTTCACAGTTTCAACCAGGGCCTCCGTTAGGGGGGCACGGTAGACATTTGGTCAGGGGCCTGTAGTTATAATTTGAAATAACAAAATTATATAATTAAGCATAGTTCACATAATTATTATTGAGAACAGCCAATGGATAACTTTCTAAATTATCTATTTTTAATATATAAAAGAGAACTAGCATTTAAATATTGTCAGTCCAAACATTTGTAGCCCCAGGAAGTGCCAATGTACCTTAGACAATACGTAAATTTTCCAATCCATTCAATTACAAATGTATTCAATTTTGTTTTCAGAGAAATGTTAGTTTTAAATAATTTTGGGGAATTTTAATGGTGGATGGGGGGGGGGTTAAGGGGGCCATGAAATTATTTGGACAGGAGCCCGTAATTCCGGAGGCCCTACTTTCAAGTAGTTTATGTGTGTAAGTATGTAATATATATATATATATATATATATATATATATATATATATATATATATATATATATATAGGGTGACCAAAACTTGATTGATACCCCACTTTATTCCCACAATTTTTGGAATTTAAAAATGAAACTTGGTGACTCTTAACATGGTCGAATAAACTTTCATTGGACCTTATGCACAACCTCTCAACTTTCTCCAGTTTTTCTCCAGAGACCCTAACTCCGGAATCTGCAATGCAAAAGGGTAATGTTTATGGCGGATTTTTGTAGAGAATTTAATTCAATTTTAATTTTATATCTGTCATTTTTTTTAAATGACACCACTGTGTCACAAATTGCCAAAAAAAAAAAAAATTAGAAAAACCTTATTTTTTGTCACTTTTCTATCAATAACAAAGATGCTATACTTGTAATCTAAAAATTAGTTGGTATAAAGGTTGTAGAGGATTAAATTTACTTCTCAAAATGTGCCTTTAAATGCCCACAATGTTAACACGAATGAAGACAAACATACTTTTGTTTTTGATTTTGTCCTAAAAGTGTATTATCAATGTGGCCCTCATAAAATTTGGGTTAATTTAAAACTCGACTGGAGAGAACATAGTGATAGCAAAATACTAATCCTTAATTTTTTTTTCTCTCTTTTATTGATATTTACAATCTGTATGAATATGAACAATAAGTAAATTTGATCAAATAATGGCAACACACTAGATGAGATGAGGGGAGAAGGCAGACATTACTGCTAATCCCAATGACAGCTCTGGTCTTATCTTATTATAATGCAAAATTGGTTGGAGTATACACACTATTTACAATATTTACACTATTTCTTGCAATAAGTTGTCTCATGGCCAATGGCGACGAGGAGGATTATCAGGAATAACATTGGAATCCCTAATATTAAATAATATTTAATTGAGAAGATATAGTCGACCTTTGAGATAGATATATAAGGTGTCGATCATGGGAGTTTGGTCATGTGATTGAATAACAACTACATTTTATAGCTAGAATGAGTTTATTTCTGCCAACGTTTCAGCTTGACATGCAAGCCTTCTTCAGGGCTATTGAGGAGAGGGAGAACTGTCCCGTTTCGTGGAGGATATATTTCTAAGAATACATTTCTCGAGAAATGTAGCCTCCACAATACAGGACAGTTCTCCCTCTCCTCCATAGTCCTGAAGAAGGCTTATATATCAAGCCAAAACATTGGCAAAAATAAACTCATTCTAGCTATAAAATGTAGTTTTTATTCAATTGCATGAACGAATCCCGATGATCAAATAATATTTAATGTAAGTCATTATGGTTCTCTATATGGTTATAGTTTCTTCTAGATATATGAATAGGTCACATGACAAAATTTATAATTCTCAATAAAAATAATAATCAAACTTACGTTTTGAGTGTCTTTATGGGCTCATTATTCTTATTTATTTCGCCTGTATAAGGATTAATAGTGGTGAAACGGCATCTGAAATTAAATAATTTAATTAAGTTACTGTTTAGTAAGAAAATAAAACAGTTCAAATAACAAATAAGTACAAACTGCACATTGTTTAGCTACGGTTTGTTAGCATTTTCCAAAGGAATGTAGCCATTGAGATTGCACACATGAAAGAATTAAAAATGAAAATGTTTTCCTCTGGACCCAATTATTATTGGTACACAGAAAGAGAATTATGCAAAAAAAAAAAAAAAAAAAACATCAGGCCCATAACAGGCCACGAGGATCCTGAGAGTAGAGGTATCTGATTCATGACTACAGCATACTAGGGAGATAGTGTGGTCAGTGCAATGCTGACCTAGTGGCTGACTGCTGGTCTAGTGGCTAACGCCTTAGATTCTAAAGCGGAAGCGGAGTTTATTTATGTGCACCCACCGGTGCACATAAATAAACTCTTGTTTTTTTTTTTGGTTGAGTTTAAGGCGTGTCAACCGTTGGGGTCATTAACGCCAGTAAACTCTTGTTTATGTCTGCCTCTAAGGAAGCCAGAAGGGCCATCAGAACGATAATATCTTTTTTCTTGATAAAAATTAATAACAATTTCTTTTAAGTTGATATATTGTTTCAACAAGTATTTATATAAGAGTTTTTTCTCTGGGCTAAACACGTTCCCACATTTTTTACATTTAATATAAGACTAAACTGGCAGTCTTTCTAATATTACTTAATATTTACTTAAAAGCATATATGTCCGGTGCTCTACCACTAAGCTAACCTCCCCCCCTAAATGGGAATTATGTGCTATAAAAATAATCTATATCAGTCCATTGGGGTTTAATATAGAATACAATTATATATTGTCTCATATTGGCCATTATTTTTACATCCTTGCAACAAACTTGGTACCTGCCCATATAATGAGAAACTTATTTATTAGCACGGTTCTACACTCCCGGAAGAACCCTGATTATGAGGTTGAACCTCATGACGATATCCGGAAGTGCTGATTAGAAAATTTCATGTTTCAGAACCCATAGATCGCAAAAATACTCACATTTAAGTTATTAAATGTTGCCCTCTTGCAGAAAAGTATGCATTAGATCTAGCATTGACTTGATAAGTTGCAGCTAAACACTGTTCTGATGATATTTTGTGCGCTTTATCTATCATTCGATCTTTTATTGCTCTCTTGAGTTGATTAACACCGAATAAACTTCCTGCTTCAAGGTTCCCCATACGAAGAAACAAATTAATAAAATTCAATATCTTTGCATAATTTTGAAGTAATAAATTCTGCAATATTTGAAGATGGTACGGGTTGCGATTATCACTTTTCAATGTTCGGCATATTGGCTGCTGCGATATTCCTAATGCAGGTGTTGGACTCAATTTCTTCTCCGACAATCTGTTCTTAATGCTGCCTGGAATTGGTCGCCTTCATTATGAAATAAGAATGACCCAGTCTCTCGAATTCTATTAAAAGTTAACAAAAATACATGTTGATTAAACATTCTTCTATTTGCGAATCGGCACACATACTCGTCCACTGCTTCTAAAGCATTACTGTTGCAGAAACCATACATGAACACTAGATCAGCATCAAGTGATAATTTTAGTAATTGGTTTCTTGAAACAATTCGCAATGCCAATTTATTCCCATTGAATATTTAAATAATTAAGTACAAAAATGAAAACTTGTTTCGTTTTTTGTTTTGCGATTTTCTCCAAGACGAAGCAAAAACAAGCAAATCTCTAAAGGACTTTATGTCTTAGTTTTTCAGTCCCCTACACGCTCCTGAAGTTTTGCAAATTAAAATCCGGACACCCTGTATATTTGTTTGTTCGCTCTCTCACAGAGAGAAAATGAAAAACGTATTGATGATAGTGTTTTCCTGGAGCGAACTTTGAGAAGGGGTGGGAGTTATTTCCACTTAGGATACTGTACTTTAGGATAACAAATAAGCATAAACGAGTAAACTATTTGTTTATTTTGCACAGCATTCATAATGAGGCTTAAACTAACAATCTTCCTGAGGATTGGGATTAGTTCTGAAGCTCCTGTGTGACGGATCTTTTTGTTTAAATAGTTTAATGTTGAATCGCAACAGATGATAAAATAAAACAGTACGCACTAGGAAATGAAAGCATCATTCCATGCACCTTGGCCTGTGAAGTCCTATTCTGCTTAAGATATACACATGAGATTTAATAAGTTCTGCATCACTCAAAATATCAGTATTTGCAAAATAAATACGATGTAACACATACCTTGTACATGGTCTGAATGTACGGAAAACTGCTTCTCCGATTTTTATCCAATCCCATTTATCCTCTGCAAATGGTTCAGCTCCTTCGATTACTAAATTAGGCCTGAAATTTAATGTGCCACATTTATCAGATTCTTTGAGCCTCTCGTTCAATTCCTTGACAGAATTGCTATTAATGAGCAAATAACTGCTTAAATCAGAGTAAGCACCCTAGGAGTGAAAAAAAAAAGAAAAATTATAAAAATTTCTTTGAAGAATTTGGTGAAGGAAAATAATTGTTTTATCATAAAAATAAGAGAGAATACAAATTTGATGGATTTAGTTAATAGATCATTAAACGTTTGACGAGGTAATCATTGGATAAAAAATGAACTCATCATGCTGGGATTTGATGCTAGTTTCCACCGTTCTATGCATGAGTGCCTTACGAATTAGGCCACCAAACTTCATTTCATATCAAGTTGATCCATCTAATGGAGCCAATGCACCAGTGTTATATAAAGTTGGTCAGAAAATCCATGTGACTTTAGTGTCATGTGGCTTTAGTTATCTGGGTCTGTTTGCAAAGACCACATCCAGTTACTTGTGAAGTATCTGTAGTGATTATAACAGTGATTCAGCTCACGCACAAAACTCATTAGCTTTTCTATTAGCTATTCCTATGGGCAAATATATTGGTTGTTGCTGGTAGTAAAGTAACCTTTAACACTCTAGTCAATTCAACTCGCTAAAACTAATAGAATTCTATTAATTTTAGCGAATTGGATATACTAGAGTTTTGATGTCTTCTTGAGTGAGTGTAGCGAGTGGAAACGCATAGCACATAATGCAAAATAAATATAAAATAAAAATACATTATAGAACCACTGTTATAGAACCACTGGACAAGAAAATCGGTGAGGAGGCCCCTAAACTTCACAATTACCATTGATTTTTATAATATTAACTTTTTTATTAATAAATATTGCTTGCTGAAATATATTCTGCTTATTTTCATTTATGCTTTACTAGACTAAAAGTATTACTTACAAATGCAGGTTATATAAGGGGTAGTTAGAAACCATATTATATAAATATAGTAGTCAAAAAAAGCTACTTTTAATATAGATTGCAGTGATTTTAAATACTTTTCATTGCGATTTTAACTTTTGATTACTATACTAATATAATATGGTTTCTAACCTTAGATAACCTTTAAAGAAGTAATAGATAACCTGCAAGACCCTGTAAGCTAATCCTTAGGCACAAAAATCACGACAGATACTTCAAAGTAACTGGATGTGGTCTTCGCAAAAAGACCCAGTTGTCTTTGTCTCAACTTGTTTCCAGATAATAAGAAAAAAAATCAGTCCCATAACAGGCCACTAAGGGCCCAGAGGGGCAGATACTGTAGAGGTATCTGATTCTTGACCATACAGCACACTAGGGAGATATTGTGGTCAGTACTATGCTCCTGCCGCCTGATTTTTCCCCTTTACAGGTACCCATTAATTAATTAATTAATTAATTAATTAATTAATTAAAGGCTGGATGAGCCTAGGGACGGACTGGGACCCCAAATCCAACCCTCGAACGATGCCACTAGAAGAAAAAATCTTTAGTGCACACTCGGCTTTTGAACCTGGGTCCTCCAGGTCATTAGTCGAGTGCTCTACCACTGAGCTAACCTCGCCCCCAAAAAATAAGAAAGCAATCTTAAAGAATTTTTCAGTACAGTTTCATTCGCTGCCTGTTGTTTGTCTCTTTTCTGTTTAAAAAATGGAGTGAACAGCTGAGCATTATCGACTATCATTTTCATGAGCTCTTTCAGCATCATTAAGGTCATGATGCTGAAAGAGCTCATAGGATTTGTAGAGTTTATGGAAATGATGTCTATAAAAGAAGGTATGGTGCATCGATGTTTTGTGATAGAAATTTTAATGCGAAGGATGCAGAGAGGTCTGGTCACCTTCCGCAGCGGATACCAAATAAAATTATGGCTTTGGTAGACCCAAACCCACTTCTGATGTTTTTAAATCATGTCAAATGTTTTAGAATCTTTTGTGATCTCCGACAGGCTTCAGTCAAAGAAGAGTCAATCTTCTCAGAAGAGTCAATCAAGGTTGACTGAAAAAAAAAATGTAAAAAATGCTTTTGAACTACTGATTCCATATGTAATTGATGGTAAAATTATCAATTTTTTGTAAAATGGTCAAGCAACCAGATTACTTTTTTCTGGGCCATTTCAAATGGATTGACTCAGAAGCAAACAAAAATTTCAGACTTATATTTCTATTTTTTTGTTTATAAGTTATTTGTTAGATAGATAGAATCAGGCCCCCTAAGTTATTTGTTACTTATTTACTTAATCATCAATTTGTGCAATTTCTGTTTTTCATTAAATAAAATTTATGTATTTTTTAAAATTAAAAACTGTGTAAGATATGAAGTTCGATTTTTTAGCCCTTCATTTTCAAAAACTTTTTTAATTTGAATCTAGGATAATTCAAAATTTTTCGTCAGTAACTAGGGATTCGAATTAGCCAAGTTCTACTGTATTCATAACAGAGTTGGGCAAAAATTAGCGAACACTAAAAGCTGATACCTCACCGCTAATTTAGCGATACCGTAGAAACCCAGCGCTAATAATTAGCGCATAGCGACGGCAGGGCGCTAAATTTATGAAATGTTTAAATATTGTGATAGCTAATGCCTTTAGCTATAGTTACAACATTTTTTCATCTCAAAGTTCACTTCCGGTCTGCTCTGAGCAACTTCCAGGGGCATTCTACCTCACTCCTATTCAACTTCCGCTTCAATCTAGATGATTTCGGATCACATCAATGTCAATTTCGATTACTTCCGGTCGACTCATGTCTATCGCTGGGTAACACCTGTTGGATCTGGCTCACTTCCGGTCTAGGAATAATGGGGCACTCTAACCCTTCTTAATCTAGGTTACTTCCGGTCTCTCAAAATTTCTCACTCAGACGTAACCGGGTGATTCCGAGCCAAATTTGGGTAATTCAAAATTCTCTCCTGGATTACTTCCAGTCTCCCCCATTTAGTTCTGGGTCACTATATTCATCCCTGGGTCGTTTCCCAGGGATGAATGGGTCGTTGGGGGGCTTTCATGATAGACCGGAAGTGTACCAGCGGTGACCCGGAAGCCATTTTGAGCAACCGGAAGTAGTCAAAAGTTGCCCAGATTCATCCGGAAACGGTCCAAGGATAATTTTGGTGACCCGGAAGCCATTTTGAGAACCCGGAAGTGGTCAAAAGTTGCCAAGATTTATCCGGAATCGGTCCAGGGATAATTTTGGTGACCCAGACACCATTTTGAGAACCTGAAAGTGGTCAAAGCTTGCCCAGGTTCACCCGGAAACAGTCCAGGCATAATTTTGGTGACCCAGAAGCCATTATGAGAACCCGGAAGTGAAACCGCAAGTGGTATAAAGTTGCCCAGATTTATCCGAAATCGGTCCAGGGATAATTTTGGTGACCCAGAAGCCATTTTGAGAACCCAGAAGTGGTCAAAGCTTGTCCAGGTTCACCCGGAAATGGTCCAGAGATAACCCGGAAGTGAAACCGGAATTAGACAAAAGTTTACCAGATTCATCTGGAAACGGCCCAGGGACAATTTTGGTGACCGCAAGCCATTTTGAGAACCCGGAAGTTAAGTAAACATAAATTTTATTTAAAGAAAAACAGAAATTGCACAAATTGATGATTAAGTACATAAGTAAAAAATAACTTAGGGGGCCTGATTCTATCTATCTAACAAATAACTTATAAACAATAAAATAGAGATATAAGTCTGAAATTTTTGTTCATGAAACTCTGATTCATAATTCCGATGACTTGTGTAACTATAAATAAGATAATAAAATAAGATGTAATTAATAAAATATATGATTAGTTAGAAGCACTTAAAATGGTTAAAAGATGCAAGATATTATAAGCAATTTAATTGCTGACTATTCCATATAAATGCTGGTTATTGTGGTTAAGGAGGAATGTAGCAGACCAAGAGGTGGTAACCGCACGTTTCATGAAGTGTTTTATGCACCTTGCAATTTTGCTATAATGTAAGAAGGTATACATGTGTTGTTAGGACTTTTCATGGAACACCAGGTACTGCGCATAAGGGAAAGGTGCAAAAAAATATTTCTCAAAAATAGAGTTTTATTCAGAAGCCAACTATCTTCAATGTAAAATCAAGACAATTTTTTTATTTACATTTTAACCCCCTTAATAGTGTCAATTTGTTTACATTAATGATAGTTGGGTTCTGAATAAAACACTATTTTTTTGCACCTCTTCCCTGAGCGCAGTACCTGATGTTCCACGGTAAGTCTAGCCTACACATATATACCTTCTTATCTACCCAAGATGTACATTATAGCAAAATTTCAAGGTGCATAAAACACTTCATGAAAAGTGCTTTGCCAGCTCTCCGACTATAAAACCTATTCCTCAGAGAATTAATGACTTGAACGATTCAAAACATTTTCTGAAATGTTAAGACATCCATTATTTAAATAATACAATATAATAATTGCCAAAGCCTATAAATAATGACATTAATGTCCTAACTAGACTTAGAATTCAAGCATGTTTTAAATTTATACAACAATATTGAGGAGTTACTGGAATTCAAGTGTCCACTACGTCTTCAAACCTCATTTTTAAGGGCAGAGTAGTTTTGAGATAACTAACTCATCATCATCACGATGTCCGCGGGCTCGGTGGTCCTCATCGTTCCATGTATACCATTTTTCCAGCCTTACAGTTGTTTAAAAATAAATGTGTCCTCTCTTTGTATGCCCCTTTAACCATTGGCCATTTTTGGAGGGAAGGAATACGAAAAACTATAAGTCAAGCCAATCGTAATGAGTGCAGAACCCAGATCGCATGAATGTGTCTAGAGGGCTGGGGTCTCTCCTTTTCATACCTGCATATATATATATATATATATATATATATATATATATATATATATGCGTCTTGAGGGCTGGGGTCACTCCTTTTCACGCCCACATATATGCATCTAGAGGGCTGGGGTCCCTCCTTTTCACACCTGCATATATGCGTTTTGAGGGCTGGGGGCACTGCTTTTCACGCCTGCATATATGCGTCTTGAGGGCTGGGGGCACTGCTTTTCACTTCCCCATTAATGCGCCTAGAGGGCTGGGGTCACTCCTTTTCACGCCCACAAATATGCGTCTAGAGGGCTGGGGTCCCTCCTTTTCACACCTGCATATATGCGTCTAGAGGGCTCGGGGTACTGCTTTTCACACCCGCATGTGTGCGCCTAGAGGGCTGCGGGCACTCCTTTTCACACCCGCATATATGCATCTAGAGGGCTGAGGACACTCCTTTTCACACCCGCATACATGCGCTTGGAGCGTTTTAAGGGTTAAGTTCTCACTAAGTTCTTTCGTCTGTTGCCAAATCACTGATGATGAGCCAAAGATCTTGAATGCACTCTGTGCTTAAAAATAAAGTGGAGGTGACTTCAATTCTTATAATTCATCAGTATTGACCTGGGACATGAAATAGTGAGTAATATACTACAAGAGGGGCGTTATGCAATTCCCCTTTCAATCAGGTATAGCCCCTCAAAGATAATTCTTGGATAACTTAGACAACTAACTAGTTAATATCAGAAATAAAGATTGAATCGATATAGTTTAAGTAATACCATTTTGTGAACAGGGGATAAAAGCAGAAGGGAAAGGATCTCAGTTTCCAAAGCGAGAAAATCAGGATAAATAGAAAAGCAAGAGATATGCTTGTAAATACAGCTGCATATAAAAAAATTAAATTAGTGCAATTTTGAAATTATATAGGCGCGGAGAGTTAAGTCAAACATAGTCTTATCTTACAATTAAGAGCGCTAACACTTTAGAATTACTTAAACGAGAAGATATGCATTTCCTACTGATCCATGCTAAGCATTAAAGAAGTAGATGAATGATTGATATTAAATAGATTTTACAACAAGAAGAATTAGACCACTGTTAAGCAACATGTATTCCTAGGAAAATATCTGTAATGTACACTTACTTTTCAAAGTATGCCTCTTAATAAAGTCACCTTAATCAGAATACTGAGGAAGACCTAAGAAATGATTTAATTACTCATTAATATAAATTTGAAGAAGTAGGAAACCATACTAAGTTTAATAACATCAACCCTAAACTAATAGAACTTCGCAAAATGATTAATTATGAAAAACATCTAGCAACAATTTTGCTGAAACGCCTAATAATAAATAAACATTGAACCGACGAACAGAAATTACAATATATAAAAATTCATCGTTACTATTATGAATTCAAGACTTATAAGCAAAAAATCAACATTAGCAAAACTTATTTATCTAAAAATATCCAAACTTATGCCAGCCTGATTATAAGATGCCTTCTGTTTTTTTGTTTTTTTTTTCAATTTGAACTGAATCATATTAAAATAGCAACACATAAACCAAAAACACATTGTTAATACTTTAACAATGATTTGGGTTACAAATATTATCAACAAAAATTGTTATATTATAAGGAAAAAAAAGTCCGACACTGTGTCATTTTAGCATAATTCGATACCATGCTTATCTCTGGTGTTATTTGGTAAGCATAGAATAGAAACTCTTAATGTTTTCTCCTCAATTGAACAAAACCAACAAGTTCAAAGCTTCAAGCACCATTTTCTCGGACCTCGGTGATTGAAATGAAGTTTACACCTGAACTTTTTTAGTACAAAATTTATTTGGCTCTCAAACAGTCACTTTCTGTTTATTATAATTGCCAAACTATTTTACAGATATTTAACACAATTTTTAAGGAAGTCCAAAACTGCTAATACAAGTTGATTATTATTATTATTTTTTTTTTGTTTTATTAATATTTCCTCTACTCTAGAGGGGGAAAAATTATATATCAGGGCCTTGGAAGAGAAAGGGAGAATCCCGAAACCCGGATGTTGGGAAATTGAAGTGCATCAGGATAGCAAGGGCAAATGTTGATTTTAAAGAATGCTGATTCATAAACCTGATTGAAAAAGTATGTACTTGAAATTCTATGTATTCATTTTAATTTATTCTCTATATTAATTTTAATTTATTCGTTTGAGATAGACGAGAATCAGCCCTTATCAGTTGACAAAGAGAAAAAATCCATTTATGAAAAATGTATTCCATATTTCCATGAAAATTACAAAATCGAAAGTTGGGAGGTAATCGGCCTTCTCTTTGGTGTAAGAGGTTCCATGCCTTCATTTACACAAAATGTTTTTAAAAGATGGAGCATTAAATGCGACTTTCGAGTCACTGGCTCGTTCAATAATAAAAGACTCCATAAGGATAGTAAATCACCATTTGTATGGCTGAAGAAAGACTAACTTAACACATGAATACTAAAAAGAAAAATTTAGAATTCCATTGAGAAAAGAAAATTAATGCAATAAAATAAACCAAATGTAACCTGATGGCTTATATATAGGCCGTAAGCTTATTATCATTCTAAGGAGAATAAAGTCTATACAAACAAAAACAAATACAAAAGAAGATTTTCCATGGAATGATAAGAAAGCTGTCGCCCAATTTGGTCAGCCGTCAGTTGGACATGACTGTTTTTCTTCTTCTTCCTTTCATTCTTTCAATAATTTTCATCGAATATTCACTTTAACATGAAACAGTTACTGAGAGCACTAAAGGCAAACCAGAGAAATAAGGCGACGTCTAGCGTTATCTACATTTTTTCTGACTCGTGAAAAAAAATTAAAAAAATCCAATTTTTCAGATTTTCTCTTTCTCTTCCAAGTTCCTGATATCTTAGCTTTTGCTTTTATTGAGAGGACCTAACGAGGATATGGTCCTAAATGATTTACATTTTTCAAAAGTATTGCACATTTGCTACAAAGTTTTCGGTGCTTATCATGTAATCCTTAAAAAAAAAAAAACAAGAACAACACGACTCAAAATAATTTCGTTTAGAGCCTGCTGCTCAAATTCAGGAACATAAATATGCTTTAGGTCCACCCAACAAACCTATGTAATCACATAGGCGCATGCGCAATGGCTATGTTTGTACATGGCCACAGCGCATGCACAAACACCAGCGGGCACTTTTTTGTAACCCTTTTTTGAAATGTTTTTTATCAGTTTAGTCATCGCTAAAGCATATTTATGCTAAAAACAAAAAAACTCTTGACTAGTTGAAAGCTTAGATTAGATTAGTCGCTGACTCATTCCTTCCGCATTGCAGGGTACATCTCAGCTTTTTGTACTATTGAAGTAATTGAAAGCTTAGTAAACAGAGACGGGAAAATGTGGTATTGCTTCTGCAAAATTTTGACAAAAGTACATTCTGTTTAAGTCGTTTTTGAATTATGTCGCCTCCTCTGGAATGAATTGTCAATGTAAAGAAAGAAATCCCTAAGCTCTTTTGTTTGTTTGGTTAAAATATGTCTGGTTCACAATCTACTAAAGCAGCCAGTGTAATTTTTAATTAATTAGTAATAAAAATGATCTAAAACAATGAACAATTTTTATGAAAATGTAATAATATATTAATCCAAATTACTGTGAATTTATTTGAGAGTTTCTTGAAAATAGACATTTCGTTTGTGCGCAAAGATTCGACATCCCTTCTCCATAGTTCTTCTTCAGGCCAATATCCTACTCTTAGCCCTTTCGTCTCTCCTTTTATAGCTTCAGAAATCCATGTAGCAATTTCATCACCGCAATCTACTGTTCGTACTACTTCAGGGTTCCACAACCTGAAAAAAATAATTGATGTTAAATGGTAAATTATTAAACACTAAAAAGTCAGCATAGATAGGCATATTACACAGTAAGGCGATTACATTGTACCTGATTCATGAGGAATTTGTAAAACTTACTGATAAAACAAAAATAAAAGTCCGACTCGCAGGAACTGCATCATCTTAGAACAGTTCCGTTCATATCAACAGTGCCATCAGTAAAGGAATAGAAGCAGTTCTTCATACGTTTTGATCTTTTGTGGAAAAAAAAAAACAATAAAATCTCAAAGAGAAGTGATAAAAGATTTTAGCGCCACAACAGGAAACTGATTCTATCCTAAGCTGAAATTACTCCAACCTCTTTCTCAACGTTCGCTCTTGGAAACACTATAACAATGTTTCTCATTTTCTTACCTTGTTTTACTAAAATACTCATTTTAATGTTAAATTCAATTAAAAAAAAAAAAACAATTAAAAAGTTAGGTAAACAGAGACAAAACCCAATGAAAAGAACAAAACTAATAGTTTCTTAGTTTCAAGTTTCTCCGATTGATATAGCCCCATTAAAAATTACATGAGAACCTTTCTTGTACAGAATTTAGTAAGCTCTTGTATGGTTACCTTCCACTTACCCCGATTTCATAACCATTTTTGAGGAATTTTAGAAAATATACCAAGATCCGAAAACTTTTCATGTTTAATAATTTTGTTTTCTTATACTTTCTTACCTCAAACACAACCAAAATTTAAACATCTAACTCTGAATAAATTTCAAACACGCAGAAAATATTTCAACTGAATCCGATGATTCTAAGTACCCAAACTGAAAATTAGATACAAAATCTGTGATGTATGCAGCGTTATTTGTGGAGTTCTCGATTTCGTAGAAGGTAGAAAAATAATGTCTCTCCACTGTTTTTCAAAGTATTTATTAGCAAAAGCTTTTCGAGAACATGGTTCTCATCGTCAGTGCATCTATTACTCCACCGGTAGTACTGCTAACAGCCTCTCCGAACAGGTGTGAGGTAATTACCTCACACCTGTTCGGAGAGGCTGTTAGCAGTACTACCGGTGGAGTAATAGATGCACTGACGATGAGAACCATGTTCTCGAAAAGCTTTTGCTAATAAATACTTTGAAAAACAGTGGAGAGACATTATTTTTCTACCTTCTTAGATACAAAAACTAATTTTTCACTTTCCTCAAAAATGGTTACGAATATCGCCTTAAAAATTGTTTAATTCATTTTCCTACGTTATGGAATCTATAAAACGAGTACCTGCAAGCATATAAACTCGGAAACGTAAGCGTTACAATTTTTTTTCACGTGAATTTTGCTCCAAAAACTATTTTCTGGTGGATTGATTCTGCTGGATAACGACCTTGACCTTTCAAACTAGGTAAACGACATATAACAGCTCGATAAAGAGCTGACTGCAGCCCCCTGCTAAAAATAGTACATATTATTATATCCTCTAATAATAAGGTTTTTCAAATTATTATTATTTCGGTCCCAACAACGCGGATAAGGGAGAGTCGATTGTGTATACATAATTTCAGCCTTAACACATTCGGGCCCAGCGTCGTGACATATGCGTCAGAGAGATATGTTCTGCGGGACCAGCATTGTGACGTGTGCGTCAGCAGATAGCTTTCCTTTCTTTAAATCCCCACTACTCCGGGCCTTGTCCTTTACCCTATGTATTTGGTTTGGGACCTCATAACGCTATTCCCGGTTAACTTTACGAGCCTGGTATCGTAAGATACTGAATCTGCCAGAACAATTCCTTCAGCGGGCCCACTGTCGTGGCGTATTTGACACTTAACTAAATTGTAATTAATCCACTAAAAGTACATCATTTCAAAATTGTTTTCTCTTTTTGAGGATATAATAATATTTAGCATTTTTAATTAATATTGCATATTTAAAGAAAATTTATGTACTGAATTATAAAATTAATTCAAAATATGTAAATCCTTGCTAGTATCAGGCGTTCCAGCCACAGGTTCCTTAGTATAAACATTCATTTTCTTAGTATAAACATAAGTTCTTGCCTCTAAAACGAAACATATATGCCTTCTTTGATTTCTATTCAATGAAATACCACTAGCTAAATGTTTGGCTAGCTAGGAAGGGAAGGTTTTCTAGGAACACTGGAGCAGGTCTAGCTCCCTCTGGTCTAGCTATTCCTCTCGGAGACCACCAGATTAGAGAGAGTGGCGGATAAGAGAACACTGGATAAGGGAGAGTTTACTGTATATAATTACCTCATTTTATCAAAGAAAAATTACTTCATAGTTACAAAATGATAATTTATTGTTCTTTTTCAGCTAAAACACAAATACCAACAAAAATTATTCCCAAATATAATTTAGATGTGTCCAAAAATCCTGCAACTTGAAGGACTCTGGATATAAACAGAACTAAAAAAAATATAATTGAGAGGAGATTGTTGACGACCGTTGATGGTGCAAAGGTAGAAATTGTCAGGGTTCGGTCATTGTGTCTTAAGCCTTCATCAAGGCTATAAAACAAATAGGACAGAGTTAATACTAATTTATAAATATACAAAAAGATTCATAAAATATAGAAACATTATACAGAAAGTATGTGCTATAGCTAGAGCTTAAATTATAGATAGGTCAAATAAACCAGTATTGACCTACCTCTAATTTAAGCTCTGAATTTCAGGCCGAAATTTCGGGAAACAATAAAACTTATTTTCACATGTAAAACGTAGTTTTATTAAGAAACAACGACCGAACCCTCACCTTCATAAAAAAATATGACTACATACCTGACAAAGCCATCATCAAACTTTTGAGGCAGTGGGACTTCAATGTCTGCCTTCCCAGGGAATGAAAATATCACAGTATCACTCATTTTAGATGTAACAGTAATGAGTGTCATTTTCGGATAATTTTTCCCAATGAGAAATTCCATTGACTCTTCTTCATAAACTACAAAAACTCTGCAACAAAATATTTATTTGCAAGAAGGGATTTATTTATAATATTAGAGATTACTAAGGTGAAACATTAGTCATATGTACAGTGAGTGTCAAACGTATTGATACACTAAATTTATTTTAAAAAAAAATCATTTTTAAGGAGCACCATATCAGTAAAAATAAAGTAAATGGTACAGGATAACACAGGCACACAAAAAAATAAAAGTGGTCTTTTCCAAAGACACCATACATATATTCTAATGTATTTTGATACACTGAATCCGAATCCGGAGTCCGTTTCACCCCAGCACGTCCGGTTTAAGAGCATTTGAAGGTCAAATTTTGTATGAAGTCGGTAAAGAAGAAATAACTAGAGCTTCCAAGGTTTTGAGAGTTGCTGAATTCGAATCCGGGGTCTGTTTCAGCACAAAATCAAGGTCATTTCAAGGACAAATATGTTTATTTTGCACAAAATGAATCTGAAGTCAAAATTCTTTTTTTGCAAAATAGACGTATTTCTCCTTGAAATGAACTTGATTTTGCACCAATGGGGTGAAACATACCTTGGAATTGAATTCAGCGACCCTCAAAACCATGGAAGCTCTAGGAATTTCTTCTTTAATGACTAACGACCATTTGCGGGAGATGATGGGTTCAAACTCCACCGGCGGCAGGAATTTTCGCATCCCACGGCTCGTTGGGAAACTTCCTCGCTGCACCCTGGATGTTGGCGCTAATGGCCTAGATGTCAATGGGCCGTAAAAAAAAAAAATAATAAAAATATACTCGGAGTGCCATTGACCATGAGCGTTTAAGCATATACAAACCATGAGTCTGATTCCCACTAAGGCTGATGACTTTTCTTAGCAAAAAAAAAAAGAAAGCCTACAGTCCTATCCTAGCTACAAAAGGGTGGTAATCTTTAAGCAACCCATTCCAAAAATCTGTGTTATATATGTGGACATTAAAATTTATATAAATAAATAAACACTTTTTAAAAATTAATTTTTCATTTTACTTTTTATTTCTCATTTTATTAACTAAAAACAAATATAGAGGTTCTGAGATGGCTGGACCCGATCTGCTAAAGAGCCAATTTATTGGCTCCGGGATGGGTGGTTTTGTCATGTCTTTTTATCGCTTCACTGCTAAAGACCACCGGGGTTGCTCACATGAGAGCTATCTGTCCGTCATTTATGGAACTATTACTTACTCCAGAATTAGATAATCAGAGGTATTTTTTTATTTTTTCAACCCAACCACTGTTGGTCAAAGTCCCATGTTGCAATGGGGATGTAAAAACTAGCTGAATACCGGTGCTTCGTCACGGTAGATAAGTAGTTATTTTATTGTGTTAAATAATGTATCATCAAAATTGACGCTACTACATAATTGTGTGTAGTTTATTATAACATGGTTCCCGTCATACTATAAGTTGTTCATCAATTGATAAATAATTAAAGTATAATGTTTCTTGACATTGGGACGCTCCAGACCAGTATCAAGAAACCGTTATCTAAAGGTTAGCAGTAACAGCAGTGTAACCAGTACAGGTTAAAATTCGTTTAAAAAAAATAAAAAAAACATTATTTTTCCAAGATATCATTTGGAAACATTCATTATATTTGTGAGCATTACCAAGAAGAAGAAGAAGTGACTGGGGATGCTGATGGGTGAGGAGGCTGCGCAAGGGTTCGGGATATTATTACCTCGGTTGGACCAACACCAGGTATAGCATAAACTCTATGAGGGACAAAATCACAGTCCATTTCTAGCAATTCAAGGTCTGTCATCATAGTTAAAATATACCGCAAATAAAAACAATATTATGAAATAGATAACAGCTGACATATTATCGTCCTAGCAACGCATGCTGCCTTGGCTTGCCTGCTCTAACCAAGTAAAAATTCAAACCCCTCTAAAAATACTTAAAAGTTTTAATATAAAAAAATCCTTTCTTAGCAAGTGTTTACGTTCTAAAAGGGGTGTCCATGCAAAATTTTCTGTCAAGTGGTTTGGGCTGGGCGATGATAGGTCAGTGAGTGAGTGAGTGGTATTTGACAAATATATATTACATAACAGGGATATCAAACTTAAAGATAAATTCCTTTTTAAATATTGAATAAAAAAAATAGGCACTACTTTAGCAAATATAAAATAATTTCAGACAGGGCCGGTTGTCCCTTGTCACTTCTTGCTAGCTGGGACTGCAAGCAGTGTAAGGATTAATAATACCCTACTTACACAAGGGAAGATTTTCTCTGAATGAGGAATGTTTCAGCCTCAAGAATTACATTCTAACTGAAATGAACATTTGAATGAATGAAATGAATGAATGAATGAATGAATGAATGAAAAGTTTTATTCTTATTCCGGGACAGAAGCCCCATAGGAATAATTTTGAAATTACAAAATAATTTTGAATTTTACGTATAAACTTAAAAACTTATAAATGCTATCAGTATCAGTATATAGTGTACAGCTTCAATATAGACTAGGGGTTGGGTAAAACTTGGAGGGATAGAAGGTGGTGGAAGAGTCGGGATTTAAAGGTTTCAAGATTGGTAGAATGGCGGACAGACAGAGGTAAGGAATTCCATAGCGAGGTGGCACGGGTGACGAATGATTTTTCGAATATTGCTGTTCGGTGGGAAGGAATATAAAGATCGGAAGGACGAGATCGGGTGTTACGGGAGTGAACCGAGGATTTAAATTTAAGAAGTTGAAAAATATAAGAAGGTCATGTTAATCTGAAAGGAGACAAGTAACAGTGTCAATGTTCTGTGAAAACTCTCATTTAACGACTAATACTACCTTCTGTGATCAAAATCAAAGTCATTTTCTTGAAATTATAAATAACAAATAAAAGGATATTTTTCAATTCTTCATATCAAATGTTTTATATATGATGTTAAAGAATCCAAAAAAATACATTTCAATTCTTTGAAAAAAGTAATCACTTCGCTGTCTGACAAACGAAAACCCTTTTTTTTCACGGGTGATAGTCTGCAGGTAGAAATTTTTAATCTAGAATGAAAAACTAAACTTATTTGGAAAGAAGAAGTTTAAATCTAGTAAAGTACGTAGGATTTTTAAGAAATATTAATTTTTTTCAAAAATGGTGAACAATTATTCATTTTCTATTAAAAAATCTGTCAAAAATTAGTCATAAAATCGTTATAATTCAATGAATCAAAAAAAATCCTACGTACTTTTCTAGCAAATATCAGCAGTTAAAATTTGAAGTTGATTGGTAAAAATTGAAGACGCAAGAGTATCGCCCGATTTGAAAAACATAGTTTTGAGAAAACAAGTTTAATGTTCTGAAATGTTCATGCCTTTCCTATTTAATTTTTTTTTCATACTTTCTTGTAATAAAGATAAAAAAAAGGGGTTTAATTTTGAAAGGTATTAAAGGAGGACCAAAAGAAAATGTAACAATTAAAAAGGGACCAATCAAAGTTCGCTCAAAAAATTATCTTCAAATCAGCACCGCATTCCCTCGGCATTGGGATTTCACTCGGACAATCGTATTTTTTGCCCATTTAAAACATCTTTCTTCAAATAAACACTCTTGGATATAATTTTTGATTAGTTAAGGAAGAATTTTAGCCGGTAACAAAATTTGTAAAAAAAAAGTTATAAGGTAGTATTGTATTACCCCTTAAGTTGCAATATCACAGAAATATTTTTTTAAATCTTCTGTAGTAAAGCTACACAATATTTCCAAACTAGTTTCATTAATTTCCTGTTAAGAATAATACTTCTGAAGTACTAAATACCTGAAAATAACCAGTTTTTTTTAAAAAAAATTGAACTTGGTTCCTTTCTGATTAAGATGATCCAATTAATCTTCAAAACTGACGTGCATTATGTTCATGAGCATAGCAATAGGACAGTTACCTGTCACGGAGCGGTACATTCCCTTCTTCTCCGAGATATTTCAAGCCAAGGCTAGTGCATTCCGCTTCAGGTAGTTCTTTGAACCTTCCAGATTTTAACGGATAAATATATATGTTAGTAAGTTTACCGACAGGCAACCATCTACGCCTTCGATTAAAAATCCAGCTTATAGCAGCTACTGCTAGAAACAGCATGCTAACACGAAAAGGTGTCGAATTGAGTTGAGGCATTCTCTGAAAAAAAAAAATCATAGTAATAATAATAACGGCCAGGGGATCTCCCCACGGTATAGTGGCTAACGCTTTGAATTCTCATGAGGGAGATGGGGGTTCGAGTCCCGCTTCAGTAGGGATTTTTCTCTTTTCAGGGCCTGTTGAGAAAATTCCCTTCTTCACCATGAATGTGGTAACCTGTAGATAGCCCGGTGCTAATGGCCTAGTAGTTGGTGTGCCATAAAAAAAAAAAAAAAAAAAAAAAAAAAAAGTCATCAAATAAGATTATAGACATTGTGATTTGAGGTAGGTCAGTGTTGTTCTTATCTACTAACTATGATTGCTCAAAAGTTCCTGCATATTAGAATTCAATGTCTTTGCAAGTATGCCAGTAAATGTTTGGCTGAATATTTCATAAATAATTGGAATTACAAACAACTTATTACATTAAATATGTACATAATTTATTTCTGTTCTTTTTCCTTCGATGCTCGCAACTCTAATTTAATTTAAAAATAAACACATTTTGAATAATGTAGTACAAATATTAACAAATGATAACTTAGGCATTACTATTTTAGTAATGTACTATTTTAGGAATAGTCATAAAATTGTATTTTGGTAGGGGAAAAAAATCTAAACATTGTGCAAATATCTTTGGTAATGTTTCGGTATACCGGCATGCATATCAAATTCAAGATATCTTCAAGATACTCACATTATTTAATTAATTCCTATGTAATTATTTTCCTTAAATCCTTAATCATTCCAAAATATTCGATTAAAAATGCACACAGGCGCGTTAAATGGTTGCCATCAGATCTTAAATTCCATGGGAAAAATGCCTCTAGATATTTTGAAATCTCGCCTTATCATAGGATTATTTTGATTAAGGCCAATCACGAGGTTACCCCCTGAGCAGAGAGTAAACAAAAAGTTACCTTTATCTCTATGGGATTTAGAGGTCGGTATGGAAGTAGCTCTTGTGGATTAGTGTGACAGCTAACAGGTACAAAGAGAACAGGAGAAATTGTTTAGCACAGTCTGTTTTATTCCAGTAATTATTATTCACCTAGAATCCCTCCTAACAAGGAAGGTATTCGGTTGACAACTGGGGACACCTGAGACGTCGGCAAGTAACCAGTATCAAAATTGCATAATGTACTATTGAAATTGTAGATTGTAAATCTATTCTGTAAATAAACAAATATATATATATATATATATATATATATATATATATATATATATATATAATTATACATAAAAAATTATTATTGGGGTAACAATTGAAGGGTTTTTAGCATAAATATGCATTAGCCGTGACTAAACTGAAAAAAAACGTTACAAAGAAGTGTCCGCTGGCGTTCGCTCATGCGCAGTGGCCATGTATGATAAAGAAGACTGTTTGTGTTACAAAAAAGTGTCCGCTCGCGTTCGCTCATCCGCAGTGGCGTTTGCGCGGGCGCAGTGACGAAATAATTGTGTTTTTTTTTTCGTATATTCCCTTATCTGTAATATAAAAAAGTCCAACTCGCAGGAACTGCGTCATCTTAGGGCGATTCCTTTGTTATCCCTTGTGACATTTGTAAAGGAATAGAAACAGTTGAAGCGGTTGTTTTGATATTTCGTGAAAAGCGTATCTTTCATATTAGCAATATTTTAGGTGTCAACCCTCAAATACCGGGTGGAAGTGGACCTTAGGGTCACGTCCAGGTAGAACCCTTAGAATAGAGAAAGGTTGATTGACCTCTACCGTATAGCTAGACAACTCATTTTTGTCTAAAAAAAAAAAAAAAAAAACATGGAGACGGTGAAGAAGGAAGAGGGCTTCACGGAATCAGCCGAGGAATCCTTAGATTACATACTCGCAACATATTTTTTTGACAGTGAGGCAGTTAGCTCGGATGACAGTGGAGAGTATCCAGTCAGAAGAGGCCAGCCAGAGATATGGAGACGTGGGAAGGAGATAGTGGAGGCAGCACACGTCAGATGGGCCATCAGGACCTTCAGTCCATATAAATCTCCGAGGGTAGACGGGATATATCCTGCCTTTCTTCAACGAGAGGTGGAAATCCTCTTTAATAAACAAATGTTTATGCTCCTTCCTACTTAAAACACTAGAGAAGATCATAGACAGACATATTAGAGAAACTGCTTTAAGACATAATTGGGAATTAACATTACCGATGGCGGCGCCACTGTCGTTGTCAAAATGGCTTTTTACAAAGGGAGACCTATGACATTTGTACATAGTGATTGCTGATAACAAGTGTTTTCTCAGTTGTTTGTGGTTCTATTTCACGTTAATATTAGTGTTTTCATCAAGAAACAGGGTTTTTGGAAGCTCTACTTTATTTGTGTACTCAAATATGTAAGAATATTGGACTAACAGTGAGTTATTGTGAGTTGTTGTTATTGTGAAGGATAAGCAAAAGTGGGGTAAGTATAATTTCATACCATTTTGAATAGCTTTGAATACAATAAATGTATTTTATAATAAATATTGCATTTTATTGATCACCAATAAATCATGAACAATTTGAAAATTGAAAAAAAAAAAAAAAAAATACTTCAAAATCTTTATTTTCACATATTACATGCACCATTATTTTTTTTAGTTTTGAATCGTTTCTGATCACAAATTTTAATTATTGCTTACATTATTTGCAAATTATAACTGATGTAAATATAATTTCATACCATTGTGAACAGATTTGAATACAATAAATTTATTTTATAATAAATATTGTATATTATTGAACACCAACAAATCATGAACAACTTGAAAATTGAGAAAATATTTCAAAATTTCTTTGAATCTCTATTTCACATATTACATGGACCATTTCATTTACTTATTAAGGTTGTAATTAAATTATATAAATATACTTTATCAAAAGGCACCGTAATATTTATCAAAGGATATGAATCAAATATGAAGTAGTACACTCATTTAAATTTAATACAGCCATTCCTAATTAGTGTATTTGTGCAAGTGCAAACAACTTAATAGATTGGTTGGTATTCTCCAAAATACCACAGGTATTTAGGTAATGGATGTGCATTCACCATTGCTTCACCTTCAACTATGCACCTGAAACTACTTAAGGCTTCTAGATAGCCAAAGAAGTTCCTTTGTACATACTTTTGTTCATCAATATCTATACCTTCTGAATTTCTAGAAGTGAATTTCAGAAATCACGAACAACACAATAGCTTTACATTTGTAAACAATGCACGTCTCCCTTTGCCGCTAGTTCCGACATTTTCCGCATGGCGGCGTATCTCTTAATGTTAATTCCCAATCCTCTTAATGGACGACAGTACGCATACCAGACAGGGAAATCATGTGAACTAGCGCTACATGATCTAGTATCCGGGCTAGAGAGAACGGCATGGGCGTATATAGAAAATAATTTCGGAGGGGGCTGGGAAAATTTCGGGGGGGGGCTGAGACCATTTCCGGTGTATGGAATAGTAACAATTTAGATCTTGGAAGAGTTTTAGCCAACTAAAACGCTATTACACCCAAAATAGAATATGTTTTATGTACTAAATGATCTTATTTAATTTATTTTTAAGGGTTTTATGAAATTTTTACCGATCAAATCAAAATTTCGGGGGGGGGGGGGACTGCAGCCCCCTCAGCCCCCCTTATATACGCCCATGGAGAACGGTGCGGTTCAAGGAGTCAGCGCTGTGTGAATTTCTGGACGTAGTGGGAGCTATTGACAGTACTCCCGTTGTGGCGGTAAGAGACGCCATGGTTGGCAAGAACGTTGAGGAAATTATTGCAAACTGGACAGCAACCCTACTAAGATATCGAACCATAAGGTTGTCAGAGGGGACTTGCTGCAAATACTATAAACCATGGACAGGCTGCCCCCAGGGGGGAGTCCTATCACCTCTGTTGTGGTGGTAGATACACTGTTGACAAGGTTAAAGGATCAGGGGTTTCAGGTGCAAGCCTATGCAGATGACCTGGTGGGTGATCACGGTGGCAGGGAAGGTTCTACCAACTCTAACAGAATTGCTCGATGCAGCACTACACGTAGTGGATGAGTGATGCAGGGACAAATATCTTGTGATCAACCAGCAAAAAATCACACTGGTACCATTCACAAAAAGACGGAAAGTGGAGGGACTAGGTACACCGAGCCTTGCAAGCAGCAATCTGAGTTTTTACAAAACAGTAAAGTATCTAGGAGTCACTTTAGACTCGAAACTCAACTGGAGGGAGCACATCTACAACACAACCAAGAAGACCACACGCACTCTGTCGACTTGTAGGAGGGTAGGTGGGAATAACTGTGGTATTACACCCAAAGCTATGCATTGGCTCTACACTACGATCGTGAGGCCGATAGTCACGTATGGATCGATAATGTGGTGGCATCACTACGGCACTAGTAGCAATAAGAGAATGCTGAGCTCCCGGCAAAGGATGTCTTGCCTGATGATTACAGGCGCAATGGGCTCCACCCCTACGGGAGCTATGGCGATCCTACTCAACCTAAAACCAATAGAGATCTTCATTGAAGAAACAGGATTAAAATGATGGGGCATAAATCGTGCCCAATGCTTAGCGCACAATGTGACATAACCCGGAGGAATCTGCAGGAGCCAATTCTCTGCATGCCTTCGGACTATCAAGACCAGATGACATTCAGCTCAAATTTTGTGATATCGATCAAAACAAGAGAGGAAGCGCTGGAGCATAGACTAATACAAAGCCGGGTTGACAGCTATGGGTTTACTGACGGCTCGAAGACTGAATTAGGTAAGGAGCGAGCGTGTGGATTCAGGACACCACACACAAATATACTTCTGGGCAAATACGCTACAGTGTTTCAAGCTGAGGTCGTAGCCATAAACAAGTGTGCAGACATCATGAATAGCGGAGGTCCTAGAGACAGACGCTATGCCTTTTTATCAGACAGCCAAGCTGTTATAAGGGCTCTATCTGCGAATAGGATAAAATCCAAGGTCGTACAAGAATGTAAGGATAGCCTGAATGACTTGGGACGAAGAAACGGGGTAAACTGGAGTGGGTCCCAAGCCACTCTGGCATACCTGGAAATGAAAGATCTGAGTTGGCAAACATTGGGGCATCCACGATACCTGTCTCACCCGAAACAATATGTGGAATTGCACCGGCAGTGCATTCGCAGATGGGCCGAAGCTGAACACAAGATGATGTGGGAACAACAATCTACAAAGGGGCGATTGTCCCCATTTTGACGTACGGGATTGAAATATGGGGCCATGCTTTAAGTGTGAAAAGAAATGTGAAAAAACTAGAACGAGTACAGCGATTAGCTGCGATTAAAATATCTAGGGGATATCGTACATTATCTTATGAAGCATCATGTGTTTTAGCTAACACATTGCCAATTCACATCAAAGCTGAGGAAATGATAAGGCTACATAGGTTATTGAAATTGAAAGAAATTCCAGAAGACTTTACTTATCAGAACATCACACCACAAGACATAGAACAAGACATACGGTTCACGAACTGGTTACACCCTAAAGATAACATTGTACCGGCTGACGATGTAGAAACAACATGGACTTATCACATTTACACGGACGGAAGTAAAAGCAATGACTGTGTTGGATCTGCATACATAATACTAAAAGACGACATAACTATTCACAGCGGACAATACAGACTATCACCACTATGTACGAACAACCAGGCAGAAAACTTTGCAATCATAGAAGCAGTAGAAACACTATATTCCATAAGTCACGACGGAGACACATGCATAATATACACTGACAGCAAGACAAACATAGCACGGATATACAACAGCCAAAATCATAACGAACAGACTGAAAACATTAGAACACTACTTATTATGTGTAAACAGAAAAATGTGACAGTTACAATAACCTGGATTAAAGGACCTTCTGGACAGATGACTTACTCGCAAAATCAGCTTCAAAGGACACGACATTACCTATATCTTACTCAAAACTTACATCACAGACTATAAAATCACGACTAAGAGACGAATCAATGCGAAAATGGGACGAAAGATGGACGAACACAACTAAAGGAAGACATTTACACAAATTCTAATACTCAAGAGACAAAAATTAACACTAAACAACTTTAAAGTAACACAATTTACATCAGGACATGGACCGACGAAAAGTTATTTATACAGATTTAAACTAATCAGAAATAACACATGTAAATGCGACAATACAACTGAACAAACTTACGACCACCTCCAAACAACACTCATTAAGGACAAACAACACTCATTAAGGACATTACCTTACAGGACGGAACTTGGCCCACTCACAAACCTGACTTACTACTTACATATTTTAAGGAATTTGATGCATTTATTAAAAATTTGGACCTTGCAACATTCAATGAAATCATCTGATTGTACACATATGTAACTTATTACATATGTATATATTTCTTTATTTGTTTTCTTTACTTGTTTTTTTTCTTTGTTTTTTTTTTTTTTTTTTTTTTTTTTTTGTTATTTTTTCTTTTTTCTTTTTATTCAATATTGTGTTAAATATTAAATTAAAATGTCTTATACATCTATGTACGTAATCAAAATACGTGCATTATCCAAAAGGATGGCACTCGTACTTTAAATAAACTCCCACGATGGAGGGTTACTCCAACGTGGAAAACAGGAAGATGAAGTGGGGTCAAAGTACCACCTAGAGACAAGCAAAGCAATTTATGCTATTCGCTGACAAGAAGATAACGGAAACACTTCTTAATCTCTGCAGAAGCAAGGTGGAACTGCTACAGCCCTCCTTACAAAGCACCGCAAACCTCGCCAACATATCTATTCCATGGGACTCACCAACACAACATGGTGCCGACTATGCTTAAATTGTATGCAGATGTGCAACACTGGCAGCCAAAAGGTACTTGCACTTCGGCAAGTTTGGGTCTATTGATGATCCAAGGAGGATTCCAGAACTGAATCTTACAATTCTAAGGAGGTTCATTCCTGAGACGGGTCTGGTATTATAACAGAACGACACGTCGCGTGGCATAATCGGTCTTGTAGGCCTCGGTGCGGTTTCTCGGGCGTATCCGGTCACCCCTTAATCTAATTTAATCTAAGCGTAACGATTTTTTTTTCGTGCAAATTTCGCTCCAAAACCCATGTTCTGGTGGACGGATTCTGCTGGTTAACGAACTTGGCCTTTCAAATTAGACGAAAGATTTTTGTACCAAATTTCATCAAAATCCTACCATTATTTACTGAGCTACAGCGTGAACAGACATATATATATTTACAAATATTATAGTCTTCTGGTATTGACCGTGTCACAAACTTCTTTGCCAACGTTTCGCTAGTCATTAGGGCTCATTAGGGAAGCCATAGAAATAGTAAGATGCCCGGAGAATTTTAACAAAGAAGATGGATATAAGCTCATCAAATTATGGCATCCGGTGATTAAACCTAGGGAAATGCGATAGTGGATGTGCGATAGTTTGTAATGCCAGAACACAAATGTTGTCTCTCCAGAATTTAAGTTCAACATACACAGCGGAATTACTTGCAATAAGCAAAGCGGTTAATATTTCATCTGAAAATAATAGTAACCTAGTGATATACACTGATTCTTTATCTTCTCTCCTCTCATTACAATACTTCTATTCCCGAAATACGATCATTTCAGACATCATCAGATTTGCATTACCAAAGAAAACATCATGTTACACTCTGCTGGATCACTAGCCACAATGGTATAAGTGGTAGTGATAAAGCGGATGTAGCAGCCAAGCAAGCTATTCCTTACTCGTACATCCTGCCGTCAGATGCTGTGGCACATCTAAAATACCATATTTTCTCAAAGTGGGGTCT
Source organism: Gonocerus acuteangulatus (assembly GCA_946811695.1). Classification (NCBI taxonomy): domain Eukaryota; kingdom Metazoa; phylum Arthropoda; class Insecta; order Hemiptera; family Coreidae; genus Gonocerus; species Gonocerus acuteangulatus. The sequence continues at coordinate 6,455,016 of OX328126.1, forward strand.
CCCGTGGTCTAATGGCTAGCGCCTTGGATTCATAAGCGGGAGATGGTGGGTTCGATTCCCAACCTCCGGCAGGAATTTTATCATCCCACGGCTCGCTGGTAAAATTCCTCGCTGCACCCTGGATGTCGGCGCTAATGACCTAGATGTAGATGCGCCGTGGAAAAAAAAAAAAAAAAAATTCTCAAAGTGGCAATATAAATGGTTCCAAAATAGAGAAAATAGGTTGAGGGAGATTAAATCGACAACCTCGGCATGGAAAACCTCATCTCAAGACACTAGGCGAGATGAGGTGGTTCTGTCGAGGATTAGAATTGGACACACTAATCTCACTCATGCATATTTATTTAAAAGAGAATTAAGGCCTGAATGCAGAGCATGTGGCGAACATCTTACTATCAAACACATGTTTACTGAATGCAGAGCCTACGAACCCGCTCGGAACCAAATGGACATTCATGGTCCTCTCTGTGATATACTTGGAGACGACCATGAATCAAGCCAGAGAGCGTTGAGTTTTTTTTAGAGCCACTGAGCTATTTAATAAAATATAATAACCAATTATTTACAAAAAAAAAAAATAATTCAAATATTAAAATATAAAACACTTCAGATCATTAGTTTCAATATTAGTGTATTTTGCTTTCAACAACTTTTTTTTTCTCATAATTATTTTTTCCTCTAATACATTTTGATTTACTTAGGCAACAATTTCAGATTTATACATATATATATATATATATATATATATATATATATATTTATATATATATATATATATATATATATATATATATATAATATAAGGCTTTAAATTTCAGAAGGCAACAATGACCCGTGTGGTTGAATTTGCCTTAGGAAAAAAAAACAAACAAAACCTAGGGAAAAAAGAAGAAACGCCCTCACAAAAACGCCTCAAAAAAAGAGAACTAGAAGAACATCCTCATTCTCAGACTAAGCCCTGAGGAAGCTGGCAGTATGACTAGCGAAACGTCGGCAAAGAAGTTTGTGACACGGTCAATACCAGAAGACTATAATATTTGTAATGACTCGGACCGTGGAAGCCTACGAGTTAAATATATATATTTGTCTACTTCCGGAAAGCGTCATGAGGTCTACCTAAAAACAACAATTGTAAAATTAACAACTGTTTTTTTTTTAAAGCAATACAGTGGGTCAAAAAATTATTCATACACTTAATATATTGGCTGTTTTTTTTTTCTTTTTTTTTAACGCAAAATATCAAAAGATAGTTAAAAAAGAGGGCATTGGCATTTGACATTAATTTTATAAAGCACTGAAATACGTGCAGTATCCAAAAGGATGGCACTCGTACTTTAAATAAACTCCCACGATGGGCTGAAATGTAATACTTACTTACAGACGGGCACTACAGTCCGTGAAGGACCAAGGCCTCAGCCAACAGCTTATTCCAGGCATCTCTATCTGTTGCAAAACGCCTCCAACGACGGATTCCTATCTCCTTCAAATCCTTCTCCACGTCATCCAGCCAGCGCAATCGAGGTTTTCCCCGCCTTCTTCTGCCACCCGGCATTCCATAGAGAAGTTTTCTTGGCAATCTTTCAGGGGTCATTCTTTCGACGTGTCCCAACCATTTGAGTCTTTGATGTTTTATAAAATAAATTATATCTGGGTCTCCATACAGCGTTTTCAGCTCCTGATTAGTTCTTATTCTCCAGATGTCGCCACACTTTACCGGGCCATATATCCTTCTGAGTACCTTCCGCTCCCAGACTAGCAGCATCCTTGTACTTTCTTTGATTAGTACCCATGCCTCGCTTCCATATGTGACCACTGGGCGAATGTGATACCTGAAATGTAATACCTCATAAAATTTAGTTAGCAGCAAAATTTGAAAATTTTATAAGCAAAAAGAATTATTCTTACACCTACCTATGACACTCATGCAGCTTCAAACCATGACATTACCCCTGCCTTGCTTTAAAATAGGTTGGAGATGTTTTGCTCTCTTGCCTCCAAACAAATCTCTGTCGGAGGGATTCGTAAACACTGAACTTCCTTTTGTCCGAAAACAACACATTTTTCCGAAATGAAAGCGGGTTTTTCTCATGATACCGGGAAAACTTTATTCTTTTTTGCTAATTTTTTTAATTTATAAAAGGTGTTTTTTATCTGCTCCACCACTATATACCGCTTCATGTAGCCAGTCCCTCACGGTTTGAGGTTCTACAGGGTTCCTTCATAGCGCAGGAAAACGAATAAACCCATGTTTAAGGCGATACCTGTATCCGTTTCCGATAAAATGGGGAAAAGAGTTGTTGTCTCAAGTTTTTCGTTTGGGTACTTAGAATCATGGGATTCAGTAAAAATATTTTCGGCATGTTGAAATTTCATTAAAACTAATGTTTTGAAATTTTGGTTAGGTTTTGAATTAAGGAAGGGTTCGAATAAAATATTTTATTAACAGATCTGAAAAGTTTTGCAAACTTCTTATATATCCTTAATATCTCGTAAACGGTTGGAAATCTTGGGAAGCTGAAGGTTACCATTCGAAGGCTTACTAAATGGTCTACGAAAAAGGTTCTGAAGAGAGTTCTGATATGGCGATGTCAATCGGAGAAATAAGTGCTCAAACTTTGAAGTAATTGATTTCGTTTTTTTGAACGGTTCTTTTTGTCTGTTTTTATTTCTTGTTTTTTTAATTGCTTCTAGTAGGAGAATGCATTTGTCAATAAAACAGGATAAATAAAATAAGGAAAAAAAAATATTGTTAGAAATATAACTTTCCTAGAGAGTGATTCGAAGACGCCTTGTGAATATTTTGTAATTTTTCGCTGTCGGTCTTAGAAAAGTTTTTCTCCTATTTGCCTCAATTTTTAATTGGTTGTTTTATTAAAATGCTGGGGAACAGTTAAATGATTTTTTTAGCTATACGGTAGGGGTCAATCAACCTTTTTCTATTCTAAGGGTTCTACCTGTACGTGACCCTAAGGTCCGCTTCCATCCGGTATTTGAGGCTTGACACCTAAAATTTAAAATTTGCTCTTACTAAAGATAAGCTTTTCGCGAAATAACAAAACAACTGTTTCTATTCCTTTAGAAATGTCACTAGGGATAACAAAGGAATCGCGCTAAGATGAAGCAGTTCCTGGACTCCGACTTCTTTTGCATTCTGACTCCATCTCAGATGGAGTCAGAAGTTTCTTCGAGACTTCTGTCCCGGAATAAGAATAAAACTTTTCATTCATTCATCTCTCTCACAATGTTGGTCTGCTGAGTCAGATAAAACCTTGCTCAAAATATTCCACTCCTTATTTATTTCCCTTTCTCCAACCACAGCTGGGATGTTTCCTATACCTCTTTCAATATCTCTCTGAAAAACAAACCGAGTTTCCTCCTGTTTCAGCTTTTCTCTTACCCAGCTAATCTGACGTTTGCTCTTTTCATAAATCATTCTCTTGTATGCATGGTTGATCTTTGTGACTAACAGAAAATTATCAGGGTTAATGTATGGCCCTCTAAAGTATATCACATCATTAACTACATTAAAGTGTCAACTAGAAACCAGAACGTGGTCTATCTGCGTTGCAACTCCATTTGGCGAGACCCATGTTTGCTTGTGTTTTTCTTTGTGAGTAAAGACAGTGCTCATTGCGACTAATGATCTAGATGCAGCAAAACAAAGCATTCTTTCTCCATTATCATTTGCCTTAGCATGTAGGCTATGCTTGCCAATAGTAGGATGAAATACTGCTTCCTTTCCAACCTGAGCATTAAAATCACTCAAAACTATTTTCATATCAAAAGATGGGCAAGCAGCTATTGCCCTTTCTAAGTCCTCATAGAAAAGGTCCTTTTCCTCCTCATCTTTTTCTTCAGTTGGTACATGAACATCTATTAGCGTTATGTTAAAATTCATTCCCTGAATCCTTAATTTACATAACCTTTTGTTTATAGGTTGGAAATTAAGAACTACTTCCCTCATCTGCTTTGTCACAACAAAGGCTGTCCCGAATTCATGTCTGTCCTGGCTTCCACTTTAGTAAATATCAAACTCCTTTCCTCGCTTCCCATCTCCAGTCCAGCGAGTTTCATGGGTGTATATAAGGGGGGCCTAAGGGGGCTGCAGCCAACCCCCATATTTTGCTTTGTTGAGAGTATTTCATTTTTAAAAAAAAACAATAACAACAAAAAATGTCTTCTACATTTACCCTGGCCTACTAGGTGTCCAGAGGATCTTAAAATCCACAATTTTATACTAAAATATGTAAAATTTTCCCTGCACCCCAAAGGCCTAGGAGTCCCCCCAATTATTTTCTCTATATGTTAGTGGCAAGTTCCCAGAATAGGATTTATATCCAAATTAAGTTGTAGCAGTTGTGTCTTCAGTTCCGTTACGCACCAGGCCATAATACCAGTTACAGGCATAACCACAGAAACAACTGTGATTACAGTCGTAATTACAGAAACATTTTGTGAGTATGGGTGCAATCACAGAAAGTTTATGATTAAAGTTGCAATCACAGAATAAATTTGTGATTACAGTTGTAATCACAGAAAAAAAATTGTGATTACAGTTGTAATTACAGCAAAATGTTGTGATTATGAGTGTAATTATAATGAAATGTGTGATTATAAGGGTAATCATACTCACTGTTGTAATTACAATTATAATCGTAATCATATCTCCAGGGTCTCTGATTATAACCGTAATCATAATTACATCTCAAAAGCCAGTGATTATGCCTAGCACTGCCTTACATGGATGTGAAGAGGATTGTTGAGATTAAGAAGGGGGAGGTAGTCGGGGTTCGGTCGTATATAAAACTCATTTTATAACAAAATGTGATTTATTTTTGCCAGTGTTTTCAGCTTGACATTCAAGCCTTCATCATTCGAAAGCCTGATAAAGGTGTGAATGTCAAGCTAAAACATAGGCAAAAATTAATCACATTTTCTTATAAAATGCAGTTTTATATACCATCTGACCGAACCCGTATGATTTACCCATTCATAATAGGATTGGATTGGTAGGAAAAACAGGGAAGAACATTAAACAACAAGAATATATGCAACGTGTATATTATGTACAAAACTGAAAAAGAATATGAAAAAATACCCAAATCCCTATTTTCCTCAGCTGTTCCATAACTTGAATTCGTGTACACTCACATCGGTTGGATCAATACTGTAAATCAAAATTTCTAATTAATACTAAATAATAACTAAATATAGTTATTCAAGTTAGTTATTTTGAAAGTTAAGTTTGTTTAGAAAAGGGGAAAAGCTGTTCAGAAGGATTCCAGTAAAATTCCTACTGGTTTTTCAATGGAGCAGACATTAATAGGTAAAAGTTAGAGATTGGCGATCTGAATAAATTTGTTAAAAGATGGATCTTTTTAAATCGATACATCAATTTTTATAATTGATTTATAAGGGCCGACCTTTTTAAAGAATCGATCTTCAAGGGCCAGTCTTTTAAAGAAAGAAAAAATAAATGTAAATAATAGATAATTGATGTGTAAATGCTACAACAAAGGAATCTAACAGAGGAGGGGGGAGGGGCAGATAAAATTGCCTTGGCATACAAAAACAGTGACAATTCCAAATGCAGGGTCTCCCCGTGGTCTAGTGGCTTAAACCTTAGATTCTCATTTTAAGGCTCGTCTGTGCGCCGTTAAAAAAAAAAAAAAAAAAAAAAAAAAAAAAAAAAAAAAAAAAAATGAAAAATCCACAGAAGTACCGGAATTATGTTAGACCCTGGTAAAATTTATAATTTGTGAAATGATATAAAAAATCATGACTATTTGTGTGCCCTATTTTCAATTTCGTGCAATAGACACCCTTTCGTAGAGAACCTTTGCAATGGTCGGATTTGTAACAAAATCAGAGATGGATTAGGCCACTCTTGCAGAAGCTTATGGAGTGGGAGCTGAGGAATAAAGATAAGTACGGATATCACCGTTGACGTAAGACCAGGCTGTGTTAAGGACTAATACTACGTAGTTTGATCAAAATCAAAGTCATTGTCTTGAATTTATAAATCCCAAATAAATCAATATTTTTCAATTCTTTATATCAAACGTTTTATATGGGATGTTAAAGTATCCAACAAAAATTTTTGAAAAAATATGACGGTACTGTGTCTGACAAACGGAAACCCTCTTATTTTCACGGTTCTAGCCTGCAGGCGGCAATTTTTAATCTAGAACGAAAAACTAAAATTATTTCGAAATAATCACCATTTTTTTTAAAATGGTGAACAATTATTCATTTTCTTTGATGAAAATCGGTCTTAAAATCGTTATAATTCAAAGAATCAAAAAAATCCTACGTAATTTACTAGCAAAATCATTAGAAAGCTGCAATTAAAATTTGAAGTTGATCGGGCTAAAATTGAAGACGCCAGAGTTTCGCCCGATTTGAAAAACATAGTTTTGAGACAACGAATTTAAAGATTAAGTTCTGAAATGTTCATTTTTTCCTATTTAATTTTTTTTTAATTGTTTTAATTTTCTAATGTATTGAAGGGGGACCAAAAAAACGTAATAATTAAAAAGGGACCATCAACGATACTTACGTTCTTCAGGGCAAAAGAAAGTTCAGGAGCAAGCTCAGGCTCAAGGGCTAGAACCTCATTGATCTGGAAAAATAGTAATTAAAAATTAGTGACAACATATACAGAAGTGTAGTATTGTAATAAACAATACAAAAATCAAAATTATAAAAGACAAGTTTTAATTCCGTAAGGAGATCGCTCAAGGTCTAGGCGCTATGAGCGAGAGTGATAAAATTATCCCATACAGGGGACTGGAGGCTGGGTGCGAGTATCCCATACAGGGGACTGGAGGCTGGGTGCTAGTATCCCGTACTGGGGACTCGAGGCTGGGTGCCAGTATCCCATACAGGGGAGTGGAGGCTGGGTGCCAGTATCCCGTACTGGGGACTGGAGGCTGGGTGCCAGTATCCCGTACAGGGGACTGGAGGCTGGGTGCGAGTATCCCATACAGGGGAGTGGAGGCTGGGTGCCAGTATCCCGTACTGGGGACTGGAGGATGGGTGCGAGTATCCCGTACAGGGGACTGGAGGCTGGGTGCGAGTATCCCGTACAGGGGACTGGAGGCTGGGTGCCAGTATCCCGTACTGGGGACTGAAGGCTGGGTGCCAGTATCCCATACAGGGGACTGGAGGCTGGGTGCCAGTATCCCGTACAGAGGACTGGAGGCTGGGTGCGAGTATCCCGTACAGGGGACTGGAGGCTGGGTGCAAGTATCCCGTACAGGGGACTGGAGGCTGGGTGCCAGTATCCCGTACTGGGGACTCGAGGCTGGGTGCCAGTATCCCATAAAGGGGACTGGAGGCTGGGTGCCAGTATCCCGTACAGGGGACTGGAGGCTGGGTGCAAGTATCCCGTACAGGGGACTCGAGTCTGGGTGCCAGTATCCCGTACAGGGGACTGGAGGATGGGTGCCAGTATCCTGTACAGGGGACTGGAGGATGGGTGCAAGTATCCCGTACAGGGGACTGGAGGATGGGTGCCAGTATCCTGTACAGGGGACTGGAGGCTGGGTGCAAGTATCCCATAAAGGGGACTGGAGGCTGGGTGCCAGTATCCCGTACAGGGGACTGGAGGCTGGGTGCCAGTATCCCGTACAGGGGACTGGAGGCTGGGTGCCAGTATCCCGTACAGGGGACTGGAGGATGGGTGCAAGTATCCCGTACAGGGGACTGGAGGATGGGTGCCAGTATCCTGTACAGGGGACTGGAGGCTGGGTGCAAGTATCCCGTACAGGGGACTGGAGGATGGGTGCAAGTATCCCGTACAGAAGATTCGAGGCTGGGTGCGAGTATCCCATACAGGGGACTGGAGGCTGGGTGCGAGTATCCCGTACAGGGGACTGGAGGCTGGGTGCGAGTATCCCGTACAGGGGACTGGAGGCTGGGTGTGAGTATCCCGTACAGGGGACTGGAGGATGGGTGCAAGTATCCTGTACAGGGGATTCGAGGCTGGGTGTGAGTATCCCATACAGGGGACTGGAGGATGTGTGCAAGTATCCTGTACAGGGGATTCGAGGCTGGGTGCGAGTATCCCATACAGGGGACTGGAGGCTGGGTGCGAGTATCCCGTACAGGGGACTGGAGGCTGGGTGCGAGTATCCCGTACAGGGGACTGGAGGCTGGGTGTGAGTATCCCGTACAGGGGACTGGAGGATGGGTGCAAGTATCCCGTACAGGGGATTCGAGGCTGGGTGTGAGTATCCCGTACAGGGGACTGGAGGATGGGTGCAAGTATCCCGTACAGGGGACTGGAGGCTGGGTGCGAGTATCCCGTACAGGGGACTCGAGGCTGGGTGCGAGTATCCCATACAGGGGACTGGAGGCTGGGTGCCAGTATCCTGTACAGGGGACTGGAGGCTGGGTGCCAGTATCCCGTACAGGGGACTGGAGGCTGGGTGCGAGTATCCCATACAGGGGACTGGAGGATGGGTGCCAGTATCCTGTACAGGGGACTGAAGGCTGGGTGCAAGTATCCCGTACAGGGGACTGGAGGCTGGGTGCGAGTATCCCGTACAGGGGACTGGAGGCTGGGTGCCAGTATCCCGTACAGGGGACTGGAGGATGGGTGCAAGTATCCCGTACAGGGGACTGGAGGATGGGTGCCAGTATCCTGTACAGGGGACTGGAGGCTGGGTGCAAGTATCCCGTACAGGGGACTGGAGGATGGGTGCAAGTATCCCGTACAGGGGATTCGAGGCTGGGTGCCAGAATCCCGTACAGGGGACTGGAGGCTGGGTGCAAGTATCCCTTACAGGGGACTGGAGGCTGGGTGCGAGTATCCCGTAAAGGGGACTGGAGGCTGGGTGCGAGTATCCCATACAGGGGACTGGAGGCTGGGTGCCAGTATCCCGTACAGGGGACTGGAGGCTGGGTGCCAGTATCCCGTACAGGGGACTGGAGGCTGGGTGCCAGTATCCCGTACAGGGGACTGGAGGCTGGGTGCGAGTATCCCGTACAGGGGACTGGAGGCTGGGTGCGAGTATCCCGTACTGGGGACTGAAGGCTGGGTGCCAGTATCCCGTACTGGGGACTGGAGGATGGGTGCGAGTATCCCGTACAGGGGACTGGAGGCTGGGTGCGAGTATCCCGTACAGGGGACTGGAGGCTGGGTGCCAGTATCCCGTACTGGGGACTGAAGGCTGGGTGCCAGTATCCCATACAGGGGACTGGAGGCTGGGTGCCAGTATCCCGTACAGAGGACTGGAGGCTGGGTGCGAGTATCCCGTACAGGGGACTGGAGGCTGGGTGCAAGTATCCCGTACAGGGGACTGGAGGCTGGGTGCCAGTATCCCGTACTGGGGACTCGAGGCTGGGTGCCAGTATCCCATAAAGGGGACTGGAGGCTGGGTGCCAGTATCCCGTACAGGGGACTGGAGGCTGGGTGCAAGTATCCCGTACAGGGGACTCGAGGCTGGGTGCCAGTATCCCGTACAGGGGACTGGAGGATGGGTGCCAGTATCCTGTACAGGGGACTGGAGGATGGGTGCAAGTATCCCGTACAGGGGACTGGAGGATGGGTGCCAGTATCCTGTACAGGGGACTGGAGGCTGGGTGCAAGTATCCCATAAAGGGGACTGGAGGCTGGGTGCCAGTATCCCGTACAGGGGACTGGAGGCTGGGTGCCAGTATCCCGTACAGGGGACTGGAGGCTGGGTGCCAGTATCCCGTACAGGGGACTGGAGGATGGGTGCAAGTATCCCGTACAGGGGACTGGAGGATGGGTGCCAGTATCCTGTACAGGGGACTGGAGGCTGGGTGCAAGTATCCCGTACAGGGGACTGGAGGATGGGTGCAAGTATCCCGTACAGGGGACTGGAGGCTGGGTGCGAGTATCCCATACAGGGGACTGAAGGATGGGTGCCAGTATCCTGTTCAGGGGACTGGAGGCTGGGTGCAAGTATCCCGTACAGGGGACTGGAGGCTGGGTGCGAGTATCCCGTACAGGGGATTCGAGGCTGGGTGCCAGTATCCCGTACAGGGGACTGGAGGATGGGTGCAAGTATCCCGTACAGGGGATTCGAGGCTGGGTGCCAGTATCCCGTACAGGGGACTGGAGGATGGGTGCAAGTATCCCGTACAGGGGATTCGAGGCTGGGTGTGAGTATCCCGTACAGGGGACTGGAGGATGGGTGCAAGTATCCCGTACAGGGGACTGGAGGCTGGGTGCCAGTATCCCGTACAGGGGACTGGAGGCTGGGTGCCAGTATCCCTTACAGGGGACTGGAGGATGGGTGCAAGTATCCCGTGCAGGGGACTGAAGGCTGGGTGCGAGTATCCCGTACAGGGGACTGGAGGCTGGGTGTGAGTATCCCGTACAGGGGACTGAAGGCTGGGTGCGAGTATCCCGTACAGGGGACTGGAGGCTGGGTGCGAGTATCCCGTACAGGGGACTGGAGGCTGGGTGCAAGTATCCCGTACAGGAGATTCGAGGCTGGGTGTGAGTATCCCGTACAGGGGACTGGAGGATGGGTGCAAGTATGCCGTACAGGGGATTCGAGGCTGGGTGCCAGTATCCCGTACAGGGGACTGGAGGATGGGTGCAAGTATCCCGTACAGGGGATTCGAGGCTGGGTGTGAGTATCCCGTACAGGGGATTCGAGGCTGGGTGCCAGTATCCCGTACATGGGACTGGAGGATGGGTGCAAGTATCCCGTACAGGGGATTCGAGGCTGGGTGTGAGTATCCCGTACAGGGGACTGGAGGCTGGGTGCAAGTATCCCGTACAGGGGATTCGAGGCTGGGTGTGAGTATCCCGTACAGGGGACTGGAGGCTGGGTGCAAGTATCCCGTACAGGGGACTGGAGGCTGCGTGCCAGTATCCCGTACACGGGACTGGAGGCTGGGTGCAAGTATCCCGTACAGGGGACTGGAGGCTGGGTGCCAGTATCCCGTACAGGGGACTGGAGGATTGGTGCAAGTATCCCGTACAGGGGATTCGAGGCTGGGTGTGAGTATCCCGTACAGGGGACTGGAGGATGGGTGCAAGTATCCCGTACAGGGGATTCGAGGCTGGGTGTGAGTATCCCGTACAGGGGACTGGAGGATGGGTGCAAGTATCCCGTACAGGGGACTGGAGGCTGGGTGCCAGTATCCCGTACAGGGGACTGGAGGATGGGTGCAAGTATCCCGTACAGGGGATTCGAGGCTGGGTGTGAGTATCCCGTACAGGGGACTGGAGGATGGGTGCAAGTATCCCGTACAGGGGATTCGAGGCTGGGTGCCAGTATCCCGTACAGGGGACTGGAGGATGGGTGCAAGTATCCCGTACAGGGGATTCGAGGCTGGGTGTGAGTATCCCGTACAGGGGATTCGAGGCTGGGTGCCAGTATCCCGTACAGGGGACTGGAGGATGGGTGCAAGTATCCCGTACAGGGGACTGGAGGATGGGTGCCAGTATCCCGTACAGGGGACTGGAGGATGGGTGCAAGTATCCCGTACAGGGGATTCGAGGCTGGGTGTGAGTATCCCATACAGGTGACTGGAGGATGGGTGCAAGTATCCCGTACAGGGGATTCGAGGCTGGGTGCCAGTATCCCGTACAGGGGACTGGAGGATGGGTGCAAGTATCCCGTACAGGGGATTCGAGGCTGGGTGTGAGTATCCCGTACAGGGGATTCGAGGCTGGGTGCCAGTATCCCGTACAGGGGACTGGAGGATGGGTGCAAGTATCCCGTACAGGGGATTCGAGGCTGGGTGTGAGTATCCCGTACAGGGGACTGGAGGATGGGTGCAAGTATCCCGTACAGGGGACTGGAGGCTGGGTGCCAGTATCCCGTACAGGGGACTGGAGGCTGGGTGCCAGTATCCCTTACAGGGGACTGGAGGATGGGTGCAAGTATCCCGTACAGGGGACTGAAGGCTGGGTGCGAGTATCCCGTACAGGGGACTGGAGGCTGGGTGTGAGTATCCCGTACAGGGGACTGAAGGCTGGGTGCGAGTATCCCGTACAGGGGACTGGAGGCTGGGTGCGAGTATCCCGTACAGGGGACTGGAGGCTGGGTGCAAGTATCCCGTACAGGAGATTCGAGGCTGGGTGTGAGTATCCCGTACAGGGGACTGGAGGATGGGTGCAAGTATGCCGTACAGGGGATTCGAGGCTGGGTGCCAGTATCCCGTACAGGGGACTGGAGGATGGGTGCAAGTATCCCGTACAGGGGATTCGAGGCTGGGTGTGAGTATCCCGTACAGGGGATTCGAGGCTGGGTGCCAGTATCCCGTACATGGGACTGGAGGATGGGTGCAAGTATCCCGTACAGGGGATTCGAGGCTGGGTGTGAGTATCCCGTACAGGGGACTGGAGGCTGGGTGCAAGTATCCCGTACAGGGGATTCGAGGCTGGGTGTGAGTATCCCGTACAGGGGACTGGAGGCTGGGTGCAAGTATCCCGTACAGGGGACTGGAGGCTGCGTGCCAGTATCCCGTACACGGGACTGGAGGCTGGGTGCAAGTATCCCGTACAGGGGACTGGAGGCTGGGTGCCAGTATCCCGTACAGGGGACTGGAGGATTGGTGCAAGTATCCCGTACAGGGGATTCGAGGCTGGGTGTGAGTATCCCGTACAGGGGACTGGAGGATGGGTGCAAGTATCCCGTACAGGGGATTCGAGGCTGGGTGTGAGTATCCCGTACAGGGGACTGGAGGATGGGTGCAAGTATCCCGTACAGGGGACTGGAGGCTGGGTGCCAGTATCCCGTACAGGGGACTGGAGGATGGGTGCAAGTATCCCGTACAGGGGATTCGAGGCTGGGTGTGAGTATCCCGTACAGGGGACTGGAGGATGGGTGCAAGTATCCCGTACAGGGGATTCGAGGCTGGGTGCCAGTATCCCGTACAGGGGACTGGAGGATGGGTGCAAGTATCCCGTACAGGGGATTCGAGGCTGGGTGTGAGTATCCCGTACAGGGGATTCGAGGCTGGGTGCCAGTATCCCGTACAGGGGACTGGAGGATGGGTGCAAGTATCCCGTACAGGGGACTGGAGGATGGGTGCCAGTATCCCGTACAGGGGACTGGAGGATGGGTGCAAGTATCCCGTACAGGGGATTCGAGGCTGGGTGTGAGTATCCCATACAGGTGACTGGAGGATGGGTGCAAGTATCCCGTACAGGGGATTCGAGGCTGGGTGCCAGTATCCCGTACAGGGGACTGGAGGATGGGTGCAAGTATCCCGTACAGGGGATTCGAGGCTGGGTGTGAGTATCCCGTACAGGGGATTCGAGGCTGGGTGCCAGTATCCCGTACAGGGGACTGGAGGATGGGTGCAAGTATCCCGTACAGGGGATTCGAGGCTGGGTGTGAGTATCCCGTACAGGGGACTGGAGGCTGGGTGCAAGTATCCCGTACAGGGGATTCGAGGCTGGGTGTGAGTATCCCGTACAGGGGACTGGAGGCTGGGTGCAAGTATCCCGTACAGGGGACTGGAGGCTGGGTGCCAGTATCCCGTACAGGGGACTGGAGGCTGGGTGCAAGTATCCCGTACAGGGGACTGGAGGCTGGGTGCCAGTATCCCGTACAGGGGACTGGAGGCTGGGTGCCAGTATCCCGTACAGGGGATTCGAGGCTGGGTGTGAGTACCCCGTACAGGGGACTGGAGGCTGGGTGCCAGTATCCCTTACAGGGGACTGGAGGCTGGGTGCAAGTATCCCTTACAGGGGACTCGAGGCTGGGTAAAGTATCCTGAACAGGAGACAGATAAGATTAATAAGATTTTGAACATAACATAAGGTTTCTTCTTCTTCTTTATTGGAGCTCAAACCCTTGGTGGGTCTTAGCGTCCTCTTTGAGCTTCCACCAACGATCTCTATCCGCTAACACCCTCTAACAGTTGCTGTGTTGAGAAGGACCCTTGAGTCAGCTATCACACTGTCCGCCCATCTTATCTTGGGCCTCCCTCTCCTTGTCGTTGGTTCAATCCTGTTCTCAAGGATCTTCATCGGAATATCTCCCTCCTCTTCCGAATCACATGCCCGGCCCAACTTAACCGTCCGAGCTTTATGAAGTTAAAAACACTTTAGTCATTTTATAAACTATAAAGCTCTCGTTTTTGACATTTCCTCCAAATGTACCTTCTATCAAAGGACCATAAATATGTCCAGCACGAGTGTAATCAGGGTCAAATAGTTTAGTGAGAAAAATATTCAGAATAGAAATAATGAAATAGTTTTGTAAAGTTAATACAAACCTCATCCTTGAAGTCCTTTGTCAGCTCCTTCAAGCAAACCATAAAGTCATGCATCAACGGAGACTTTCTTTCCAAGAGGATCTTTTTAAGTTTAACCATCACCGGTACAATTTGTGTAACATAGTTCATCTTCAGAATCTAAAATATTAAAAACATATTAGCCACATAATCGGTTATTAATAGGCAACTATAATTTTGATGTTAACATGCTTTTTCAGCCTAGTAAATATCTCAATTAGGGTATGAAGCGCTAATATTAGAGGCATTCGCAGCCTCGTATTGGACCATAAATTATAATTTTTAGATTGGAAGAGTTACAGTTCATTAGCATAATTTTAACCCTTTCTAGAAAGTGGCCCTGGCTGTGACTGGCTGACGGTGTGCGTCTCCAGCAACCAGGTCCGAGCTGTCACTGGCTGACGGTGGGCTTCTCCAGCAGCCAGGCCCTGGCTATAATTAGTTTCTATTATTATTAGCCCTTTTGAGACCTTATACCACTTTTCTGTCAAAGGACTGGTAGCCATTTCTGTGACAAGGCCATTTCTTCGTTTCCGCACTGAAAGCCACAACTGTGACACCTTTTTGCAATATCTAGCAGTTGGCTTTGTTCATGAAAATGTAATTTGAGCCTATGAATGGGAATTCCCCTCAGCTACTCGGTCCCTTAGCATAGTTTGGGTCCCTCTGAAGGGCATTATTACAGTAGATGTGGACAATGTTCTATAGACATACAATAAATGCAGACGTATGAGGCAATGATGTTCAAAATGGGTTAAGTCCATTTTGTCATCAAATTAATTTATTTTCTAAAATCGTTTTTTTTTTTCCTCACAGCAAAAACTTTTTTTTTTTAAATTCATTAAATCTCATCAAAAATAAGGAAACGAATGTTAGTATGGCCTCGTAAATATTAACTGCCTAAAGGAGTTTTACTAGCTTAGACGTCTTTTGTATCCCCTGAATAGTTTCACTACTTGGACATATCTTTTTAGCACTTTCCTCCGAAGGAAAGTAGCTATTGAGGTTGGACTCATGACGGAATTTTTGAAAAATTTCTTCAAATCTTTATCGATCCTACCTAGTAGACACCGAAAATGACCCCCGTTAAAATTTATATGTATATATATATATATATATATATATATATATATATATATATATATATATATATATATATATATATGTCTGTTAACACGATAGCGGCCAGTTTTTGTTTTTTCGTCACGAAACTTGGTATATAGCATTCAATTAGCAAACGATTGAACGAGTTCGTTAACCACCAAAATCGGTCCACCGGAAGGGGGGGTTTACCCCGAACCCAAAACACTAATTTGACCATTTCAGCCGTAATATTTGTTATATTTCAACGAAACTTGGTATTCGTAGTGGTAATATAGAGAGAAAAGTGAGATATAAAAATGAACTAAATCGGTTCATAAGGAGGGGGGGTTTACTCCGGACCGACAATACCAATTCGCCACTACCAGCCGTGATTTTAGGTATATTTCGACAAAGCTCGGTATTCGTAGTGGTAATCTACAGGTAAATATGTGATGTAAAAATAAACTAAATAGGTTCATTAGAAGGGGGGGGTTTACTCCGGACCCAAATTCCTAATATACTCATACTGGTCGTAATTTCTGCTGTATTCTAACGAAACGCGGTATATGTCGTGGGTAACTCATGAGAAAGAAGTGTTATAAAAATGAGCTGAATCGGTCAATCGGAAAGGGGGGTTTACTTTGTAATATATTTCAATAGAAAAGCCAGCCAGACATAGGTCCACAAAGGCGCCGCAAGGAGCGCTAGAGGGACTGTATCCTGTTCCTGCGTTAGATCAAAATACGATAATATGAGGTTTTTTGTATTTATTACGTAGTGTAGTAGGTAACATGTGTAAACATAACTCTGGAAGCAAATTAATAATTGATCAGTTACTCATTACAAATTTAAAAGAGAACTATTCATGTTTTTATTTTATTTATGTAGGATATTTTAAGCAAATTGTTCTGGAAAGCAGTCTACACTACCCAAATTCTGAGGAAAGTGCTTAGTTATGCAGCTCCTGCGTGACGGACTTTTTGCAATATCTAGCAGTTGGCTTTGTTCATGAAAATGTAATTTGAGCCTATTAATGGGAATTCCCCTCAGCTACTCGGCCCCTTAGCATAGTTTGGGTCCCTCTGAAGGGCATTATTACAGTAGATGTGGACAATGTTCTATAGACATACAATAAATGCAGACGTATGAGGCAACGATGTTCAAAATGGGTTAAGTCCATTTTGTCATCAAATTAATTTCTTTTCTAAAAACGTTTTTTTTTTCCTCACAGCAAAAACTTTTTTTTTTAAATTCATTAAATCTCACCAAAAATAAGGAAACGAATGTTAGTATGGCCTCGTAAATATTAACTGCCTAAAGGAATTTTACTAGCTTAGACGTCTTTTGTATCCCCTGAATAGTTTCACTACTTGGACATATCTTTTTTTTGAAATTCCACGTCTCATATTTGACTTGATATGAATTGTTTTTAACAAATAAAAAAATATTTTAAAATAAAATAATTTTTATGCCTGCCTTGGTTCAAAGCCCATGATGGGAAAATGGTGACGGAAAAAATGTTAAAGAAATAAATAACAATATCGCATTAAGTTAAATGAGAAGAGATGAGCGGAAGAGGCACTGCTATTTAATCCCAAACGTACGGTTAGGGTTAGCTCATGCAACTAACTGTCTCGTAAGGGTTAAAAATGACTAGTTAGTTTAAAGATAAATTAAAATTAAAGGAAACCAAATACAAAATATATAAATTTAACAGTAATATCTGCAATAGATTTACTTAGGAGAATCGGAACAGCTACTTTGAAAACTAATTAAACAACTTGCTCAAAATATTGATAAAGGAGAAAATAGTGTTGGCTTATCATGCCATAAAAATAAAAATAATTCCAATTTTGACAATATTAGCATATTAACACGTTCGGGGGTCTCCCGTAGTCTAGTGGCTAGCGCGCTGGATTCATAAGCGGGAGATGGTGGGTTCGATTCCCACCTCCGGCAGGAATTTTCTCATCTCAAGGCTCGCTGGGAAAATTCCTCGCTGCACCCTGGATGTCGGCGCTAATGACCTAGAAGTAGATGCGCCGTAAAAAAAAAAAAAAAAAAAAAAAAATTAACACGTTCGGTCATGGCGTGTGTGTCAGCAGATAGCTTGCCTTTCTTCCTATCCCCACTACTCCGGGCCTTGTTTTATTCCCTTTGTACTTGGTTTGGGATCTCAAAACGTTATTCCCAGTTAGCTTTGCAGGTCTGGTATCATATGATACTGAATCTGCCAGAAAAATTCCTTCGGCGGGCCTGCTGTCATCGCATATTTTACACTTAATTAAATTGTAATTAATTTACTAAAAGTACATCATTTCTAAAGTTTCTTCACTTATTTAGTTTTGTTATGTGTTTGCCTAAATAACTATACAAAAAGAAAACTTGGGCCCTGATGGAAATTGTTTTCGAAGCCATCGGGTCCTGAAAGCGTTAATAAAAGAAAAAAATAATAAGGACAAGGATCCACATCAGAAAATTATAGAAATAAAGTAACAAATAAAAAAACTTAAATATATACAACATATGAGGAGCTTAGTATCAAAGTTGGACAACTCCATTTTTTTCAGTTTTGAGATTTTTGTCGATTCTTAAGTGGATTTCAATGCTGCATTCGATTTTACAACTGTTTTTCATTAAAAACGGACAGAAAATAGGTAAAATAGCGTTTATTTCAACCGTTCAGAATCAAAATATGGACAATTCCAACATAGTTTGGTTTCAAAAAATGACAACTCCATCAGTAGCCAATGAGAAGCTTGCATTCATGCAATCTGCTCCCAACATGCACTGCAAATCCATCATGGCCGAATGTTTATAGTTACTTGTAATAAGTGCATTTGGGGATAATTCTTATTAATAACTAGCTGTTATCCGGCACACTGTGGTTCCGAATGCCGGATTTTGGGACAAAACCTCTAGGTACTTGAATCTTTCTGATTTTTGAAGAATTTCTTTTGTGCCGAGTCGAATGAGACCACTACCAATTCCACAGAATAATTATTTTATTAATAAACAGGCTTTATATAACAACAACCGTGAAAAACAGCCGGTATTTAATTTAAAATATTCATACTTTACTCAAGTGGTAGAGCTATGTATCCTTCCAAATATATTTTCAAGACCTGAAGTAAATAAATTAACAGCTAATGTGGTACTGGTAACTGTTCTCGACATATTTCTCTTTATTTAAATTTTCGCGTATAACAAATAAATATTGACAGTTTCACACTAGATATTAGATAGATCTCATCGTTAATGTTCAGTTATTTGCTATTAAAAACTTTTCAACAACTCTCTGCAGAAAATAATAATGGTTAACTCGTTTTTCATCAAATAATCGCATCGCTAATTGATAACTTTATTTTGTTAGCTGTGCACAGGTATGGCTGAGTACGGCGATGAAAATTATAGCACAGCCACTTCAATACATGTAGTTATAGGTAAAACTGTGCGAAGAGGATAGCTAAGTACCACTTTTTTCTAAACTTAATAAAATAAGGATAATTTAGTTTCATTTCAGTTTTGTCAAACTGTATTTAAATAACATTTTTCATGTAATTTTTAGCTATATAGTTTTGATTTAATACATTAGACATAATTACATTATATCAAAACACCCTCGAGCATACCAAATTCATATTTGTTTGGTTTCAAAAGAGGATAGGTTCAATTTTCAAATGGCTCCCTTTGGTTTCAAAAACAGACAACTCCATGACTTGGTTTCAAACATGGACAACTCCACTATTTAAAGTGTAATTACGGCCTTAATACTTATATAATGTTGTAGTGCCTTTGAAATAATGTTTCTGAGGCCTATAAGAATAACATATAAAAAAATCACCATGATACTGACATCAATATAGTAGATATGGTTTTTTGCCTCTCCTGTAAAAAAAGCAAAAGTGGAGTTGTCTAACTTTGATACTAAGCTCCTCATATGAATAATATTTTATTAATTTATTCAACACACAATAAAACATTTGTTTTAATCAGAAAGGGGATAAAAGGGGAGTTTTAATTTTTATGACTATATTTTTTCTGAAAATTCATTTTAAACATATGGAATATAGATTATTGATCAGCTGACTACTTTCCACCATATTGGATTCTTTCATTCCATGACCAGTCTTGACTTGGCCCTACTAGTGGAGGATTCTCCTCCTCCTCGAGGCTATAAGTTTTTATATTTATAACTCATTCCCCTGAAGAGGCACCAAAAAATCTAGTGAAACTTTATATTGGAGATAAGGTCGTTTTTGGACGTTCTGCCAATAACGAGAATTCCTTTACAGGATGTCAGAGATTGAGGGTGAACAAACAGTCTTACCTGTGACAAGATAACTTTCCTTGAAACGCCGTAGATAACATCCTCGGGATCTTCTTCATCTTTCTTTAAGTGCTCAAGACGCATTTCTTCACAGCCCAATGAATAAAGTGTGTCTTTTATAACAGCAATTCCCTTTGAATCAAATCCAATGTTTTCTTCCTCCACTACATCTTCTGTAATTTTAAACTTGTTAAGTTCCATCATTTTTTAATTCTTTATTACATTCATAAAAAAAATGTGTGTGTTTTTTTTTAAACTAGTACAGTATAACCTCGTTTACCCAGATCAACTGGGTCCAGGGCCGATCCGAGTTAACGAAAACCAGGTTATCCAGAGAATGACGCAAAAACGAAAAAAAAAAAACCATATAAATCACCAAAATATTTTTAATGGAGTTTAGAAATTATTATCGACACACTTTCACCTAAAAACACATACACTGTATGAACTGTAATAGCCTATGTATTTGCTCTGTGCTCAATATAGCTACAAACTAGTCTGTAGTAAAAAAGGCAGAGAGCTTCTGCAGCCTCAGTTTAGTGTATCGCTTACAGCAGTGCCATCTCGCATCCGTTTTAGCATTAGAAGTACATTTGGGAATGTTTCGGCTTGACTGAATTTATCAATGTTTGCTACTGCTTCTGCGTGCGTCTTAAACACCATAAGATGTCCTCAGAAATCATCTTGAAACAAAAGTCTTCAATGCGTTTTCTGTTCTTTTTCCTATCAGATATGGTCGATGTTCCTACTCCAAAAGCAGCAGCAATGTTCTTTAATGATTCCCTCTTATCAATTCTTGTCCATTCCTTTTTTCCATAGTCACAACAATGTTTTTACATTTTGTCTAAATCGGATGTCTGGGTTAACGAGGTTTTACTGTACTATTAAAATCATCAACAGTGGTTTATCTAGGCATACAGTAGTAAACCAGGCCAAGTTCCGGCCTACACACACTGTGTGTATATTACATGAAGCATTAGAGCCCCCTCATAACACTGAACCAGTTAAAGCTGTACTTATGACATTTTACACAGTTGATGTGAGTAAAATTGGAACGTTTTATAAATCTACATGAAAGAGTTTCTGAGACATAGGCAATAGAAAGTCAGAATTTATATGACTGACTCACTCATGAAAATTTTTTAGGCATTTCCCAAAAAGTTTGAAATTCCTGAAAAGCTGTGTTTGACTCCGGGGAGGGGGGGGGTGCTTATTTATATTTTCTTTTGTACTTGTTGTTCCTTCGGAAACCCATAATTCTTCCTCAAGCCAAACGTCGAGGGTGTCAACTCTAAAATCACTAACCAAAAGTATTAATATCCCCCAAAAATCTAATGATTAAAAAAAAAAGGCCAAGTTCCAAGCCCCTCCCCAAAACAGTTATTCTATGAAAGTTATGATATCATAGTATTGGGCCAAGATTTAGGCCCTTAATATCTTGTCAAGCATGAAATAATATCCTCTTACTTATATGTGCATTTTTAACTTGGCCAGTTTTCGTTAAATGATGGCCCCTGGGTTCATTGTAAGATTCATGCCCTTAGGGTAACAATTCACGGTTATTATAAATTCTCTGATGACTTCAACGATCTATGCCATCTATATCTATGTATGAAATCTATGCCAGATAAAACTACCATAATTTAAATGGCCAAGTTGGAAATGCACAAATAAGTGAGAGGGTATTATTAGGTTCTCGACAAGGTATTAAGGGCCTAAAACTTGGCCCAATACTACGATATCATAATTTTCATAGAACAACTGTTTTTGGGAGGGGCCTGGAACTTGGCCTCTTTTTTTCAACATTATTTTTTTTCGGGGGGATAGATCTTAAAGGCCTCGGAGCGGCTCTTCCTGGAGAAATCCAGGCACCCGCATTCTAATCTAATCTAATCTGCCGAAATGAAAAACTTACATTTATGTTGATCAAAACTTGGTGTAAAAATATTGAAAAATAAAAGATTATTAGCTTTCTGCAGTTATGTTTCTTTATGAGCTTTTTTCCATGTTGAGAAAATGTGCAGGAAATTGTTAGCTCTCAAAGAATTGTTAGAAAAACAGTAACTTTTTCAAAGGATATGTATTTGAGCATTCTTCTAATGCTGATAATGGATTACAAAAAATTATCGAAATCATGCAAAACAGTATGATGATATGATTCCTGAGAAATATTATGTTAAAGAGAACAACCACTGGAAAGGCCATATTGGCCCCACAAACTCCTTAGTGAAGAAACCTCAAGGAGAATCATACATTATATATATATATATATATATATATATATATACTTAATACTTCGTCATTAAGGAATATTGCGCATGCGCGAGTTCACAAGTACGTTGTTTATGCGGTCGTTTGTAACCCGCATAACAGTGAACTTTTTTTTTAAATAACTTCTTTCCTGGCTGAGAACAACAATTTTTTTCAACGGATTCGTGTTTAGTGCATGAAAATACGTTATAGTGCAAACTTTGAAGAAAATCGGTGTTGAGGACGCTCTCCTTCAGGTTTACCTTCTTTTGTTTTGTTTTTTATTAGTTAAAATTATCTTTGTTTTACTTTACTGGACTCGAACCCGAACCCTGAGATAAAAGAGTTTTTTAAAATTAAATATTATAAAATTTTTATTATATTGGCCCC
Organism: Gonocerus acuteangulatus; assembly: GCA_946811695.1. Lineage (NCBI taxonomy): Eukaryota > Metazoa > Arthropoda > Insecta > Hemiptera > Coreidae > Gonocerus > Gonocerus acuteangulatus. The sequence goes on from OX328126.1 coordinate 6,477,304, forward strand.
TAACATAGAGGCGTACGTAAATAAATTTATTAAAAATAAAACATATTTTTTATATTATAACAATATATATATATATATATATATATATATATATATATATATATATATATGGTAAACCTGAAGGAGAGCGTCCTCAACACCGATTTTCTTCAAAGTTTGCACTATAACGTATTTTCATGCACTAAACACGAATGAGTTGAAAAAAATTGTTGTTCTCAGCCAGGAAAGAAGTTATTTAAAAAAAAAGTTCACTGTTATGCGGGTTACAAACGACCGCATAAACAACGTACTTGTGAACTCGCGCATGCGCAATATTCCTTAATGACGAAGTGTAATTGAAATTAACTGTCAATTATTAAAATTTACCGACACTTCTTTATTCAGAAACATTTTTTTTAAATAATAAAACACTCTTCTAATTTCTTGTCTCGCTCCTGAAAAGTATTATACAACAGTATCCCTTAATAATTAGCTAATGCCTTTATGATTCGTTCCTTCTAGGCTTCTCTAATTCCCTCCAAGCTGTAATTAGTTTTTGATTGTTGCTGTTATTACTGTTTTTTTGCAACTGTTTTTTTCCAATGAAGTTACACGATTTTATCATTATTATCCACAATCGAGAAGAATTACTCAAATTTTTGATACAAAACAAAGTTTTGAGTAATTCTCTCGATTGTGGAAAATGTGGGCAGCAGTTAAAGTTGAACGAAACAACTTTGGAGTTTAGATGCCGAAAGTGGTATCGCGAAAAGAACATTTATAGAAAATAAGTATAATGCCTTGGACGACTTCTGCGCATAGAATTCTTTTTATTTCTGCGAGTTGGATTGACTAGGGGTTTAGATGTCTTCTTGAGCGAGCGGAAACGCAGAGCACGTCTGCCCAAAAGCGACTGTTAACGACCAACTCAGCTACCACAGGTGAGTTTAAATTTAAATTACACTTCTTCATTAATGACTATTGCGCATGCGCGTGTTTACATATCAGCTGTTTACCCCGTCCTTTAGAACCCGCATAACAGTGAACTTTTTTTTTAAATAACTTCTTTCCTGGTTGAGAACAACAATTTTTTTCAACGGATTCGTGTTTAGTGCATGAAAATACGTTATAGTGCAAACTTTGAAGAAAATCGGTGTTGAGGACGCTCTCCTTCAGGTTTACCCAAAAGAAAAAAAAAACTCATAGATAAGTTATATCCAGGCATAGATAAACAAGCATTACCTGATATAAAGCCAGCTCGGTATTCTGCATAGGACGGGATCATCTTTAGAATTGTATCTTCTTTTCACTGAACTGCACTTATGAGACTGTCTCTTCTTGTAAACTGAACTATAGAGATGAGATTGTATCTTCTTGTAAACTGAATTGCTTTTAACAGACTGACATATGAGACTAGCTGTACACTGAACTAGAGCTGCATTCGGAATGGCATTGTTTCTTTAAACTGCACTATATGTGACTGCTTGTAACCGACTGAACTCTTTTTTGGCGGGAGCGTCATACCGGTCTCCCCAATGCTACCTGTATCGACTGCTAGACAAATATAACCAATAATATTTGTTTATCTCAATGAATTTAACATATCAATGAGCTTTTTGATTTTCCGAATTTTCTGTGTTAATTTTAAAACTTTTAAATATGTAATGTAAAATATCATTACAATATATATATATATATATATATATATATATATATATATATATATATATATTGTGGTGTTTTGGATTTGGCAAGAAAAAGAAAATTGAATATATTTTTAACTTATTATAGAAAAAGTTGATTTGAAATGTTTTTATTATATTTTCATTATATCTCAGGGTTCATTTAAAATTACCAAACTCACCACATACGGATTTATGAATAAAACTATTTGAATAATTAATTTAATTTAATAAATTTCCTGAAAGAAAAGCATGAGAAATATATTATTAGTACCACTTCTTACCATCTTTCCTTTTATGTGTTGAGACCATATTAAAAACCAGGAGAAAGGTTCATAGTAAATAAAATAGAGTTGGAAACAAATGACTTATATTGAATAAAAGATTTGGCTGGCTGTGATATTAATATATATATATATATATATATATATATATATATATATATATATATATATGATATATATATATATATATATATTAATATATATACATATGATAATGATGTCCTGGAAGTGAAGAGGTAGACTGGTTGTAGTTATGTCGGCATGTTGAGGAGAATGATGGTCGGCTGCTAGATCATGGAGTGGTGTCTGGCCATCAAGTGAAGATGAAGTGAGAGCTTGGTGTCGGCTGACCAGCTGGTTCTGCAAGGAGATCGTGTGCCCTTCGCCTCTGGTGCTCGAATGAGATCGAGTGGTGGGGGAAGGCCCTTGTTATAGAGGCGTTACTCCCACCATACCAAGGGTGTCTGTCTTCAGCGATCGCCATCTGGATGTTCAAAGGGCAACGTTTGGAAGCACCTCTATTCTTATCTTCCTGGGAAACTTGTATCTCTCGATGCCTTATCGCTCCTAGCCGAGACATTTGGACTATTCTTTTATTTCACATTGCCTTTAAAAAATAAACACTGCCAAACTAAGCACTGCCAATTGCTATCCCTTTTATTTTACTCTTTTATTTATTTAATTGGTTGACAAAAGATAATATTTGTGATGGACTTATGGAATATAACTTAGCCTTTATTTTGAATAGGAATGCTACCCTTTGCTATGCCAGAAACTGACTCTTTCTAGAGCACCCCCTTTTAGATCATTACAATATATATACAGTGGAGTCTCACTTATACGAATGTGAGGGGGAACGGAAAATGTTTCGTATAACTGTATTTCGTACTATGTTTTGTGGCTATTTTAAAATAAAATAAATTGTTCATAAAAAAGTCAAAATTTTATTCTTTGAAAATATTTTGTTCTTAAATAACGTTGTACATTTATTTATTTTCACGTTTCATATCACAAAATTCTCCTTGATTCCTTTGCTCTTAAATTTTAATAGTCGCGAGGTATGATGATGGTAATTTCAACTGTTTAGCTATGTCTAGTTTTGTTTCCTTGGGGTTGTCATCTACTTCTTTTAGTATTTTTATTTCGTCTTGAAGCGAACGGTTTGATCATGTTTTTTTTTTTTTAAAAAATGAAAGGAAAATAGAACTACTAGAACGACTACTGTATATAGAACTTAAAAACGAGAGAGTGCAGGGGGATGAATCACTGGCACGTGCCGTGTTTTTAGATCGGAATCGAAGGAAATCACACAAGATAGAGTGGATATAACACGGCTGGATTACTAGAATCACAAGGAAGAACTGAGGTGAGAGAAAGAGAGACTGGTGGGGGTGTCTGTAAACATTTCATGGGAAAGCTGTTGTCTCTTCTTATAACTGAATCTAGGCGCACGGTAGATGGCCAGGCCAAGTTCCGGCCTAAGCATACTGTGTGTATATTACAGGAGGTCTTAGAGCCGATTTTTACCCTCTCATAACTTTCAACCAGGTAAAGATAAAGTTATGCAATTTTACACAGGTATTATACTACTAGATGTGAGTAAAACTGGAAATTTTCATAATTTTACATCGAATAGTTTCTGAGATATGAATGAATGAATGAATAGCCTTTATTGTGCGATATTAATAATAATACAATAGTAATAATAATGCCAATACTTATTTGATAATCAAAATAACAATAATAATGCTTCTTTGATAATAATAGTAATACTTGTTTTTAATAATAATAATAACAATGATAATACTTCTTTGATAATAATAGTAGATAATAACAGTAATAATAATAGTAATACTTGTTTTAATAATAATAATAACAATGATAAATTTTCTTTGATAATAATAATAAAAATGATAATACTTCTCTTTGTGAATATAATGAAAACAATAATAACAATGATAAATGTCTTTTTATAATAATAACAATAATGTTAATACTTCTTTTAATAAAATCATAACGATACCAATAATTCTCCTATGCTGATAATAAATAAATAAATTCTTCCGCACAGACCTCCCTTTTCGGGGTAATGGTCTACGCTTTCCATGAGTGACCAGTTCTACCGGAAAGCGGGGTGTGTAATGTTCTCCTCCAGTAACTTCTTCCATACTGCTCTGTCCTTAGCCTGTCCACCAATGAGGGCCAACCCATTTTCGGAACATGTCTTGCCATCTCTTCCTCTGCCGTCCTCGGTTCCTCTTCCTCCCGTATGGTGTCCACTCCGTTATCTCAGAGGTCCATCTTCCATGCCTCTGCCTTAGCAAGTGTCCAGCCCACTTCCACTTTAGTCTGTTGCAATGGAGTACCACATCCGTCAAACCAGTCATTGCCCTTAGCTCTGTGCTACTTAAACGGTCGCTCCTTCTTTTGTTTGTAATTACTCTTTCTACAGAGTGCTGCCAAACTAATAACTTATTTTCATCTGTCTTCTTCAACGACCAGGACTGGGCACCGTAGGTAACCACTGGAAGGATACATGTGTCAAAAATTTTCCTTTTTGATTCTATGCTGAAGTTGCCTTTCATGATATCCTTCAGTGCCCAGAATTTCTTCCATCCCAAGGATGTTCTCCGGTCCAATTCCATCTTTGTTCGGTTGGAGAAAGAGATAGTCTGCCCTAAATAAATAAATTCCTCCACGTATTGCACTGAATTTCCCTGTACTTCAATGGGGATTTTTTCTGCATTCGTCATCATCACGGTTTTTTGGTAATTCATATGCAGTCCTACTTCCGCACATACGTCGAGCAGTTGTACCAACATTCTGCTTAAGTCTTCGGCCTTTTCTGCACACAGTACTATGTCATCGGCAAATCTTAAGCTCTTCAACAACCTTCCTCCAATTCTTATACCCTGATTTGGCCAATCCATTCGGTTGAAGAGTGTCTCCAGCAATGAGATGAAGAGGAGAGGGGAAAGTGGGTCTCCTTGTCTCACGCCTCTTTTTATAGGGAAGGTAGGCCCATCCTTTTCCATGGATATAAATGGTGATTGGTCCTTATATAATTCTACTATGATCTTTATGTATTTCTGTTCAACTCCCATTCTGATCAAGCTCTGAACAATGCTGTTGTGGCATACAGAATCGAATGCCTTCTTAAAATCAATAAAGCAGAGGTAGACTTCGATGTTGTACTCTCCTGTCTTTTCTATCAGCTGGTTAATCGTGTGGATATGGTCCATGACGGAGAAACCGCTACCGAAACCTGCTTGCTCTTTACCCATATATTCATTTACTTTTTTATTCAGCCTGTGCTTTAATATTCCTGTAAATAGTTTAGCTATGGTAGAGCATAGAGAAATGGGGCGATAATTATCTATGAGATTCTTCTCTCCTTTCTTCGGGAGTAAAATAATTTTGGCAATTTTCCACGGGGAGGGGATAGTTTCTTCCCTGAGTATAAGGTTGAAAATCTTGGTAATCTCCTTGACCAATGGTTCACCTCCTGCCTGAAGTAACTCATTTCTAATTCCATCCAGGCCCGGAGCTTTTCCTTTCCTTAGTTTCCTTACTGCCATCTCTACCTCTTCCATCATCACCTCGGGCACCTTCTCCTCCTCATAGTCTTTTCCTCCAAAATATCCTGTAGGAATTTCTCCACTGTCGTAAAGGTTCCTGAAAAACTCTGTGGCACCCAATAGGATCTCCTTCCTTTTCGTTACTACTTCTGTCCTATTTTTCTTTATTTCCATCATCCAAGTCCTGCCACTGCATAAGTCCTTTCTTAATTTCCTTGTTGAGCCATGATTAGCTAGAGCCGTCTCAATTATGGCTTTCTTAAAATTTTCCAAGTCCTCCCTAATTCCATTTTTAATCTTTTTGTTGATTTCTGTCAGTTCCTCTCTACCTCTACCCAACTCCTCTACTTCTTTCTTTACTGCTTTCCTTTCCTTCAAGAGATTTAATGTTGCCTCTGAAAGCTTACTTGACTTTTGTGTTGTAGCATTAATGGTTTCTCTACTTCCATAGGAACTTAACAAATTTATTAGTTTGTCATACCTAGCCTGCAAATTCCCTTGTAATACATTTGAATCAGGGAATTGTTCTAAGTTTAACTCTCTGTCCAATACTTCTCTGAATTCCTCGACCGTTTCTGTGGTATTTGGTATATATATCTTTTTCACAACCTTGAAGGGCCTTTGCTTCATGAATTCATCAAGGCAAACCACAGCTCGAACCATACGGTGATCAGAGTTAAAGTTTAACCTGCTCAAAATTTCCACATTTGCTACAATACTCATTCTATTGGTTAGTATATAATCTAATTCAAATTTATCATTCCTAGGTGATAGCCATGTCCATTTATGTTTTGCTTTTCTTCCAAAGTATATGTTTCCTATCCTGAGCCCCTGGCTAAATGCAAAGTTGATCAGCATGCTCCCTTCCTTATTCCTAACTCCATAATTCCTGTTTCCCATTGTACTTTCTTCACCATCTAGCCTTTGACCTACTCTTCCGTTGAAGTCTCCCATAACCACAAGACATCTTCCTTATCGCCTCACCTTCACCACGACTTCCTCCAACTTTAAGTAAAATTCCTTCTTTTCCTCCTCCAGGGCCACAGCTGTTGGGGCATACACCTGTATTATGGTTATATTTTTATTTTTTCCAGTGCAGATTGTTAGACTGGCTATTCTTGAATTATAATTTTTAAAATCCACAATGAAATCCTTCCACTTGCTCGCAACGAGGAATCCCACTCCATACTGGCCATTGATACATCCTGTGTTCATGAGAATATTACCAGAATTCCTTTCCACTATTGCAGGGACCTTTTGCCTTACTTCAGCCATTCCAATTATATCCCAGTTAATTAGTGTTCTCACATTTAGTGTACAAATTCTTAGCCTCTGTTTTTTATTTTTATTAGGGTTTTTTATTTTTATTTTTAGTTGCTATTGGTCACCTTCTTTACTAGTACCTACATCTTCCTTATCATTTGCCTGATCCTGTTCTTGGCTCTTCCTTTTGACCTTTAACATCCCTTGTACTGTATTCTCATGTTGGTCCTTCTTACCAGGCAGTGTTTGGTAATATCTTTCTAGGCTGTGACTTCTTACTATGCTTCCATGTCCTGATTTACTTATTTTCTTCCCTGGCTTCTTAACTGAAGTCGTCTGTTTCTCTTCTGTCCCTTCCGGAGATGACTCCTCACTTCTGCTTCTTTTCATCCTTGAGGTCTGGAGTTCTTGCAACGTGTGTACCTTTCCATCCACCAAAAGTTTTTCTCCTTTCATAATTACCTTACAACCTTGTTTCTTCAGGCTAATCAAAAAAGGAAATAACTCCTTTCTTATTTCTCGGGTTTCTTTTGATAAATCTTCCTTAAACTTTATGTTTTTGTACTTATCATTACCAGCCGGATTCTTTTTCACACGTAAAATATCATTCTTTAATGTAACTGATGTGAGGCTAATCCGTATTGGGCCTTCTTTATTTGCGGGATTTATAAAATATATTCCTAATATGTCATATTTCCTAACATCTAGTTGTAAAAAATTAAATATTTCCAATAATTTTGCAATTACATTTACCGAGCTTTCTCTTTCCATGCCAAAAACTATAATGTTTTTCCTGCTCTTAAAGTCACGATCCTCCTTTTTCAAATTAACAACCTCCTTCTACTTCAATGTTGGTTTTTAACATTACCAAGTCCCTTTCTAAAGCTTGTTCCATGTTGGATATCTTCTCCTCCATTATTGTTAATTTCTGCAGAGACTTAAGTTTCTGAGATATAAGCGATCGAAAATCGGGATTTATAGGACTCACTCACTCATTCACTCACTGACTCATCAAAATTATTAGGCACTTCCCATGATGCTAGAGACATGAAATGTTGCATGATGATAGAGATGATAGATATGCAGGTTTTATTAAAGGAAAAAATCGAAAAATCCTGAGAAGTTGTGTTTGACTCCGCTTCCGGGGCGGGGGCGTGCCAGTTTTGTACTTCCTTCGGAAACCCATCATTCCGTCCGAAACCCAAGATGTGGGGTATCAAATGAATCGTCTCGGTATGAAGAACCTATATTTGATGTTTTAAGAAACATTTAGACGAATATAGGCTCAGTCAAAACCTTTGGATTCTGCATAAAGTTCTTCTTACTGCTTGATATTTGATACCAATAATCAACCTACATACATTTAATCACTAGACTAGAAAAGTTAGGAGCTCTTCCAGATTCGACTTTATTTACAACATTTAAGAAAGAAGTCCAACTGTTATTGTTAAGATGCGTCGAAATGTTTCTTAAAACATCAAATATAGGTTCTCCTTACCAAGACGATTCATTTGACACCCCACACGATGGGTTTCAGAAGGAATGATGGCTTTCCGATGGAACAAACCGTACCAAACGTCATAGGTAATATCGTCTTTACAAAAGCAAACTAACGAGTATGAAAAAATCCATCTTTCATTGTCAATCTTTACTAATTTCTGCTGGACTTATGTGTGGCAAATTCTTGAATCTGATTTCACTCTATTAAAGGGAAAGTATTCCACTATCAAAAGGTCAAATCTGCCGAATATTTGACCGTCCAAAAAAAAGTTATGAATGAATATTTTTCCACTCTGAAAAGTGGTGATTTTCATATTCGTTAGTTTGCTTTTGTATCGACGATATGACACTCCCTTCTCAAGACCTACCTGTGTGCCATGTTTGGTCAAAATAGGCCAAACGGTGTGAATTTGTATAAGGAACAATTATACAGACAGACAGCTGAAAGACCTCTTTTACCTAGTCTAGTGCATTCCCCGGACCAAGGCCTACCTGTGTGCCAATTTTGGTCCAAATCGGTCAAACGGTGTGAATTTGTGTAAGGAACAAACATGCAGACAGACAGCTGATAGACGATTTTGACCTAGCCTATGACACTACCCGGATAAAGACCTACCTTTGTACCATGTTTGGTCAAAATCGGTCAAATCTTGTGGATTTGTATACGGAATAAACCGTTAGGCAAACTGCTGATAGACGATTTTGAACTAGCCTATGACACTCCCCGGATCAAGACCGACATGTGTGTCAAATGTTGTCAAAATCGGTCAAACAGTGTGTATTTGTATAAAGAACAGACAGACAGCTGATAGACAATTTAACCTAGCCTATGATTCTGCCCGTATCAAGACCCATGTGTGCCCCATGTTGGGTCAAAATCGGTCAAACGGTACGTATTTGTATAAGGAACAAACATACAGACAGACAGCTGGTATAAGGTTTTGACTAAGCTTATATGCGTATAAATGTTTCTTAAAACATCAAATATAGGTTCTTCATAACGAGACGATTCATTTGATACCCCACATCTTGGGTTTCGGACGGAATGATGGGTTTCCGAAGGAAGTACAAAACTGGCACGCCCCCGCCCCGGAAGCGGAGTCAAACACAACTTCTCAGGATTTTTCGATTTTTTCCTTTAATAAAACCTTCATATCTATCATCTCTATCATCATGCAACATTTCATGTCTCTAGCATCATGGGAAGGGCCTAATAATTTTGATGAGTCAGTGAGCGAATGAGTGAGTGAGTCCTATAAATCCCGATTTTCGATCGCTTATATCTCAGAAACTTAAGTCTCTGCAGAAATTAACAATAATGGAGGAGAAGATCTCCAACATGGAACAAGCTTTAGAAAGGGACTTGGTAATGTTAAAAACCGACATTGACGTAATAAAACAGGACGTTGTTAATTTGAAAAAGGAGGATCGGGACTTTAAGAGCAGGAAAAACATTATAGTTTTTGGCATGGAAAGAGAAAGCTCGGTAAATGTAATTGCAAAATTATTGGAAATATTTAATTTTTTACAACTAGATGTTAGGAAATATGACATATTAGGAATATATTTTATAAATCCCGCAAATAAAGAAGGCCCAATACGGATTAGCCTCACATCAGTTACATTAAAGAATGATATTTTACGTGTGAAAAAGAATCCGGCTGGTAATGATAAGTACAAAAACATAAAGTTTAAGGAAGATTTATCAAAAGAAACCCGAGAAATAAGAAAGGAGTTATTTCCTTTTTTGATTAGCCTGAAGAAACAAGGTTGTAAGGTAATTATGAAAGGAGAAAAACTTTTGGTGGATGGAAAGGTACACACGTTGCAAGAACTCCAGACCTCAAGGATGAAAAGAAGCAGAAGTGAGGAGTCATCTCCGGAAGGGACAGAAGAGAAACAGACGACTTCAGTTAAGAAGCCAGGGAAGAAAATAAGTAAATCAGGACATGGAAGCATAGTAAGAAGTCACAGCCTAGAAAGATATTACCAAACACTGCCTGGTAAGAAGGACCAACATGAGAATACAGTACAAGGGATGTTAAAGGTCAAAAGGAAGAGCCAAGAACAGGATCAGGCAAATGATAAGGAAGATGTAGGTACTAGTAAAGAAGGTGACCAATAGCAACTAAAAATAAAAATAAAAAACCCTAATAAAAATAAAAAACAGAGGCTAAGAATTTGTACACTAAATGTGAGAACACTAATTAACTGGGATATAATTGGAATGGCTGAAGTAAGGCAAAAGGTCCCTGCAATAGTGGAAAGGAATTCTGGTAATATTCTCATGAACACAGGATGTATCAATGGCCAGTATGGAGTGGGATTCCTCGTTGCGAGCAAGTGGAAGGATTTCATTGTGGATTTTAAAAATTATAATTCAAGAATAGCCAGTCTAACAATCTGCACTGGAAAAAATAAAAATATAACCATAATACAGGTGTATGCCCCAACAGCTGTGGCCCTGGAGGAGGAAAAGAAGGAATTTTACTTAAAGTTGGAGGAAGTCGTGGTGAAGGTGAGGCGATAAGGAAGATGTCTTGTGGTTATGGGAGACTTCAACGGAAGAGTAGGTCAAAGGCTAGATGGTGAAGAAAGTACAATGGGAAACAGGAATTATGGAGTTAGGAATAAGGAAGGGAGCATGCTGATCAACTTTGCATTTAGCCAGGGGCTCAGGATAGGAAACATATACTTTGGAAGAAAAGCAAAACATAAATGGACATGGCTATCACCTAGGAATGATAAATTTGAATTAGATTATATACTAACCAATAGAATGAGTATTGTAGCAAATGTGGAAATTTTGAGCAGGTTAAACTTTAACTCTGATCACCGTATGGTTCGAGCTGTGGTTTGCCTTGATGAATTCATGAAGCAAAGGCCCTTCAAGGTTGTGAAAAAGATATATATACCAAATACCACAGAAACGGTCGAGGAATTCAGAGAAGTATTGGACAGAGAGTTAAACTTAGAACAATTCCCTGATTCAAATGTATTACAAGGGAATTTGCAGGCTAGGTATGACAAACTAATAAATTTGTTAAGTTCCTATGGAAGTAGAGAAACCATTAATGCTACAACACAAAAGTCAAGTAAGCTTTCAGAGGCAACATTAAATCTCTTGAAGGAAAGGAAAGCAGTAAAGAAAGAAGTAGAGGAGTTGGGTAGAGGTAGAGAGGAACTGACAGAAATCAACAAAAAGATTAAAAATGGAATTAGGGAGGACTTGGAAAATTTTAAGAAAGCCATAATTGAGACGGCTCTAGCTAATCATGGCTCAACAAGGAAATTAAGAAAGGACTTATGCAGTGGCAGGACTTGGATGATGGAAATAAAGAAAAATAGGACAGAAGTAGTAACGAAAAGGAAGGAGATCCTATTGGGTGCCACAGAGTTTTTCAGGAACCTTTACGACAGTGGAGAAATTCCTACAGGATATTTTGGAGGAAAAGACTATGAGGAGGAGAAGGTGCCCGAGGTGATGATGGAAGAGGTAGAGATGGCAGTAAGGAAACTAAGGAAAGGAAAAGCTCCGGGCCCGGATGGAATTAGAAATGAGTTACTTCAGGCAGGAGGTGAACCATTGGTCAAGGAGATTACCAAGATTTTCAACCTTATACTCAGGGAAGAAACTATCCCCTCCCCGTGGAAAATTGCCAAAATTATTTTACTCCCGAAGAAAGGAGAGAAGAATCTCATAGATAATTATCGCCCCATTTCTCTATGCTCTACCATAGCTAAACTATTTACAGGAATATTAAAGCACAGGCTGAATAAAAAAGTAAATGAATATATGGGTAAAGAGCAAGCAGGTTTCGGTAGCGGTTTCTCCGTCATGGACCATATCCACACGATTAACCAGCTGATAGAAAAGACAGGAGAGTACAACATCGAAGTCTACCTCTGCTTTATTGATTTTAAGAAGGCATTCGATTCTGTATGCCACAACAGCATTGTTCAGAGCTTGATCAGAATGGGAGTTGAACAGAAATACATAAAGATCATAGTAGAATTATATAAGGACCAATCACCATTTATATCCATGGAAAAGGATGGGCCTACCTTCCCTATAAAAAGAGGCGTGAGACAAGGAGACCCACTTTCCCCTCTCCTCTTCATCTCATTGCTGGAGACACTCTTCAACCGAATGGATTGGCCAAATCAGGGTATAAGAATTGGAGGAAGGTTGTTGAAGAGCTTAAGATTTGCCGATGACATAGTACTGTGTGCAGAAAAGGCCGAAGACTTAAGCAGAATGTTGGTACAACTGCTCGACGTATGTGCGGAAGTAGGACTGCATATGAATTACCAAAAAACCGTGATGATGACGAATGCAGAAAAAATCCCCATTGAAGTACAGGGAAATTCAGTGCAATACGTGGAGGAATTTATTTATTTAGGGCAGACTATCTCTTTCTCCAACCGAACAAAGATGGAATTGGACCGGAGAACATCCTTGGGATGGAAGAAATTCTGGGCACTGAAGGATATCATGAAAGGCAACTTCAGCATAGAATCAAAAAGGAAAATTTTTGACACATGTATCCTTCCAGTGGTTACCTACGGTGCCCAGTCCTGGTCGTTGAAGAAGACAGATGAAAATAAGTTATTAGTTTGGCAGCACTCTGTAGAAAGAGTAATTACAAACAAAAGAAGGAGCGACCGTTTAAGTAGCACAGAGCTAAGGGCAATGACTGGTTTGACGGATGTGGTACTCCATTGCAACAGACTAAAGTGGAAGTGGGCTGGACACTTGCTAAGGCAGAGGCATGGAAGATGGACCTCTGAGATAACGGAGTGGACACCATACGGGAGGAAGAGGAACCGAGGACGGCAGAGGAAGAGATGGCAAGACATGTTCCGAAAATGGGTTGGCCCTCATTGGTGGACAGGCTAAGGACAGAGCAGTATGGAAGAAGTTACTGGAGGAGAACATTACACACCCCGCTTTCCGGTAGAACTGGTCACTCATGGAAAGCGTAGACCATTACCCCGAAAAGGGAGGTCTGTGCGGAAGAATTTATTTATTTATTATCAGCATAGAAGAATTATTGTTATCGTTATGATTTTATTAAAAGAAGTATTAACATTATTGTTATTATTATTATAAAAAGACATTTATCATTGTTATTATTGTTTTCATTATATTCACAAAGAGAAGTATTATCATTTTTATTATTATTATCAAAGAAAATTTATCATTGTTATTTTTTTTTTTTTTTTATTTTTTTTTTTTTTTTATTTTTTTTTTTTTTTTTACGGCGCATCTACTACTAGGTCATTAGCGCCGACATCCAGGGTGCAGCGAGGAATTTTCCCAGTGAGCCTTGAGATGAGAAAATTCCTGCCGGAGATGGGAATCGAACCCACCATCTTCCGCTTATGAATCCAGCGCGCTAGCCACTAGACTACGGGAGACCCCATCATTGTTATTATTATTAAAACAAGTATTACTATTATTATTACTGTTATTATCTACTATTATTATCAAAGAAGCATTATCATTGTTATTATTATTATTAAAAACAAGTATTACTATTATTATCAAAGAAGCATTATTATTGTTATTTTGATTATCAAATAAGTATTGGCATTATTATTACTATTGTATTATTATTAATATCGCACAATAAAGGCTATTCATTCATTCATTCATATCTCAGAAACTATTCGATGTAAAATTATGAAAATTTCCAGTTTTACTACATCTAGTAGTATAATACCTGTGTAAAATTGCATAACTTTATCTTTACCTGGTTGAAAGTTATGAGAGGGTAAAAATCGGCTCTAAGACCTCCTGTAATATACACACAGTATGCTTAGGCCGGAACTTGGCCTGGCCATCTACCGTGTGCCTAGATTCAGTTATAAGAAGAGACAACAGCTTTCCCATGAAATGTTTACAGACACCCCCACCAGTCTCTCTTTCTCTCACCTCAGTTCTTCCTTGTGATTCTAGTAATCCAGCCGTGTTATATCCACTCCGCTTCTGGGGGGGGGGGGCGTGCCAGTTTTGTACTTCCTTCGGAAACCCATCATTCCGTCCGAAACCCAAGATGTGGGGTATCAAATGAATCGTCTCGGTATGAAGAACCTAAATTTGATGTTTTAAGAAACATTTAGACGCATATAGGCTCAGTCAAAACCTTATACCAGCTGTCTGTCTGTATGTTTGTTCCTTATACAAATCCGTACCGTTTGACCGATTTTGACCCAACATGGGGCACACATGGGTCTTGATACGGGCAGAATCATAGGCTAGGTTAAATTGTCTATCAGCTGTCTGTCTGTTCCTTATACAAATACACACCGTTTGACCGATTTTGACAACATTTGACACACATGTCGGTCTTGATCCGGGGAGTGTCATAGGCTAGTTCAAAATCGTCTATCAGCAGTTTGCCTAACTGTTTATTCCGTATACAAATCCACAAGATTTGGCCGATTTTGACCAAACATGGTACAAAGGTAGGTCTTTATCCGGGTAGTGTCATAGGCTAGGTCAAAATCGTCTATCAGCTGTCTGTCTGCATGTTTGTTCCTTACACAAATTCACACCGTTTGACCGATTTGGACCAAAATTGGCACACAGGTAGGCCTTGGTCCGGGGAATGCACTAGACTAGGTAAAAGAGGTCTTTCAGCTGCCTGTCTGTATAATTGTTCCTTATACAAATTCACACCGTTTGGCCTATTTTGACCAAACATGGCACACAGGTAGGTCTTGATAAGGGAGTGTCATATCGTCGATACAAAAGCAAACTAATGAATATGAAAATCACCACTTTTCAGAGTGGAAAAATATTCATTCATAACTTTTTTTTGGACGGTCAAATATTCAGCAGATTTGACCTTTTGATAGTGGAATACTTTCCCTTTAATAGAGTGAAATCAGATTCAAGAATTTGCCGCACATAAGTCCAGCAGAAATTAGTAAAGATTGACAATGAAAGATGCATTTTTTCATACTCGTTAGTTTGCTTTTGTATCGACGATATTACCTATGACGTTTGGTACTGTTTGTTCCATCGGAAAGCTATCATTCCTTCTGAAACCCATCGTGTGGGGTGTCAAATGAATCGTCTTGGTAAGGAGAACCTGTATTTGATGTTTTAAGAAACATTTCGACGCATCTTAACAATAACAGTTGGACTTCTTTCTTAAATGTTGTAAATAAAGTCGAATCTGGAAGAGCTTCTAACTTTTCTAGTCTAGTGATTAAATGTATGTAGGTTGATTATTGGTATCAAATATCAAGCAGTAAGGAGAACTTTATGCAGAATCCTAAGACCCTGGTTTCATATGAACTACAAAAGCCAGTAGGTATGCGGCAACTAAATTTTAATTAATACTTAGAAAAAAGTAATGAGATCCCAAAAAAACATAAATGTGAAATAGAGGCCAAGTTCCTCCCCCCACAAAGAAACACTCTAATTAATGAACTTGGACATTTCTTTCTTGTATCATCTCTTGTATTGGCAAATATTTTTGGTTGAAAGTATGGTACACTTAATACACCAACTCATACTACTTTTTTGGAGTGTAGGATGGTATGGCGTTTTTGAGGGGTTTTAGAGGGGATATTTTTGGAGAAGGGAGTGTTTCTTTGTGGGGGGAGGAACTTGGCCTCTATTTCACATTTATGTTTTTTTGGGATAGTATTTACACCAGGAGAACAAATTAGCTTTCGTATAAGTGAATAATTCATTACACAGGATTAAATGGAGTTCTACCGGGGAATGAAAAATTCTTCGTATAACTGAATGTTTTGTATAAGTGAGACTCCACTGTATATATATATAATTAAAGTAACATGAAACATATATTTGAAAAATAAAATTGCTAATTAGTCAGACCTAATATATCAGAGCAGAGCTTCATTGAGGTCCTAAAACGATGATCATCCGCCATGTGTTCAAGCATAAAGCGATATATACTCACTCTGTCTTGAAAGTTATTCACGCCAGAGAGAGAAAATACAGCTTTCTCTGCTGATGATATTCTTACGTTGTAAACTTCCTTACCCTGGAACAAAGGAGCAAGATTTGTTTATGATAATACCAATTACAAACTCTTTTTTAACACTATCGCAGACAATCACCGATTGAGTGGCTTTTAGTTTAGCCATTTTCAGTATAGCGCCAGCGTTTCCGGAATAGTTTTAAGCATTCTTGCTAGATCAGGGTGCCTACTACTTTTGTGAAAGCCAATTTCTGGACTTTTTCATGACATTTTAATGATTTGAAAAGTAAATTTCATGCTCATTAAAAAGAAAAAAAATTCAATCAAAATGAGAAAGTCTCAACTATTGGCTTGAAATTGGCCCTGTATATAGAATGTCAATATTTAAGTCTGCATATATTTAAAAAATGAATAATTGATTTGTAAATTCATACAAAAACGGCGACAATTACGAATGTGCCCAAGTACCGGGATTACGTTACATTCCGGTAAGAACTGAAATTTCGTTACTTGGTTTCAAAATTCATGACTTTTTCGTGCCCTATTTTCAATTTCGTGACATTTTCATGACTTTCGTGACTTTTTTGTGCAGTCGACTGTAGATGCTAGGAGGACGTGAAAAACAGACTGAGACATCTGGAGCTCTTTTTATACTTCCACTGCTAATAAGGCCTTTCTCAAAATCTTTAAATATTACTAAATATATTTTGAGTGGTTAGTTACTTATAGGGTATCAAGTATTATAAGTGTAACCTCTGAGAGAGGCTACCCCTGTTCAGTCTTGTTCTAAACTTCCTGTGTGCGGTACTCATTAAAGTAGTGTTTCTATAGTGCTGACTGTTAATTATCTTTCACCTTCTCTGCCATTCCCATATTCATTTTAATAGGTTATGGGCCCAGAATTCATCGCTTGAAGTAATACATACATATAAAATAATAACTTGGTTCCAGAAAGTAATCAGTTATTAACATAACCTTCGGAGAACACGGAAACGGCGTAATGGCTACCACTAACGTACAGTTTTGTTTACCGATCTTATCCAATAATAATTTCGGGAATTGGAAGTTTCGTGTAAAAATGATTCTAGAAGAAAAGCAACTGCTAGAAACTATCCTACAAACGCCTGAAGAAGTTCCTAAAGATCAGAAAGAAGCTGCTCTTTTAAAGGACGCCAAAGCAAAGTCGGTTATGGTACAGTGTTTATCGGATAAGTATCTAGACCTAGTTAAAGACGCCAAATATGCGAGAGATATGATGAAGTCCTTAGAAGAAGTGTTTGAAAGAAAAAGTGTTTTCAGTAGGTTGTATCTGAAGAAAAAGTTATTAGCCCTTAAATATGATCCCAACTACAAAATAGAGGAACATTTCCTACATTTTGACAAGCTCATTAGAGACATTGATAATACTGGAGCAAAAATGGAAGAAACAGACAAGATCTGTCATCTCCTTTTAACAATGGGTGATCATTATAATACTGTCATAACAGCAATAGAAACCATGAAACAAGATCTAACTAAGTCAAAAGCAGACTGCTGGAAGAGGAAATGAAGAGAGAGGGTCAACAACAAACCGTATCAATAAAAGGTGAAGTCGCATTTAAAATAACCTGCCATGGGTGCGGGAAAGTTGGCCATAAAATAGCAAACTGTTGGAACAAAGAAAAACGTGACGGCTTTAAAAGGACATCTACAAAGCCAGTCCACCTAAGGCACATCAAGCAGGCATAACATTTTCTGCCTTAAATTGTAAAGTAAGTAACAAAAATGACATTTTTATATTGGATTCTGGAGCTACGAATCATTTAGTGGTTGAGAATTTACAAGAATACATGACAGATCTAAAACAGAAAGTAATAATTAAAACTGCTAATGGTAGTGAAATGACTGCAAGCAAGTATGGGAAGTTTATAGGACTTTCAAATAATAGAACTATTTCTTTTGAAGCACTAATTGTTCCTGGATTAAGAAATAACCTCCTATCAGTGAGTAAACTAATTCAGAAGAATTTAACTGTCATATTTAATAATGATAAAGTAATAATTAAAGGTAAAAATACCTATTTGAAATGTAAGAATGGGCAGTGTAACCTCTTCTTTTTAAAGATAAAACTTAAATGTGCCAATGTAAACAAAGAGTTTAGTGGGCTAAGTTCCAGTAAGGGAAGTTTATGGCACAAAAGGCTTGGACATCTAAATAGACGTGGATTACAACTGTTAAATTTGCCATACAATGACGAAAAGTGCCCCCAATGTCTTGAAGGAAAAGCAAAAAGACTACCCTTCAAAGGAACTACAAAATCAACAAAGGAAATTGGTGAACTAATTCATTCAGACATCAGTGGACCTGTGAGAACTCCAACAATGGACAATGAACGCTACTTTCAGGTAGTTGTGGATGATTTTTCTCATTTTACTACTGTATACCTCCTGAAAAATAAAAACGAGGCGGAACAAAACTTAATTATATAATATAAAATTTGTGAAGACTCAACATGGAGCCAAAACAAAACGTATTCGACTTGACAATGGTACTGAATTCACTTCTACAAATTTTAAAAGGTATTGTAGAGATAAAGGAAAAATTATTGAATACACAATGACCTACACGCCTCAGCAGAACTCAAAATCAGAGAGAATGAATCTAACTTTAATGAACAAAGTCAGGACTAAATTTGCTGACAGTGATCTACCAAGACACCTTTGGGGTGAAGCTATCAGGTCATCAGCTTATGAACTGAACAGATCTCCGTCAAGTGCTCTCAATGGCCGTACACCAGCTACAATATGGTATGGCAAAAACGACATCTCCAAGTTAAGAGTATTCGGCTCTCTAGCATGGCTTCTAAAAATTCCAAGAGAAAGTAAACTAGAACCAAGAGCAAAAGCTATGATAATGGTTGGTTATGCAGGAGGAGGCTACCGGCTATGGGATCCACTGGACAACAAGATTGTTAATTCTCGAGATGTAACTTTCGATGAAACGAAACTTGGTGTAATAAAAAAACAAGATTTAAACCAATATAATATGAATGACACATTTGAAGAGAAAATTGAAAGACCTACGGAAGATTATAAAAAGGGTACAGAAGAACAATTGTCAAAACCCTCATCAAATAGTGATGACAGCTCTGATGATTTCTACGGTTTTGAAGATGAAGAAGAAAAGGATGAGGACAATAGGAGAAAATCTAGAAGAATCAAACAGCCCTCAAAACTAGACGACTATGAGTTATACATAGCATATTGCTTATTGACCGGTGAACCTGAAAATTATGATGAAGCTATCAAATCAGGTGATGGTTGGGAAGAAGCCATTCAAAATGAAATAGATGCTCTTGAACGTCATGGTACATGGGAAGTTGCTACATTACCTCGAGGAGAAAGAGCAATTGACACTAGATGGATATTTAAAGTCAAACAAAATGGACTGAAAAAGGCTCGACTTGTAGCTAAAGGATACCAAGAAAATCCTTCATACAATGTTTATGCACCAGTAGCCAGACTACCGACAATTCGACTATTTATATCCTTTGCAATCAGTAATAATTGGAATGTAAAACAACTCGATATACCAACTGCTTTTTTAAATAGTTATTTGGAGAATGATGTCTATATCAAAACCCCTGATGGTGTGAAGAAAGAACCAGGACAAGTGCTGAAACTTATCAAAAGCCTCTACGGACTTAGATCTGCTCCTAGAAAATGGAACGAGAGATTTCATAGCTTCATGGAAAAGAACAATATGAAGAGGTCATCAAGTAACTTTTGTCTCTACGTGGGTAAGAATGTTTGGCTAGTTATTTGGGTTGATGACATGCTTGTAACTTTTTGGGGGATTATTATTATCGATTATGCAGCAAAATCCAAGTGTAGAGGGGTGCAATAATAAATAAAGAATTTTGAATTATTCGGAGAAAGGTTGCAGATTTTTTCTTCTGTTTTCACGTAGTTATTTACTTCCTTATTCAATAAAAAAAAAATGTCTCTGTTATTTCACTTTTGGTTATCAAGAATTATTCTCTTTTTTGGTAAATAAATAATCACTCTTTACGAAAACAAAGCAATCCCCATGGCCTATTCTCTAAAGGCAGACAAAAGTTATACAACATTTGTTTTTTTTTTTTATCAAAATCTCCTGAACAAAAGCGCTTATTTCACAACTCAAAAGATTTTTTATTGGTAGAAGAATAAAACAAAGACAATTGTTTCTTCATTTTTCCCCTCATAAAAAAAAAATGTCTGTCACTTCACTCTCGATTATCAAGAAGTCTTCTCTTTTCGATAAATAAGATACCACTCTTTGCGACAAACAAGCAATTTACACCTGAATTACAACTCCCTTCAACCTAAATGCGAAGAGCCTGAGTTTGACCTCCTCTACATAATTCGCCCCATGATAACGTTTTTGAATAATAAACGTTCAAACAACTTTATTATCCGTCTAGGTGGCTTTTAATTGCCGAGAGCATGATATGTAGGTTTCAGAGGCAATATATGGCTCTGAAACCTATAAGGAGAGGATTCAAGTTGTTTTTTTTTTGTTTTGTTTTTTATGCACCCCTATGCATAAGCAGCCTACCCCCTATTCATGAATAAAATTTTATTTGTAAATTTTGAGTAAATGTTTGCCCCCCAGACCCCCATATGTAAATTTAAAAAATTCTAACAGAGCTAGCAAAATCTGTAATAAACTCTTTAAATATAAATTCACCTCAAACCCGTTAAAAAATAAGACAGCTCCAACAAAGTTCTTGGAGAGGATGCCAGGCTGTTTTATGAGAAGTCCCGTAACAATGAAGGATTCTATAAGCTCATTTATCGCTGGTGATGGATCTAATATCATCGTGAGCAGATAGTAGAACAGCGGGCTCTTCAGCTTGATGTAATCCTCCTGAGAAGCAAATATATTTTCATGTATGTTCATAAACCAGCAACAAGTAAATTTGAATTTATTTTATATTTATAAGGCAAAAAGTAAACTTGGGAATATATTCAAGGCAAAAAGTAAACTTGGGAATATATTCAAGGCAAAAAGTAAACTTGGGAATATATTCAAGGCAAAAAGTAAACTTGGGAATATATTCAAGGCAAAAAGTAAACTTGGGAATATATTCAAGGCAAAAAGTAAATTTGTATGTATATTGATAAGAAAAAATGTTATAACAAATTAGATTGGGTAAATATATTCAAAAGAGTGTGTACCAAACATGTAACTATACACGGTATATATATCTCAATTTATCTTTATATACTCGTATATAGTGTGGGTCGCAGAATGAATGCTGGATAAACATACACTTATTTAAACATACAACACACATTTCCTTTATTAATAAAATATATTACTGGACACACAATAGACACAGTACATACACACGCGAAACTCAAAATTTGGAAAGGTTACAACAAAAACAGTGTTGCCAATAGTATGTCTGGTAGTACGGTATTTTTAGCATAACTCAACAATATTCACATGCTGTTTTGTGTCGCAATATATGACAATATTAGTATCGCAAGTATATGATAATATTCAAGGGGGTGAAACTAGACCAAAAATGTAATTAAATGCTGTGAACAGAACGTTTCTATCTGTTTTGGTTTCAGACATATCCCATTCAAAAGTTTATTAAAAAAAAAAAAAAAAAAAAAAAAAAATGTGTTTTTTGTACAAAATCCCAATTTTCCCTGCTTGTACAAATTATTTTGCAAAGTTACATTAATTTTTTGAAATCGGTATTAAATTTTCTTTAAGGCTAGCTAATGCATGATCAATGTTTACAAGGGTCTTTTTCAAACCACAATAACTGTAAATAAAGTTGGTATTAATAAAAAAGTCAAGTCACCGACAAATTTTTGAGAATCACTACTCTCCAAAAAAACATTCTTCCAGCTGCCGAATCTCACAACACTTGCAAACTTTAATTACTTTTCCTACGGTATTCTCAGGACTTCCAATTTCATAATGTAATTGGAAATTTAAGGAGAAAAAACAACTAATAAATAAACAAAGATCAAGTTTATTTTTGTGATCTTATCAGAATTAAATGAAAATTATTCCTGATGAAATTGACATTTAATGATAATTTCAGGTTATTCTTTCTCTTTAATAAATCGCTATAAAAGAAAAAAATAACCTGAAATTAGGCTTTATTGGACTTAGGATTATAGTACATTTTATCGATACAAATGCAAAGTATCGAATGTGAACAAATGAATTTTTCATTTTTAATCTATTCTGATTGCCATTGGACTGATGTACCTTGTGGCAAACTCTCAAAAACTAAAGAAAAATAATTATAAATTACAGAAAATGAAACTAACGAATGTGCATTACGTCTAATTAAAATATATAATAATAGAAAATTTATGTAGAGTAATCTATAAGGTACCAAACCACTTTTCACATTCGATACATTGCATTTGTATCAACGATATTAGACTGAATGAATACAACAAACACAAGTAAGCAATGAAATGGAAAACAGCTGTAAACAAATAATATGACAATAATTGAAATAAGTCCTAGGCTCAGTGCACACAGAATAAACTGTTTTCCATCTGTTTCGTGTTTGATTCAGACGATGATGCACTTGTGTTGTGTAGGTGGCTGACAAATAAAATAAAAATAAAATACCGCAAGTTCTGGGTTCACCCGATGATTAGGGATCAGCAACAGCTGTTTTGTTGAAGCTCTCGAACTAAAACATAGAACCTGATCAATTTATTAAAGCTTTTTTTAGGATGTCGAAGCCAGTTTTTGATCGCTTATTAGAGCTAGTAGATGCACTGATGTAAAACTAAAGCGATAGAAACCGATTTAACAAAATTTATGAAACCGATTTAACGAATTTCATGAAATCAGATTTTATGAAATCGGTTTCATGAAACTCTGTGTGCACCAACCTATGGTTTTCAATCTATCGGTTTCATGAAATCAGTTTCATGAAGCTTAAGTTTTATGAAACCAGTTTCTTCAGTGTGCACTGGGCCTTACACTAAATTTTAATAATAAAAAATAAAGAATTACTTATAAAATTACAAACAGGCTTCCTCCTTGCAGAACACAAACTGATGACATCTGGTCATCACCGCTGATGAACCCTTCCAATGTCATCATGGTTAGCTCTCATTTCCACACGATTCACGAATCCTTGCGATCAGGTGGTTTATGTGCTAAATGGGTACTTTGTACACTTCAGACTTAAGCCTATACCACACATCAAAATCAAGCAACGTCAGATCAGAGCTTCAGGCTGGCCAATGCACAGGGCCAAATCCCCATCCATCTTCATCGATAATGTTAATTGAGCCAGTTCATTATAGCTCGTCCATTGTGACCTGGACAGTCGTCCATTTTCCACAATTGTTCTTCTTCAAGAATGCCTCACTTATATCATTTTGAAGATCATCAGAGAATTTTGAATTCATCTTGGTAAAATAACGGGCATTGTCATATGCTGCTGAAAGAAGCCAGTTCCAGCAAATTGTGTAATTTTCAAAGCACAGTAAACTTCCTCTAATCCTATGGTCCTGCCTGGGCTGTCAAGGCCAAAAATGAAAAGTGCGCCTCTCCAATTCTTATGCATCAATTCTGTGAAATCCCCACTCCAACAACCCCAGGAGTGCAGATCCCAGACTCCATATCTCTATCTTGGGAGAGAAAGGGCAAATCTGAAAAAATTGACTTTTTTTTAAATTTATTTTCTGAGTCAGAAAGATGTAAGTAACACGATGCTTCATCTTGTTTCCCTGGTTCACCTTTAGTTATCTCACAGTTTCATGTGAAAGTCACCATCATTTATAAAAAATGAACTTTGACTTCGATTTCCCAACATCTGGATTTTGTGATTCGCCCTTACTCTTCCAAGGTCCTGATTTATGCGTCTAGAGTGCTGAAGGCACTGCTTTTCATGCCCACATCTATGCGTCCACAACACCGGGGCACTGCTTTTCACACCCACATCTATGCGTCCACAACACCGGGACACTGTTTTTCACACCCACATCTATGTGTCCACAACTCAGAGCGTTTGAAGGGTTAAGAATTCAGGGATTTATTAAAACTTAAATTTACTGAGGCTTGAAGAATTTGTGTTTCTGTTAAAAAATGTTTTGAATTGTGGATGAAATATACTTAGAACTTGGACAGCAGAAAATATGAATGTAGCCTTAATATAAAATAGATTCAAGCTCCTTGGACTAAAGTGGAGGAAGGACATTAAAAAAATGAGAGCAGTACCTGAATTACATGGATTATCTGTTTTAGCGCGTTCATCCTTACACTTAATTTGGCATCCTTGAGGGACAAGGACATATAACCAAAGTATTCTTCTACGACACATGAAAACCTGAAATAAGTAGAAGTGCTTTTTCAAAAATATATATATGGTATGATTGCTAACATTAAAATAACCTTACATATGGCCAAAGAATGAAGCTGAAGCCTTATTAAAAGAAGAGGAAAAATACATGTGGAAGAGGTGAAGTTATGAGAGAAAATTATTTCGTTTAGAGCGTTCTACTCAAATTCAGGAACATAAATATGCTTTAGGTCCACTGGACAAACCTATGTTAGAAATAAAAAGCCTTAACTTTCAGCTTAAAATTATTTGTAACCTTACACGGATTACCGGATTGCCTTCATATCAATAAACATACAGTTTTATAGACATTTAATACAATTAATAAAACTTTATAAAATTTACATCATAATATGATTACACACATTACGTATGTCAAAGAGGATAGTTACATTAATTTTGAAAGTAAAGAAACACTGATACTAAACATTTTAGAAATACCAGCCTAAAAAATATTGACCAACAATAGCAGAATTTAAAATTACTAAAAATTAGTAACAAAGTTTTTACTACCAATGTACATAATTTAGTAAATTAAAGTGTACACAATTTCAATATTTAAGTCTGCATGAAAAACACTGAATATGAATGAACAAAAGTAAATATATATGTAATTAATGGATAATTTATGTGTAAATCCCACAACAAAGGAACCTAACAGATGAAGGGAGTGGGGGAGGCAGATAGAACTGCATTACTAAATGGCCAACAATTAGAAATGCACGGAAGTTCCGGTATTACGTTAGACACTGGGAAAACTGAAATTTTGTTATATGGTTTCAAAATGTATGACTATTTTGTGATTTTCGTCCCCTATTTTCAATTTTGTGACATTTTCGTGTAGTAGACACCCTATAATAGAGTTCCAAGTATTCCTTGACTTTTTGTCGCCTCGACAATGGCTAACTATCTGCATTTCATTAACCCAGTTCCGCCGACTATAACATATAAGTAACACGCGAGAGGGTAGATTTAGGCTTGTGTCTGTCAGATCCTGTCTGTAATTGTCGAGCTGCGTAGCCCCTCATTCTCTTCAAAATATCCCCCCTTCGGTTCACCAAAGTTTCATGACGCTAACTGTCACATTTAGTTCACGAATGATTTTTAAAAAGTGTTTAAAAAATGTTGGCTGTATTTTAGTGCGTTTTTGATTATTCAGGTAAATTTTTTAACAAACTTGTGAGCTTTCGAAAGTCAGTGTTACATTTATGTTACACTCGGCGTTCGAAGCACAAAATATGATCTGATGAAAATATTAAATTTTCAGTTATGGAGTCATTTTTCGGGATATCACTGTTCAGGAGGCCATTGAGATCGTTGAAGGAAAGCACAATAGCCACATCGGGCATTTCATTGATGTTAAAGATGAACATGAGATATATTCATTAGCCTTCGAGATGGTAGAAAACTCACGGACAAAGATGCAGGGGATGAAGATTCTGGCGGAATCATAGAGCATTTGAACAGAAATCAAATTGTTCCTAATGCGGAAATCCGCCACAAATAGTACCATGTTATGGAGGAAATCGTACCACCAAGAGAAGAAACAGAAATGGATTGAAGGAGACCTTTGTGCAGTACCTGACGACTATCGATTTAAATCATTCACTGCATCAAGATATGCAAATCTAAATGCCGTTGAAGTATTCGAAATGTTTTTTGACAGAGATGTAATCAACCTAATTATGAGAGAGACCCATAATTACACGACTTCAAAAAATCAACCTTCCTTTTCAATAGATGAGGGAGAATTTGATGTCGGGCTATGCGTTCGATGTATTGTTCCTTATCATAAGAAGTAATATTTATGGGTCTACAAATTTATTTCTAAGCATAATTTAAGTTATTTATATTTAATCACGTAATTGTATATATTAAAATAATAAATTCATTGTCATTATTATTTTATTAATTTCAACCTGCCCTCCTTACCTTATAAACCCAAATGACGACTGTAACATATATGTATGTGGTATAACATATGTTAATCATATGTTTCAAGATTCAATTGTTTATTGTGCCATGTGGTTTATTGTTTTAGTTAGTAGGCTGTTGTTTTTCTTGTTATGCTGTAATTTAGCTCAATAAAGCCTTTGTTACAAGGTTATGTTTACTCTAAAATCATTCTACAATGTAACACCCCATAAAACCCCCCTCTCTCCCCAAATATTTTGAAAACTATTTTTCCTGAATTCATAGAAGTTAATATTAAAATAATTGGTAAACCTGAAGGAGAGCGTCCTCAACACCGATTTTCTTCAAAGTTTGCACTATAACGTATTTTCATGCACTAAACACGAATCCGTTGAAAAAAATTGTTGTTCTCAACCAGGAAAGAAGTTATTTAAAAAAAAAGTTCACTGTTAGCGGGTTACAAACAACCAAAGGTGCTGAGGACACTCCTCAGCACCGATTTTCTTCAAAATTTGCACTATAACGTATTTTGATGCACTAAACACAAATCCGTTGAAAAAAAAAGTTGCTCGCAACTAGGAAAGAAGTTATTAAGCACTAAAGTTCACTGTTATGGAGGTTATAAAAGATGGGGTAAACAGCTTATATGTAAACACGCGCCTGCGCAATAGTCCTTAATGACGAAGTGTAATTGAAATTTAGACTCACCTTGTGGTAGCTGACTTGGTCGTAAACTGTCGCTTTTGGGCATACGTGGTATGCGTTTCCGCTCGCTCAAGAAAACATCAAAACCCCTAGTCAATCCAACTCGCAGAAATAAAAAGAATTCTATGCCCAAAAGTCGTCCAAGGCAGTCTTCCCTAACCTTCATAACAGTGAACTTTTTTTTTAAATAACTTCTTTCCTGGTTGAGAACAACAATTTTTTTCAACGGATTCGTGTTTAGTGCATGAAAATACGTTATAGTGCAAACTTTGAAGAAAATCGGTGTTGAGGATGCTCTCCTTCAGGTTTACCAAATAATTTCATAAGATATTTTAATTTCTCAAAAAATTTTAATTCTCAGTGAAAATAGGTTAAGATACAATCAATTTCTTGAAAGGAGGTATAATTCTATTTTTTTTATTTTTGATCTTCTGCCTCATATGACTCTATAAGGCCAAGTTTGCATTGTTGACATGTAAGAGGCTGTGTGGTAGAACCTAGGGGCTTAAACCGTACATTGCCAGATGGCTATACCTGAACATAGTCAGGCCAATTGTCGCCTATGGTGCACTGGTTTGGTGGCACAGATTGGACATCTATACACATAATAAAATTCTAAAGGATCGCTGTCTGTACATAGAAGATATGTGGGAAAAAGTAGCAATAGTACCCAATACAATGATTTTTATGTAAGCTTCACTTAACATTTAGTATTTCTTTCAAGTAAATTTGTTTATAAATAAAAAAGTTATGCCAATGTAAAGAATCACGTCGAACGTTTTATGAACTATCGTTAACATGATACACACCAGAGTTTTTTTGTTTTTTCGTCACAAAACTTGGTATATATTATTCCCCTAGAAAATGATTGTATGAGTTCGTTAACCTGCAAAATTGGTTCATCTGGAGGAGGGTATCCTCTGGACCCAAAGTAGTTATTCACCTATACCGGCCGTAATTATTGTAGTATTGCAACAAAACTCGCTATTCGTAGTGGAAATATTAAAAGAAAAATATCTTGTAAAAATAAAATAAATCGGTTCCTTAGGAGGGGGGGGGGGTTGCCACTACCAGCCGTAATCTATCTATACATATAATAAAATTCTAATGGATCGCTGTCTGTACATGGAAGATATATGGGGGGAAATACTTTCTGGGGCATTTATCAACGCAATAGTACCCAAAACAATGATTTTTAGAATTTTTTTCTGGAGTAATCTGCTGTCTGTCAGATACTCTATACACACTAGGGTTTAACAATCCCTAAGGGGTCAGCTTAGTGGCTCTGTCACTTTTAACAACCCTAGCAGCCTTTATGATTGATCCCCAACGGCTATACGCCTACTGGCGTAATCATTACTATAAAGTAAATTTTTTTTAAATACCCATACAACGGCGTTTATAATCCAAAATAAACCAAAAGATATATCCAAAATTGCTGCTCTAACAAGGGGAGTATACAGCAATGGGGTCACCGATCTTGACCATTTTTTTCTGGCGATTCTACATCGAAAAATAGTCGACATGTGTCCGAGCGTTCCGTCCAATGCGCCTTAGGAGCCGAGAAATAAAATAAAATAGGTTGAAAGTGCTTTATTTTTTATATCGAGTTTATAAATTGATATTGACATGATTTTTCACCAATTAATTTGTTTTATAGAGTAGATTAAATGAAAAATATAATCCTTAAACAATAATTTATATTTCGTCAAATAAATTCAAAAATATGCTTACGTTTTCAAGTAAACTAGTATTACACATTTTTTTACACCAAAAATAATAGCAGATTTAAAATCAGCACCCCCAAGAAACCCTAGTATAGTGAATATCATTGAAAACAAAAAATAATGATTTTTCCCACTCTGGAAGAGACTAAAACTTTGTAAGCGAAAAAGTAATTCAATATCTCCCCTTGAGATAATCCGATTTTTACGTCATTGAAATCTTTCAAAAGAAGAAAGACTCCTTTTCCTAACCATATAAATGACTATCGTATTATTTCAAAAGGTATTTGCAAAAAATGGGTTTCAAAATAAAAATAAAATGTAAACGTTTTTGTATATAATGTCGATCCCAGAACATGTAGAAACACCTCGATTAAAGGGAAATGTGTCATACAAGGTCCTTTATTGACCATCCAAGTTTGGTTTAAATCGGGTAAATATTCTTTAACAAAATTTGAAGGGTCCCCCCTTAGCGAAAATAAAAATACATTTTTTTATTTTTGTAATATTCCCAAAATTTGAATTTAGGGGTTTTTCAATGTGCTAAAGCCGAATCTGACGTCCGTTTTTGAATAATTATCACAGGTCATAGACTCACCTCTCTGAACGTGATCAGAACGCCTCAGGTACAGGGAGGATACTCAAGAATCTTTAGGATTATGGAAAGTGCCCCGGAATTTGGTATTCCGTTGGATACAATAATCCCGGAATATGATTTCCATAGAAGCTTCAAGGTCAACACTGGAGTAGAGCGTTGACCACACCAGTGAAGATACCCAATAGATTCAACGTCTACGCCAATGGATCAAAGACCTCAGAGGGGACTACCTCTCGAATATGGTATAGCGGGTGCCAAGGGGGGGGGGCACCCGCATTGCCTTAGGAAAGGAACCCTCGGTCTTTCAGGCCGAGGTATATGCAATCCTGGCTGCTGCACTTCAGTTGAGAGGAATACAATGCAGCAAGGAAAGGATTAATTAATTAAGGTGCTAAACAACCCAAAGACTGCGTCAAAACTAGCAAGGGAGTGTAAAATGGAACTAAATGAATTGGCAAAGAATAGGAATTGTGTCAAGATCTACTGGACACCTGGGCACAGTGGAATTCCCAATGAAAGGACAGACCTACTTGTAAGAAGAGGTGCTGCTACAACGCCAATAGACCCTGCTTCTTTTTGCGAGGCACCACTGTCATTGTTCAAACAGACAATTTACCAATGGCTACATAGGAAGCAACAAAACCTGTGGGAAACCCAGACTTTAAGGCATACCAAATACTTTATTGAAAAGCCTTCTGGAGAACCCTGGAAGGAGCTGAAGCTCCACAACAGAGTAGAACTTCAGGAAGCTATTGGAATAATTACAGGACACTGCAAACTGAACAAGCACCTTCATAGGATGAAGCTAGTCAACTCCCTCATCTGCAGATGGTCTGGAGCAGAAGAAGAGATGCCGATACACATCATCCGTGGCTGCGAACGGCTGAATCATATATGCTTTAGGTACTTTGGTGACACAAAGGACACCAGCCTTGACACAAGTGAAATATTGATAAGGAGACTTCTGGATTATTGGAAGGTAGTACTCTGAAGAGAGACAACAGCGGGCAGCACAATACATCGTACGGCCGCGGTGCACTCCCTTGAGGAGGACAGCCCGACATTATTGTATTGTATACGACTGTATTGAGAGATGAAAAAAGTCTCAATATACATAATAAAATTGATTTCTGTTTTATACTGCTGCAATTATAAAGACACATTCTTACTATATCTGATAAGATTAAGAAGGTAATTTGTTTGAGTAAGGTGAACAAGAAAATACAAACCGCACGCAGAGATCGGAGAGCGCAACCATAGCATTTATTTTAACTGGTTCAGGAGAACCAGGATTCTTGAGAAGGCTTGCAAGTACAGGAGCATATATTTTTGCCACGACCACGTCCTGAAGACATATCTTTCCTAGCGTAATAACTGCAAACGCTCTTGCTCTTGCAGAAGATGGCCCATCCCATTTTGGAAGATTTTCTGACAAGAAAAATAAAATATATTACATATAATCTAGCATAGAAGCGTTAAATTAGTAACTTGAAAAAGTCCATCTGAGCTGAATCATCGCACAATCGACAGCGAGATCAAGCCACATTGTTGAGAAATGTATTTAACCCAGGGATCAAAACATTTTTTTTTTTTTGTTGTTGGAAAAGTTAAAATCTAACCGTTAAAAAAACTTTTATTTTATAAGTTAAAAAATAACTGTTCAAAAAAACTTTAATTTATAAGTTTTAAGAGTAAAAGTTATTCAGGAACTCCTAAAATTAACTACATGAAAATAACGGTTAATGCAATTCTTTTATTTTGTTCAATGTGAAATAATAGTTTTTATTAATTTAATCAAGAATTTCAGGGTTTCGTTGGTTTACAATACGTGGAATACTGGAAAGAAAGAAAATACACACTTACATACCTATATTAACTAGCACGAATCCTACACTCCCAGCCCAGCCATTCAAGTAAGTGTTGAAAAAGCCTTTTCAACCCTAAAGTATACATTAAATGATTATAGATGAAATCTAAATTCCACCAAATTACAAGATAAATTTCATAGGTTGGCTAACCTATAGGTAACCCGTCCTAAAATTCTCCTACATTGAAATAAAGTTAATTGAAATGTTATTTAAACAGAAAAACTGAAGTGAGATATAATTATACATTCTTTGAGCAGAAATGTATCAGGCCATCCCATAAGTAATGTCGGTGGATTGTAGAATGTGTCGATCCAAGTTTTTCTGCTAGCTCTTCGACTGTTGCAACAGGATTTTCTTCTACAGTAGCCTGGAGGAGTTGGTCGTCAAGCTCTGTTGCTAGACCTGTACGAGGCTCGACTTCAAGCTAGCGGTTTCCCGCTCGAAATCATTCAAACCACTGCTGCACTTGTCCCTCACTAATAACATTTTGACCATATATTTCTACAAGTTTTTGATAAGTTGAAGCAGCATTTTCTCCTTTATCGAATTCCCAAAGCATAACATGGTGTAAGGGGTCTCTTGGGAGATCCATTTCAAATGAAATTTCAGT
The DNA here is from genome assembly GCA_946811695.1 of Gonocerus acuteangulatus. Classification (NCBI taxonomy): domain Eukaryota; kingdom Metazoa; phylum Arthropoda; class Insecta; order Hemiptera; family Coreidae; genus Gonocerus; species Gonocerus acuteangulatus. The sequence goes on from OX328126.1 coordinate 6,509,332, forward strand.
ACAGAATAAATGTATCACCAACCAAAACGTGCTGAATAGAAGTTCATTTAATGCTATAATAAACGAAATATTTAAACAAAAATAAATTGAAAATGAGGGAACATAAACAGACAGAATATTTAAAACCGACATTACTTATGGGATGTCCTGATACTTAATAAAATAATAAAAATAAAACAGATACTATTAACAATTTTTTACCATCAGTTATAAATGCTGGATCAATAAAATTAGCAAGGGAGTTGATTGTGTCTGTAGTAACTTGTGGCTTAAAGTGCACAGCGTCGCCCAATGTGTAAATATGCTTGCATAATGCTCTGTCATTGATGGGTCTTGTACAGCCAGGAAATATATATTTCTTTATATAATCTTCACAAGCCTAAAATTTCAACTACATGAATAAAATTAAATGTAGAAACTTCATATACACTACTGTTAATGTTCAGCACCAAATTGCTAATGAAATGTATATATATATAGAAGAGGTTGATGAGGAAATAGTGCTGAACATATAGGTGCCTATTATTGAGGCTAAATGATCGACAATATAGAGTGATAGAAAAAAAAATAGGATTATTTATTTTTGAAAGCATAAGAAAAAAAATATCTCCTTGTGGAGCAGGCACAGGTTACTATGTTAGATTTGAAAATAAAACAAAAAATATTAAACTTCTGTGCGGATGAAAATAATGAAAATACAAGCATGTATAGTGGATGGTCGGGCGAATAGTGGCCGCTGAGGGTAAAGAAAAAGGTTATAGTCTCGCTTATCTGGTCGATGCTGCGTCTTCCCTGTAGCCGCTGATGCCAGGTTGAAAATTGGAGCTTGACGGGGCTTAGAAGAAGGTGTGCCTCCAGAGAATGGATGCAGCAAGAGAAAAAAAATGCTCCTAAGGGCCTCAAGCATGTGCTGTTCCTCAGGGACTCAAGGCTGGACTAACTTAGGGCGGGCAGCTCGCAAATCGGCGCCTTTTCTGTCCTGGGCCCATAAGGTGCTGCCCTCATTAGAAGATTGCACCGTGAGGTGGCGAACTCTCTAGGCTTGAGGGTAAACCATAGAAGAGATAGTGGTGATCCGCAAGAGGATTAAGGGTTGGCTGATAACCGCCTCCGGGCCTGTATCTCAGCCGCCAGACCACTCCCCCACACCTAGACGCCACGATATTTACGATACAATAAAGCCAACATTTAAAATGAGTCATCAAGGACTGCTAAACTAAGATCAGTAAGAAGAAAAGAAAAGAGAATTAAACAGTTACAGTGTTCATTTCAGGGTTTGGGAAAAGGAGGGAAAGGGATGATACGGATCTTTTAAGGTCGAGCCGGAAGCAGTGCGGACTGTCACTAGGCGTACAACACCGTCACTTCCGGGATGAGTTTGAGTTACACGGGCAAGTGGCCATTGTCCTAAAGGATTCTTCTTGTCGATGAGGAGTACGATGCTTCCGACACTGAGTGAAGGACCTTCAGATTTCTTCCATTTGTGCCGTTGCTGAAGATGGTGGATGTATTCTTTGCTCCACCTTTTCCAAGTATACTGGATACGACTGTCAATGAGCTGCCAGCGGGATAGCATGTTGAGGGGTACGTCGCTTAGATCTTCGACGGGTGGTGCGTGCATAGATGTTCCAACTAGAAAATGAGCCGGAGTGAGGATATCTAGCTCATAGGGATTTTCGTTTAGAGGACACAAAGGTCGTGAATTTAGCAAAGCTTCAATTTTTGTGAAGATCGTCGCTAACTCTTTGAACGTCATTGGATGGCTACCAGTAGAAGCAGGCAGTAGTTTCTTCACGGACTTAATGCCAGCCTCCCACAAGCCTCCAAAGTGTGGTGAATGAGGTGGAATGAAATGCCACTCTACACCCTTGTCGACGAGGTGCGTTTGAATGGCAGTTGAATGTTGTGAAATGAAGGAATAAGGAAGGGAAGCACCGACAAAGTTTGTTCCATTGTCGGAATGTATGGCATTTGGAAGACCCCGACGTGATATAAATCTATCCAGCGCTGCCAAGAATGATGGCGTGGAGGGGGAAGATACTGCTTCTAAATGGAGTGCTTTGGTAGAAAAGCAGACAAATAGGCATAAATATGCTTTAGATATGATAGGTTTTCGACGTAGAGAGTCTCTTACTGAGAAGGGACTGCCGAAATCAATACCTACCTGAAGAAAAGGTCTAATCCTTTCAAACCTAGAGCTTGGAAGACGAGCCATAATAGGGATTTTTGCCTTGGGTTGGCGTCGACGGCAGATTATGCAACGACGAATGAAGCCCTTTATGTATCTTGTCGCAGATGGTATCCAATATCTCTGCCGGAGAAGGTTGAGCGTAAGGTTTGCACCGGCATGAAAATAATTATTATGAATCTCGCTGACTACAAGATAGGTAAGATGAGAGTAAGTTGGTAAAATTGCTGGATGACGGGCTGAGAGAGAGATGGGAGCATTGTTTAGTCTTCCGCCCACTCTAATAATACCCAGTTCGTCAAGGAATGGTTGAAGAGCTTGTAGATTAGGAGAATTTATACCTTTTGGGAAGGCAGAATTTTGGACTAACGTTATGCATTTGTTTATTGCATTGGAGATTTCCTTAGCCCTGACTGGGGATGAGAGTTGAATTTTGGCATTGTCTCCGGAGGACGTGGCTCTCGCCCGAGTTGAGAGGTGGATAATCCTGGCGATGACATGGAGTAGAGTCCTCAGATTGCTAAAACGCAAAAGCCATTGTGGTTCAGGTAACACTGTTGACGTGCCACATTGGCACGTTGAATGCGTTTGGCATTGGAGAGCGTGATGGGCCAGTCATGAGGGTTTAATTTTAGCCAGCTCGGGCCGTGCCACCAAAGATGATGGTTCTGTATTTCGGAAGGATTGATGCCTCGCGATGATATGTCGGCAGGGTTTTCCTTGGATCTTACATGGTGCCAGTCTTCAAGACGTGTTTTATCCAGAATAGATGTTACTCGATTACCTTCAAAGACGGCTAGCTGATGACTGGGTGTTCGAAGCCATGCTAAAGCAACTGCGGAATCGGTAAAAAGATACACACGTGTTGGGCAAGGATGCGGATCGAACTTCAAGGATGCAAGCAAGCTCGAAAGAAGCAAGGCCCCACATAACTCTAAGCGTGAAATAGAATGGAACTTTATGGGGGCTACCTTTGTTTTTGCCTTCACTAGCGTGACACACACCTTGCCGCTTGAAGTTTCCGTTCGCAGATAGAAAACGGCTGAATAAGCCTTTGTTGAAGCGTCACAAAATCCAATTAAATCAACTCTATTTGCACTGGAATAGGGAATGAAGCGTGGAATACATATTTGAGAAAGGTAATTCCAAGAGCCAATAAATTTGGACCAACCTTCTATAAAATGCTGCGGAAGTGGAGTGTCCCAATCTAGTTTTAAAAACCACAACTGCTGTAGGAAGATTTTAGCAGCCAGCACCACTGGGGCCAGAAAACCTAAAGGATCAAATATTCTTGCAATGGTTGATAGGACCGACCTCTTAGTCATGATGCTAGATGGCTCACTGATGGAGTATTTGAAGTGATCTGTGACAGGGTCCCATCTTAAACCAAGAACCTTGATAGAAGGTAATTCATCAGGTTGTATTGCAATCATACTGGTGCTGGGAGAAACATCCTTTGGGAGAATTTCGGGTTTGTTAGAAGCCCATTTGTCGAGTGTGAAACCACCACTAGAAAAGCATTTGATTAATTGCAAACACAACTCTTTGCCTTCTTCAACGGAGTTGGCACCTGTGACTACGTCGTCGACAAACATGTCACGGAGTATGCATTTCGAAGCTAGAGGAAATCTATCAGCTTCTAGTGTTGCGAGTTCTCTGATTGTCCTGATAGCTTGGAACGCGCTTGATCGGAGGCCATAGGTAACCGTATTAAGCTCATATTCTTGAATTTCTTTGTTTGGGTCGTCCCGCCAAATAATATGTTGATATATCCGTTGCTTAGGATGAATTAGGATTTGGCGGTACATTTTGACAACATCAGTGATGATGACTACAGAATGGAATCGAAGGCGAAGCAGAATGTCGCCAACGTCTGCCTGGAGTTTAGGTCCAGAAAGGAGCTGATCGTTAATACTTGGTGTGGTTGAGGTGCAGGACCCATCAAATACAACCCTAATCTTCGTATCCTTGTAAACAGCATGGTGAGGAATTAGATAAGAAGAAGATATGGCTGTCTTGCTCATGTGTCCCAACTCTTCGTATTTGCCAAGGAAGTCAGAGTATTCGTTAAACAATGATGGATTGTGGCGAAATTTACGCTCTAAGTGGAAGAGGCGTTTTTTGGCTTGAATTCGATTATCTCCAAGATTAGGTTAGCCCTTGAATGGGAATTGGAGAACAAAGCGACCGGATGAAGTACGAGTATAGGTGTCCTTGAAATGCTGCTCACAGTATTCATCTTCAGGGGAAACTAATGAAGCTGGACTGGGTTCTTCTAACTGCCAAAACTGCTTAAGTTGGTTTTTCATGTCCAACTGAGAATATGCAACAAGACTGGTGTCGCTAAATGGGAAGTCAGAAGATATAGGCCCAGATACATCACCAAAAACAGTGGGGGTTAGAAAAGGTAGTCCTGCTCTCACTGGATTAGGTGCGCCAGATACAATTAAGTGCCACACATCAGAACCAAGCAATAAGTCAACATCCTTGGGGGTGCCAAACTTTGGATCAGCTTGAATGAGCTGAACGCTTCTACAATATGCTGAGGTATTGGACATAGTGGAAGAAATGAAGTAATTTGAGGAATGACGAGGGCGTTTAGTCCAAGAGATATCTCTGTGTTATGCTGAGAATGAAGTGTACATCGAACTCTACCTGAGATAGGAATAGATATATTGTTGCCTAATCCGTGGATTTTCTGAAAGGTTTCATGAATTGGAAGTTTCAATTGTCGAGCACATTTCATGGTGATAAAAGAGCGTGTGCTTCCTGAGTCGAGTAAAGCTCGAAAAGAGTGCAACCTTTTATTACTACAACAACAAGTACAATAGCGGTTCCTGCTAAAGGTCTTTATCTGATTCAAACAAAATTGCATGTACTGACAAATCAGGATCTTGGAAGAGAAAGGGCGAATCACGAATTCCGGATATTGGGAAATGTAAGTTCCGAAAGTGCTTCAGGATAGCAAGGGAAAATGTTTACACTATGGAATGCTGATTCATAAACCTAATTGAAATTAAACATTTTAATTTTAATTTATAAAAGTGCTTTATGGGTAACATAATGCTAGGAACACGCTATTAAAGGGATGTAACCCTTTAATGGGTACATTTCGGGTCTGGGGGCATCCATTTACTAAATATGAACTCATGATAAAACTGCTGCTCATAAAACTGCAAGTACCCTTCTCAATTTTTGGACAATTGAATATTTTTATTTACACTTCCACTCACAGCAATTTTTGTAAATATGTTATTTTCATTTTACAAACAGCTGTTTTGGCAGAGTACTGTGATTGTTTATAGAAAAATTCTCCTCATTTAAAAGTGATTTTTAAGTGTTTATTTCTTTATATATGGACTGTAGGGATCAAGAACAGATCACTGTTCTCCCGAACGTCAGGAAGAAGATGAAAATTAAAAGATCTAGAAAAGTAAAAGAGTATAAAGACTTTATATTAGATCCTAACCTAACCAAGACAGAAAGAAGCTCAGGTGAGAGTTCACAACAATCCGTTGCCCATGACAACAACTGGCCTTGTTTACCATCTCCACACAACCCTTCTCCAAGAATGGATTGCCAGTCTCCCGATGACGTAGATACAGAACCATCTACAAAACGTAACAAACAGACTACAAACTCACCAATACCATTACATAATAGATTCCAACCATTACAACAACTCTTAACAGAATCTTCTAAAGAAAATACGACAGACAAACCCTTAAAAATTCCAACAATATTTCTTTGCTCAGATGAAGACTTGTTGAATGTAAATATTATTTATATTTCTGTGTGTATCGATACTATATTGCTAGGTGTGGTCAGGCGCTCCCCACCCCTTTTTTCTCTTACCTGTAAGCTCCCTACTAGTGCAGTGTCCTGAACCATACCTGATCTGTATTCATCTGCATAATAAAGTGCTTATTCCTATAAATACTTACCTTTTTTAACAGGTTATGGGCCCAGCGGTACTCGGTTGTGTGTTCAATCTTTATGAACTTTCGTTATTTTAGTTTCTCCGGAATAAGTTCAACCGTCAGGTTAGTTTTCGAACAGTTGCACGTGGTTTGTTCGTTCGTTCGTTGGAATATGGATTCACATCACCAAATCCTGTTAAGTGGATCAGAAAACTGGGAAGTTTGGAAGTTCAGATTAGTCATTGTCTTAAAGAACAAAAATTGCTATGATGTGTGCACTGATGACATTAAGCCACCGGCCGACTCTGATGAAGAAACTAAGAAGGACTGGAATACTAAAGATCGCCAAGCCCAGGAAATCATTACTTCTAGGATGGAAGAAAAGCCACTTTGCCATCTACTGTCTTGTAAATCTGCGAATGAAATGTGGAAAAAGCTACTGACAGTCTATGACCGGACTTCAGAGAGTTTGCATGTATTACAACAAAAGTTTTTTGCATACAAGTATAAAAATGAGGGAATATCTAGTCACCTATCAAACCTAGAGGATTTAGCCACTAAAATGAAGAATCTGGGGGAGGAAATTTCAGAGAAAATGCTCATAACCAAAATTATTATGTCTCTGCCAGAGGAGTATAAATACTTTCAGTCAGCTTGGGAGTCAAGCTCTACGCAGACGCTCAGCGAATTGACATCCCGCCTTCTAATTGAAGAAGAACGTCTAGTTTCGAAAAAAGGTGAAGCTTCTGTGTGTGCGTTTGTTACCAAAGTGAAGTGTAAAATGTGTGGTAAGGTAGGCCATTATGCTTCCAATTGTATTTAGAAAAACAAGGTTAGTAAACCATTATGTTTCTATTGTAAGAAACCAGGTCACTATATTAAAAATTGTAAAGTTCTTGCTGAAAAAGAAGGTAGAAATAAAAAGTTAGATGATAAAGGCTATAAACATGCTTTTATGACAAATACGTTACCAATGATTAATGATTCAAAGGATCTACGGGCTGTTGACAGTGGTGCTACTGAGCACATGTCATTTAATTTAAATAATTTTGACTTTATAAATGATGTATCTAAAAATGTTAAAATTAGTGATGGAACCTTGTTAAAAGCTACAGGTATTGGAGATGTTTCTGTCAAAACATTCAATGGTAAACAATGGGTGTCATCTATTTTGAAGGATGTTCTTTATGTACCTCAATTAAAAATTAATCTGTTCTCTGTAACTTCAGCTATTGATAAGGGTCATGTATTTTTGATGGAAGGTAATATGTGTAAGATTGTAGATAAAGATAATGTATGTTGGATTTTAGGCAAACGTTGTGGTAATTTATATAAATTTTGTTTGACTAGGGATAATAGTAGTGCTGATTTTGTCAGTTCCTGCAAGTCAAAAACTTTGCTTGAGTGGCATTGTATATTAGGTCATCAAAATTTTAACCATGTTGAGAAAATTCTTAAAAATTCTGATATAAATTATATTACGGATAAAAATTCTTTATTTTGTGATGCCTGCTGTCTCGGTAAACAACATACCCTTCCTTATAATATCAGCAAATCTCAGATTAAGGATGTGTGTGAAGTAATTAGTGCAGATTTGTGTGGTCCCATGGAAATAAATAGTTTAGGGGGATCTAGGTATTTTTTTGCTACTAAAGGATCACTATAGTAAATTTAGAAAAATATATTTCCTTAAAAATAAAGATAACATTTCCTCAAAATTGAAAGAATTCTTTACTCTTGCAAAACGTGATACAGGAAAAGAGGTAAAATTTTTCCGATCCGATCGTGGTACTGAATTTATGAATAAGGATGTTCAGAATGTGTTGAGGGATTTTGGAATTAGACATAAAAAATCAACTCCTTATTGTCCACCTCAAAATGGCTGTATAGAACGTGAAATGCGTACTGTTGTTGAATGTGCTCGGACTATGTTATATGCGAAAAAGTTAGATAAAAGTCTTTGGGCTGAGGCCACAAACACAGCAGTGTATATACTTAATTGTTCGGGAACTAGTTCTGTAGAAGGTAAAACTCCCTGGGAGCTATGGTTTGGAAATAAATTTAAATATTTTAAAGGACTTGAAATATTTGGCAGTCAGGTTTATGCTCATATCCCAAATCAAAAACATCAGAAATGGGATCCAAAAGGAAAACTAGGCTTTTTCGTTGGATATGAAGAGGATTCGAAAGCCTATAGAGTCTATTTTCCCGAACAGAACAAAATTGAAGTAGTGAGAAATGTGGTCTTTAGACCAGCAATGGATCCAGACCACACTAAGTTTTCCTATAAAAACCTATTTCCGAATTATTGTCTTAATGAAGAACTTGAAGAGGACAAGGATGAGTTAGTAACAGAAAAGGAGGAGAATACACCACCCGAAGAAGAAACAAATGAAGAAAGATATTTTTTAAGGAAAAGAATAGACTTAAAGAAACCTTCTCGACTTGATGATTATGAAATTACAGCCAATTTCTGTGATGTTGAAGACATAATTTTTGAAGATGCTTTTGCTGATACTAACTGGAGGAAAGCTATGGAAGAAGAAATGGACGCTCTAATGGATAACAAGACTTGGTCCTTGGTTGAGCTACCAGATAATAAGAAACCTCTTACTTGCAAATGGGTATACAGGAAGAAAACCACTGATAAAGGTGAGAAAGAAAAGGCTCGATTAGTTGTCAGGGGCTTTGAACAGAAGCCAGGGGTTGACTTCAAAGAAACTTTTAGTCCTGTTGCTAGTTATATTAGTATCCGTCTGATATTGGCTATTGCTGCAAAAGAAAACTTAAATGTTTTTCAATTTGATGTAAAAACTGCTTTTTTGAATGGGGACTTATCAGAGGAACTCTACATGGAACAGCCTGAGGGTTTTCATGATGGTACTGCCCGAGTTTGTAAATTATTAAAAAGTCTATATGGACTTAAACAAGCTCTGAAAAATTGGAACATTAAATTTACTAGTTTTCTAAAAGAAGAAGGGTTCAGCTCTCATGAAGCAGATCCCTGTGTGTTTGTTAAATTTAATCCAAATTTACTAATTGTGACATTATATGTAGATGATGGTTTGATTGTGGGTGCTTCAAAATCTGAAATTGATTATTTACTAATAAAATTAAATAAAAAATTTAAAGTCACATATGGGTTAGCAAAAATATATTTAGGTATAAACATTAAAATTGAAAATAATAATATTATATTAAATCAGATTAGTTATATTGATAAAGTACTTGCTAAATTTAAAATAAAGGATTGTATTCCTGTTAAAACTCCTATGATTCCTAATTATGATGATACTGCAACTGACAGTGCAGTGAACAAACCTTTTAGGGAAGCTATTGGTAGTCTTTTGTATCTATCAAATGTAACTAGGCCCGACATAGCTTATTCTGTAAATTACCTAAGTAGATTCATGGAAAAACCACTAATTAAACATTGGAATCAGTTAAAAAGAATCTTTAGATATTTGAAAGGTACTAGGAATTTAGGGTTGTCTTACTGTAAGAATGGTGATTTGGAAGTTTTTCACTGATGCAGATTTTTCAGGAGAAAGGGAAACCAGTAAGTCTACAAATGGTTATGTAGTAATGTTATCAGGAGCTGCTGTAGCTTGGGGTTCTAGAAGGCAAAGCCAGATAGCTCTGTCTACTGCTGACTCAGAGTTTGTTTCGGCTTGTGAAGGTATTAAAGAAACATTGTGGATTAATCATATGCTTTTAGAACTTAAGATGTGTCATAACTCAACACCATTGTATGTTGATAACAAGAGTGCTATTCACATAATTAACAGAGATAATGGGAAAATATTGAACCGTACTAAACATGTTAGAGTTAAGTATCATTATGTAATTGATAATATAGTAAATAATTTTTCATTACATGTATCTTCGGATCAACAAATTGCTGATATATTCACAAAGCCTCTTGTGCAAGTCAAATTTGTTAAATTTAGAGAAATGTTAGGACTAAACCATTTATGTTGAGAAATATGTATGTATGTACTATTTTTTGTTTTTGTGTGTATTATTTAATTGTGTATTTATATATATATATTTTCTATCAGTTTTGTATCTTTGATAGGAATAATATTTAAGGAGGAGTGTTGAATGTAAATATTATTATATTTCTGTGTGTATCGATACTATATTGCTAGGTGTGGTCAGGCGCTCCCCACCCCTTTTTTCTCTTACCTGTAAGCTCCCTACTAGTGCAGTGTCCTGAACCATACGTGATCTGTATTCATCTGCATAATAAAGTGCTTATTCCTATAAATACTTGCCTTTTTTAACAAGACTACTTAAAAATTACAAACGATATCAAATCAAACGTTACTAATAATTTCGAAAATAAACAATGTAATCCAAAAATCAAGATTACACTTACCAGTATTGGAGATTTTCGAAATTTAACAAAGTTTTATGATTTAAATTCCAAAAAATATTACACCTACGTAAACCCCAAGGAAAAAAACCTTTCAGTCGTAATCCGGGGGGTTCCCTATTCACTCAGCGATAGAGAAGTATTCGAATTTCTCTCAAATAAAAAATATCCAGTTCTGAGCGTCACAAAACTTCATAATTGAATGAGGGCCCCCACTCCGTTATGTGCAGTAGAATTAAAAAACGATGAAAAGGGCCAAACAATATTTAATCTCAAAGCACTCTACTACACTATTGTTACTGTTGAGCGCCGAAGGTTATCAAATCGTGCAGCACAATGCGGAAGATGCTTGAGGGTAGGCCACACAAAAAATTATTGCAAGCTAGATCCACGGTGTAGCCGTTGTGCAGGACCTCACTTGACAAACATTTGTACGGCCGATGATAACCTACTTAAGTGTGCTAATTGTGGAGAGAAGCACAGTGATAAGTATCGCGGGTGTTCTGCATTTAAAGGCCATTATAAACATCGAACAATTCCCCATCCGCCAAACACAAACAGAACTGAAAAAAACCAACCCCCACAAAATGTTCAAACACTTCGTCCACTAACAAAACCTACACCCATAATAAAGACTCACACCCCAATCAACTCTCAATTCACTCCCACCCCAATACAATCAACACACTGTCCTCAGCCATCTAAAACCAATGCCTGGTTTGAACGTCGGCCTCTAGGAACACATTCTGCCCCTAGCTCTACTCCAAAACCTTCTTCTCCTACACAAACTGAAAATACTGATTCCAATAAACCAGACCTAGACTTAAGCTCTCTGATTACAACATTAATTAAACCAATCATACCTTACCTACAAAATCTCTTACTCAATGTCATACAAGACTTCTTCAAAAACAGCCATGGACAACCCTAATTACGAACATACTCAAAATCTGACAATCCTTAACTGGAACGCCAATGGACTGAAAAAACAACAGACCTTATTCTCAAATTTCAAATTTCCTGAGTAGATACCAAGTGGACATTGCTTGAGTGACGGAGACTCATCTCAAACAGAACGACATATTACGAATAGGAGGATACATTTTATACAGACAGGACAGCGAAGAACGTTTTGGAGGAGTAGCTTTATGTAAAAAGAGGGGTTTAAAACATTCCCACTTTCTCCTTCCCAGGCTGCTACATCTCGAAGCCGTCGGAGTTAAATTGACGACAAACAACAACAGAACAGTGAACATTATCTCAGCTTACCTTAGACCTCGGCAGAGAGTAATACAAAACGACTTCGAACAGATCTTTACAGGAGAACCTACCTTACTGTTAGGGGACTTGAATAGTAAACATACTGATTGGAACTGCCGGACACAGAACTGTAATGGTACTAGACTTCAGACTGTAACAGAAAATCTTGGAATACACATTGAATCCCCAGACGAACCTACTTTCCATCCCACTCGACAAGGAAATTTACCTGACATACTTGACATAGCTCTAATTCACAAACTTTATATTCCTATTTACCTCAAAACAATTATAGACTTAGACTCAGATCACCTCCCTGTGATTTGCACATTGGGAACACAAAGACATTACATAGAACCACTCCCTCGGCTAATAACTGGGAAGGTAAATTGGGAATTGTTCTCTCAAGAAATGTGTACATTCTCAATTCCAGCTACGTACAAGAATAAGGAGGACATAAATTCAACAATAGATTCATTCACTCAACACATATTCACATCCATACAGAAAGCAACACTCACACAATTCACAGACAAACGGACAGGACTAACAAACAGCAGTCCAACACACATATTACAAATGATACAGGAAAAAAACACTCTACGACCCCCCAAGTGTGCAGGACACGATTAAATTAATAAAACTTAATGATTACTTTATACTACCATGTTTGGAAACCACTCTTTAAAAGAAAACTGAAGCTGATTGGCCTATTAGTAGAGGGAAATACCCTTTTACTCAGATAAAAAAGAGATTCCAGTCCTACTTCGTCATCACTTCACAGAAAAATGCATTTCTGAGACTTGCCAAGGAAACTCTTCTGGAATGTGAGGTCACTGTCATTTGTTGCTTTAATGATAATTATTTGATCATTTTGTGAGATGAGCCATGATCAGATCATTGGTCAAATCGTCAGGCAAACATTCAGCCTTTTGTGGTGTATTTTAAAGGAAAAGCAGTCAAACATTTAAATTGTGTAATAATATCTCAAACACAACATTGAAGCTGTTCGAAGTTGATGGAATATCTGAAATGCAAGTTTGAAAGACCTCTAAAAACATTCTTCTGTTCTGGTTTTCCTACGGCTCTGCAGCCCAATACAAAAAAAAAAAAAAAAAAAAAAAAAAAAAAAAAAAAAAAAAAAAAAAAAAAAATTAGAGCCTTCTGCTAAAATTCAGGAACATAAATAACTGTAAAACATACAGTCTTCTTTTTCATACATGGCCACCCTGCCAGCGCGATCGCCAATAGACACTTTTTTTAAACGTTTTTTTTTTTTCTGGTTTAGTCATTGTTAAAGCATATTTATGCTAAAAAGACTATATTAGCTTGTGTAATCACAAGCAATATTTTGGAGCTGAGGCTTAATGGTATTTTTCAGCAACAGCACATGTGAAAGAACCATGTTAATGCCAACAAAGATCGTATAAGAACCAAATTATGGATGCAAGGCAACTGTTTGAATGGTCACATCTGAACATATCTAACATAACTTTGTATTTGAAGAATATATTAAAACGGAAGAACTGGCCAACCGGTACAATACAGCTGTAACTATATCAGTCCTGCTATAAAGGACAGACAGCATATATTATTTTCAGATATTTGTGGGTATGTAACATCAATCTATGTTGAAGCCCTGTATCTCCTGATCCCATTGAGATCCCATGATAGAATTTTGCTATTTGTATTAAGACATTGCAAACTATAATTGATATTTTTTGGAATTTTTAAAATTGCCAATTTTGAGAAATTAAAATTTTAAAATTTAATTGAGTTTTAAAAACTATAGAGTAACAGACTATCTAGGCAAATTAGGTGGGAACTAGATGCAACCCGATATGAAAATTATAGGAAATTCGCAGAAAGTCTTGCTCCTAGTGACTCAAATCTGTGGAAAGAAACCAAAAGACTGACAGGACAGAAAACCGACATATTCTCACTGACTGACCAGACAGGGACAGCAAACACAGATGAAGAGAAATGCCAACTACTGGCTAGACATTTTCACAGACAATTCACGAACGACACTAATACCAACAGAGACATAGACGTAACTGTAAATACCTACTTACAAACACCAATTACGACAGTGGAAAATAATATAGACTTCATTACCTCCTACGAAGTAAATACGATCATCGGGAAACTGGCAAACAGGAAATCTCCAGGAGACGATCTGGTATCCAACGTCGTCCTCAAAAATCTTCCACAGAAGAGTATCGCACTCATGACAAGCATATTTAATGCGTGTTTGAGGTCGGGTTACTTCCCGAAAATGTGGAAAAATGCTACTGTGGTGGTGTTCCACAAGCCTGGAAAACCAAAGGAAGATCCCGGTAGCTATCAGCCAATTAGCCTTCTAAATACAATGGCTAAAGTTTTCGAAAAATGCATTGAGAAGAGACTCCGTCGGCACTTAGAGGTAAACAATATCATTCCTCGACACCAATTTGGATTTAAACCTCACCACTCAGCTGTCCACCAAATACAGAGAGTAGCTGAATCAATACTGAAGGGATTCGAAGACAAAAAGTATTCGACAGCTGTTTTCTTAGATGTCAAGTCAGCATTCGACACAGTGTGGCACAAGGGTCTTCTGTTTAAACTCAAAACTTGGCCACCCTGCTATCTTGCGAACATCATTTCTTCATTCCTCGATGAAAGAACATTGCAAGTGCGAGTGAAAAATAGTGTCAGCCGAAAAGTAAGCATCTCTGCTGGTGTACCACAAGGAGCAGTACTGAGCCCTTTGTTGTTCAACTTGTATTGCCACGGCATCCCCGAGCCTCAAACTGCCACGGTTTGCAGATGACACGTTAGTCATGAGTCAAGGAGATGATGTTCCAGGAACCATCGCAGACCTTCAGTCAGCATTGGACAGCATCACCTCATGGTTCGAAAGGTGGAGACTCCGTCTCAATCCATCGAAGACTGAAGCAAAGATATTATTCTCCTTGCTTGCGGATTGGACAGACCCGAGTTCCTTGGACTCCTAGGGACCAAAGTGTGCGCTACCTTGGCGTACACTTCGACACTAGACTGACCTGGAGACTTCACATTAACTTAAAACTACAATTGGCTCACACACTACTAAGACTACTATACCCACTTTTAAACAAGAAAACACCACTCAGAAACAAATGGCCAGTTCTACTATACAAAACTCTATTACTTCCATTACTAACTTACGCAGTTTGGTACAGTACCAGTAACACAAACAGACAAAGGCTTCAGACATTTCAAAAAAAAATTCTTCGAATTATTTTAAATGCACCTCCTTTCATAAGAAACACACAAATCCACAGAGAGCTCGGGGTTGTCCACTCCGCAGAGCACATTGAAAAACTCACCCAAAGGCACTACGAAAAACTCCCAACAATAGAAGGAGCAGCCTACTTTCAGCTAGGGGAAAGGATTGCAACACATCTAAAGCCAAGATGTTATCAAGATTTCTTTCATTTGCAATAATTTGTTATTTTCTAATTCATGTTCTATTTACCTCATGTTCCGTTCACCTATCATGTTCTGTTTACCTATTGTTCATGTTCTTTTTATAATGTCAGTTTATTCCTATTTATTTATTTTTTTTTGTTAGTATTTAATTTGTTAATGTATATATTTTTTTCCCCCCCTCCCTTAACCATTTGTAAATAATACTATTTGTATTGGTTCAAATAAATATTGATTGATATTTTCATTTTACGTTTAATTATATACTGTTTGCGTTCTACATGTTTATTTATAGTTTTTTGTGATATTTGATTTTTGAACATGCAATAATATTCTTGTTGGGTCCTTCTGATGTAAATAACCCACAAACGAACACATTACCCAACAATATCAGAGTTCCTACTTATTATTTATGCTTTTCTCTTTAATATTTTATAGTGTTTTAGGTATTTCATGATGCCTATTACTTTTGTGAAAGCCAATATCAGGATTTTTTCATGAAATTTTCATGATTTAAAAATCTAATTTCATGCCCATTAAATAGAAAATAATTTCACTTAAAAAGAAAAATCCTTAACTATTAGCTTAAAATTATTTGTAACCTTACACAGATTATCATCATGTCATCTGTAAATTTAAATTTTACATACAATTAAAACAATTAATAAAGCTTCATACAATGTACATAAGACATTCAAGAGGATAGTTACATTAGTTTTAAAAGTGAAGAAACAATGATACTAAAAATTTTAGAATGACTATGGAATCAGCAGCCTCAAAAATATTGAACAATGGTAGCAGAATTCAAAATTTCTAAAAATATTACTAACTAAATATTTATGGTCATTTTACATAATTTAGAAAATTAATGTTTACAGAATTTCGATATTTAAGTCTGCATATATGTAAATAATGGATAATTGATGTGTAAATGCTGCAACAAAGGAACCTAACAGAGGAAGAGGGTGGGGGAGGCAGAGAGAATTGCCTTGGCGTACAAAAACAGTCACATTTCCTGATGTTTGCCAATAAAACAGGTTAATTTAAGTTTGTAAATCATGCAACAATAATTACCTCTACAAGTTTAGAACAGAGCTTTTTTGTTTCATCCACGTTCATTTGGCAACATGTATCCAGTGTTCTGGAAATGAGGGGAACAGCAACAGAAAATGTTTCCAACGCTGAAATGAATTTGGAGTACAATTCTTCTTGAGAGTCCTTATTGAGCTTCCTCCAGTTCAAAAACAGTGCTTCGATCACCAGCTGGCTCAAATACTCCTTCACCTGGAAATAAAACCTGATAAATTCAGAAATATTTTCATTTACATGGAACTACAGCCAGATTAGATTAAATACTCGGTGTCAAATTGTCAAATTGTTTTTTTTTTTTTTTTTTTTTTTTTTTTTTTTTTTTTTTTTTTTTTTTTTTTTTTTTTTGTGATGTCAACCAATATTAGGTTATGAAACTCAGGATGACCTTTTTGATCTTTGTTGATTTCAGTTAAATATTTATTGTTGATATTTGTTGAGGATTTATTAGTTCAGTTGATGTTAAAAATTTGAACAGCTTATCGATCTGTTTGGGATGATCTACTAAGTACCTGCGGGTTTGACCGCTAAGCGCCTGTTGAAATACGGATTCCACTGAGGCGAGCAGTATCAGTCAGTTTTAACGTTTGTGGTGACACGGAGTCGTAAGCTGTGCATCCATAGTCCTTGTATCGGATTCTAGAGTAGCTACTAGTTCCATAAATCATGGACATATGTCTCTTATGTGGTCCTTTAGCAATGAAGTGATAAAAAGGCAAAGCCAATATATTGGTTTTTAGCACGGCGGGACCACCTATCCCTGCCAATATATTGTGATTTAGGAGCATAAGGGTTACGCCCAGTATTGAAATGTTTGGTTTTGGAGTTAACACCATTTCTAATGGGGCGATTTTGTTCCTTTACATGACATCTCTTTCTAGTTTGATGTGATGTTAAGAAATCAAAAATGACAGAAGGTACAGACAAATTTTGTAACAGCATAAGCCCCACTCCTAGTGAAACGATTTTGCTTCAATTTGTAATACATTTCTCTTAACCCTTTCCTTACTGTAGACTGCTGTAGGAGTCGAGGCACACCATGCTCCTACAACAATGGACTTGACTAGCAGTCAAGAGACGCCATACACCTGGAACGAAGGACTTGTACAGCAGTCCGACCCTCCTCTCTCGTTTACCGGTTCCCTATGGCTGAATTTTCCAGGATCTCGACTTTGGGGTTATTAAGCAATGGCTGAGGGAAGCTTTAGCTATTTCTCTCATTACTAGGTGTCGGGGGAATTCGAATTTTAACTTTGTAAATATTTCTAAAATGTAAATACAGATAAAAAAAAATTAACTCCGCCAGTGTTAGCTCCAAAGCCCTAATACAAAAAGGAGGGGTTTTAAAATAAAAAAAAGTCCGTCACGCAGGAGCTGCATAACTAAGCACTTTCCTCAGAATTTGGGTAGTGTAGACTGCTTTCCAGAACAATTTGCTTAAAATATCCTACATAAATAAAATAAAAACATGAATAGTTCTCTTATAAATTTGTAATGAGTAACTGATCAATTATTAATTTGCTTCCAGAGTTATGTTTACACATGGTACCTATTACACTACGTAATAAATACAAAAAACCTCATATTATCGTATTTTGATCTAACGCAGGAACAGGATACAGTCACTCTAGTGGTAGAAAGCGCTCATTGCGGAGGCTTTGTGAGCCTACGTCTGGCGGGCTTTTCTATTGAAATATATTACAAATTAAACCCCCGCTTTCCGATTGACCGATTCAGCTCATTTTTACAACACTTCTTTCTCATGAGTTACCCACGACGTATACCGCGTTTCGTTACAATACAGCAGAAATTACGACCGGTATGAGTATAATAGGAATTTGGGTCCGGAGTAAACCCCCCTTCTAATGAACCGATTCAGTTTATTTTTACAACACATATTTACCTGTAGATTACCACTACGAATACCGAGTTTTGTCGAAATATACCAAAAATCACGGCTGGTAGTGGCGAATTGGTATTGTGGGTCTGGAGTAAACCCCCCCTTCTAATGAACCGATTTAGTTCATTTTTATATCTCAATTTTCTCTCTATATTAACACAACGAATACCAAGTTTTGTTGAAATATAACAAATATTACGGCTGACATAGTCAAATTAATGTTATGTGTTCGGGGTAAACCCCCCCTTCTGGTGGGCCGACTTTGGTGGTTAACGAACTCGTTCAATCGTTTGCTAATTGAATGCTATATACCAAGTTTCGTGACGAAAAAACAAAAACTCTGGCCGCTATCGTGTTAACAGACATATATAGACATATATATATATATATATATATATATATATATATATATATATATATATATATATATATGCATATATATATATATATATATATATATATATATATATATATGCATATATATATATATATATGCATATATATATATATATATATATATATATATATATATATATATATATATAGATATATATAAATTTTAACGGGGTCATTTTCGGTGTCTACTAGGTAGGATCGATAAAGATTTGAAGAAATTTTTCAAAAATTCCGTCATGAGTCCAACCTCAATAGCTACTTTCCTTCGGAGGAAAGTGCTAATAGGTTATAATTCAACCTTAATATTTAGAGCTAAAAAGAAAAAGTTAATAAAATAAAGCTTTCCTATGATTTGAAATTTTAATGGAGGAAATTATATGAAAGAGTTTTACTACCTGTGTGAACTCTTTCATATAATTTCCTCCGTTAAAATTCTCTCGAGGCCCGAGAGATCGCCTTACTGCAGGGCCAGCCAGCACCAGGTTAATAATTATAGTGAAATTCTTAGCAATAATAAAGTTAGTAAATGAATTTCATTAAAACACTATAATCTTACATTTTTTCCAAAATGTATGTAGTTAAAGTAATAGTCGTAAATTACTTGTGCAAATGGTAAATCTTGGAATTCACTCAAACATACAATTAGAAACCAAACTGCAGAGTTATTTTCTGTGCCAATATGACTTGGTATGATTTTTAAAAAGGTGTTCCTAAAAAAGAAAGAAAGAATATTAAAATTATTAAAAGTCTAAATGGTAATGTAAAATCTTTTGGTTCTGAGGAAGAAAAATGAGCCTGAGCTAATTAAGAAGAGCATACGTTATCGAGCCTTTGGAGAACCAGCTACTGCAAGCAAATTGGAATAAAATTCTCTTTTTTTGGGTAGAAATTTCATTCAGAACTAACCAAGGTAGCTTTGCCAGAGGGCTTGCCTCGACATCATACATTTCCATGTTGTCAACAATTATATTCTTTGTATACTGGAAAAAAAAAATTACTTTCATTAAAATATAATGTATGGGGAAAATACTGACAATTGATCATTAAAAGTTTGCATTACCTCCAAAACATCAATTTTTTTTACTTGATAAATTTTGTATAATTGTAGGAATGTTATAAGTATGACTCATAATAAATGTTTTGTGCTAATCTGAAGGCTGTCATCACCTTTTAGTGCTTTCCTCCGAGGAAAGTATCTCAATAGATAGCACTCATGACAGAATTGTTGATAAATGTACACAAACACACACACACCAGAGATAAACCACTGTTAACGATAAATGCCAGAGATCGTGTTAACAGACACGATTCTCCCAAAAGATTAAACGTGTTTGTTAACCAGCAAAATCGGTCCATCTCGAGGGGAGTAGTTATTTGTCCATACCGGCTATAATTGTTTTCGTATTGCATCAAAACTCGGCATTCATTATGTCCATCTTAATAGAAAAATATGTTGTAAAAGGGGCACAGCTCTCGACTGCTAGTCAAGTCCTTCGTTCCAGGGGCACGGCAGCTCTCAACTGCTAGTCAAGTCCTTCGTTCCAGGGGCACGGCAGCATATATATAATTATTTAAGTTTGAACGTCCATTACAATTAACTCAAAATTTTAAGACGGGTTATCTATAGGTAACCACCCTTTTCTAGCCAGGATATGGATGTTGCCTTTCTTTTTTTCTAAAGAGAAGCCACCACTCATAGTGGGAATCGAACCCACGTCCCTTGACACGGAGTGTTAAGTGCTCACGCCTTAACACTCGTGGCCACCGGGCGTCCGGTATGTATAAAAAAGCATAACTATTACATTTTTTTGTTTTATTTATATAGGTTAATTTAAGCAAATTATTCAGGAATGCAGTCTACACGTCCCAAATACTGAGGAAAGTGCTTAGTTATGCAGCTCCTGCGAGACAGATTTTTTTAATATTAAAATGGAGTTTTATTACTATTATGACTATTGTGGAAATATTTCCACCTTGAAAATTTCTAAAGTTCCAGAGTTGAGATAAGATAAATATATTAAAATGCATTTACCTCAATAACTTTCTCTTGGGACAACATTTCGTTGTCAGACATTACTGAGAGAACTCCACGAACCCATGCTCGAATAAAATCTTTTCTCTCTGGGTACTTGAGAATTAAATTAGTCAAACATTTAGTTGCTATTTTTCTGATAATAACCAACTTGTCTTTGCAACTATTGATCAGCATCTGTAATAGGAAGACAAGCTCAACAAATAAATAAAATTATTCTTTAACACTTAAATGCCACAAAATTATTTGTAAGCATAAAATATAAGCCTAAAAAAATCCTCGATTGATCCATGATGTTGTAGAGATGCAACAGATTATGAAATTAATTACTGCGCACTTGAAATCTTGAATCAGTCAAAACCAGTCATGTGCTGGTAGTCAAATGTTCTAACCCCAATCTAGTTACTGAACTTTTAGAAGCAAAATATACTGTGTTTCCACCGAGATTCAGAAATGGAATTCCCTCACCTCCCAGATAGTAATAATTGATAGTAATCGAGGGATTCGGTGTTAGGGGGTACAGTACAACAAACCCAGAATTTTTCAGTTTGTTTAAGATTACCAACAGTTGTGGAAAACTTGCAAGTAAGATTTTAAGAGACAGATAAATATGTGTTTTTGCTGAGTGGTTAGGAAGAAACGAGAACAATAGAAGAACAAGAAAACACATTTTGATCTCTGTTTGGCCTCCTCCATCTCCTAATAGCTAAATCCATCCTCACCTTAAATGATATTTTGTTAATTATTTTGAAGTTTTATTTTTTTTTAAACAAATATTTAATTTTTTTTTCTAGTTAAGACCCTTAATAATATGGTAAAGACCATGTTTTTACGATTCTTCACTCAACCCTACCAGCCTCCCACATGTTGTGTTAGAGAGATCAAAGAATTCCAAATAAGACCATGAGAGAATGAAAAGAAGAATTTGAAAAAAAAATTATACATACAAAGCAAGCAATGTTTCCTTTTTTTCTTCCTACCTTTAAAAAAAATTAAAAAATTGAATTTCTACGACTTCTTTTCATAATTAAATTCTCTGACATTTCCATGTTGGTGGGAACCCTGTAAGTGAATAAAATGTATTTGTGGTTAATAATAAATGTGGTGTGAATTTTTTTTGCAACAAAAATAAATAACTGTTTCAAAAATTACCATACTACATCGTAAATTATTCGGTTAACGTATAACGTTGGAGATATGCAACATTTGATTTTTGCTAAACACACAGCTTTTTACTTTTGTTATTAATTTTTTTCCCCTTATTTTTCTCTGAATAAATACATCAAAACGGGGGCGAGATTAGCTCAGTGGTAGAGCACTGGACTAATATGCTGGAGGCCTGAGTTCAAGTCCCGAGCAAGCACTTTAGATTTTTTTTTCTAGTGTCTTCGTTCATGGGTTGAACTCAGCCTCCCTGACCGTCCCTAGGCCAACCCAGCATTTCATTAATTTATTAATGGGTACCTTGGTGCTAATGACTCTAGCAGTCAAAGCAGCAAGGGGAAAATCAGGCGGCCGGAGCACACTATCTCTGACCACACTATCTCCCTAGTGTGCTGTATAGCCATGAATCAGATACCTCTACAGTATCTGTCCCTCAGGGCCCTCGTGGCCTATTACGGGACTGATTTTTTTTTTAAATACATCAAAACAGTCATCTACAATTTAAAAAAAAATAATCATGGATTTAATAGATTTAATATTACCTCTGTACGTTCTTCAGAAATCCATTTTTCGTTGAGCAGGCATATTTCAGAAATTAATTTTAAAGCATTTTTACGAACATAAGTTTTTTCATCTTTTGCAAGTTTCTCAATATATCTAATAAGCAAAGACCCAGTGGGGAGCGGATTGGCAGGCAAAGGTAATTTATTTTTTTGCTTAAAAAAAGCTTCAAAATCAAATAGTCCTTTCTCTTCTCCAGACACATTATTGTCTGAAAGAGTGAATACTTCACTAATCACGTTTTTAGTAAGTGGACAAGTTGAGGCCATTATATTTGCGAAAATGTTTAAAGATTTCTGCCTCACCAACGGAGAAATGTCGAAGAATCTTGAGATGACTGCAGCGAACAGCAATTTAACGAGAAGCTCTTTCTCTGAACGCAATGATTCTTCTCTTTGATTCCTATATGTCTGCTCAGGATATGGAGTGCCATTATTTTGTGTTTTAGTTATCACATTTATAAGTTCCGAAATGAGGCCGATAGCACAAGTCCTATACATAACGACTTCCTCAAATCCGAAACTAATGATCCACAAAACCAACTCTTGAAATACTGAAAAAGGAAATAATTTAATAAAATTCACAATCTCGGGAATTCCATCTTCTCTTATCCTGGCTTTTTCAGGCATCCTCACGCACATCTGCTGGACTAGGGCCTTCACACCGGGAGCAGCAGCCGTACCGAGGTCTGCTAATATTTTTTGAATAAATGAAAAAGTGTGTTCTTTCATTGCAAGGGGTTGCTTTATTGACATTTCAAAGTTCTGCTCATCGGTTAGCAAAGAAGGCAAAAAACAGCTCATGATAGACAACACGGTTTGCCCCACATCACCATGATTTGCCACACACAGTCCTTCCAAAATAGAGTAAGACATCAGTGCAATATTACCAATTGTGTTGACAGAAGGAATTTTTGCAAAAATATTAGTTTCGATTTCGAGTCTGGTGAGGCTGACAAGTTGTTGAATAAGGTTTACAACAGAGTAAGTCTCATTTTTTAATTGAAGTTCCCTCAAACAAAGAAATAAATCATCTAACAATAGGAGAATGTTACCCAGAATTTCCTCTTTGTCGGAATCGGTAAAGCCTAAAGAAGAATTCCGCAGATCTCTCTCTTCCTCCTCTCGAGCTCGTTCCTGCTGTGTTTTCTTACCTCTTGAATTCTTCCGTGCATTTCTACTAGATTCTACATTTATGAAAACATTACCAAATTTTAGGACCATCATTGCTTGGTCAAATAAAATAGAGTTGAAAACATTACATGCCAATGCTCCAGGAATGGATAACATGGTCATGTAAAGTCTACTGGACGTAAAAGCCAGTCGACGCATTTTCCGATCTTTCAATTCACCAATATCATTTCTAGTGAACGTACTCATAAGAGACAATAAAGCCTTATGATTAATCTTACATTGAGATAATGTGTGCCATGATTTTTTAAAGCCCCCAGGGATAAGGAAATTATTGTTATTATTCCAATTCTTCAAAGCAGCAATGAGTTGCAGCATGCATTCATCAAAGTCTTTGTTGACAATTTGTAGGAGATAATCTAAAGGCATTTCCTTATCTCCAGTAAAATCAGAACTCCAAGTAGAATCTACCCATTCTTCAGGAATAAATTGTAATTCAAAATTATAAAAAGATTCTAAAACATTCATTTTTACTAACACACTTCAAGCTATAAAATTACATTAATTATTTATAAAATATATCCACTGATAAACTTAAAACCCGAATTAGCACAATTTTAGAAATTTGAGACGTGGATAACTCAGCCGACCAGAGCAAACTTGAGCGAGCTTGACTATACTGGCAGGCCGAGGGTACCCGAAGTTAGGCGACGGAAGCCGAAAGGATTGTGAAATGTCTTTCCTCTGTTAGCGCGGTCCCTCCCTCCATAAGGGGAGTGCAAAAATAGACCGATTTTGATGAAAGGACCCCGCCCTTTCCTTATGGAAAATGGCTTTCGGTCAAATTGAACGAACCTATGCTCGTTGGATAGAGGAAGTCTTTCTGAAAAAAAGTCTCCATGGGAACAAAACCCGAAAGTTGGAACTTTTGGGTATCCGAAGTTTTCCATTTTTAATTTTTGAAAAATCTCGAGATTTCTGGTTGGAAGGTTTCCCTTATCAATATTTTTTGAAGGCCTTTCGAAAGACACCACATTTGACACTCCTACCCTGGGGGGGGGAAGCTTTTTTTTTGTAATTATCGTCCATCCATTATCATTTGAAGATCATTTCGAAGACAATACAATGAAACCTTGTCTCATACCCTTACCCAACCTCCAGCTCCACCAAACGTGGTTCAGGCAAGAGTTGAGACCGATAATCTAACAGCGAGAAATGCTCAATGGAGGCGCATCGACCACCAGGATGTTCCAGATTTTCCTCTGTTAGATTTAGCATAGTTAGAAGACTTAACAGTCGGAGTGTATCAAATCAATCTGGCTCCAGCCTACATCCAGGATAAACTGTTGCGAGAAAACGAAGAAGAACTGCAGTTGGACGAACATATCAGAGAAGCAGGTTTCCTGCGTATAAGAGTCTTTTTATGATTCCGAAACGCTACGAGATATCAACTTTTCATTGCTTATAAGATCCCTGATGGCAATGACAGTGACGACGACGAAGATGGTCGAGACCTTATCGATGGTTACTACTGCCAGTGCCCAGCTGGCAGTAGAACACTAGGTGTTTGTGCTCACGTTGCCAGCATTGTGTGGTTCTTGAGATATGCTCGTCAGCATTAAAACATCAAATATCCGAGTTCTTATTTGCTGAATCAGCTGATCGATAGCAAACGAAAATTCAAAACAGTTGACAGTAGTCTAAGAGACAAAAAACGGCCCTTTTCAGGGCCACTAATGTTAAAGTCTGCTAACGGAACACTTTTTTTGCGAAAAGAGGCCTTTTTTTGAATCATACAAGCTGGAGGTGGGTTGGGGTGGGGTTGGGGTTGGGGGTGGGGTAAGGGTGTGAGGCAAGGTTTCAGTATATTGCCTTCGAAAAGATCTTCAAATGATAATGGATGGACGATAATTACAAAAAAGCTTCCCCCCCCCCGTGGGTGGGGGGGGGGGAGTGGCAGAAGTGTTAAATGTGGTGTCGTTTGAAAGGCCTTCGAAAAATAATTGATAGGTATTTTTTTTTGCTGGCCAAAAGGCTTGGGAAACCTTCCAACCAGAGATCTCGAGATTTTGCAAAAATCACAAATGGAAAACTTCGGATATCCAAAAGTTCCAACTTTCGGGTTTTGTGCCCATGGAGACTTTTGTTCAGAAAGACTTTCTCTATCCAATGAGCATAGTTTCTTTCAATTTGACCGAAAGCCATTTTCCATAAGAAAAGGGCAGGGTCTTTTGCTACAAAACGTCGGTTACTAGAACGTCGGAGAACTGTTTTCCAGGCGCGGGTCGCGCGAAAAAATCGTTGCGCTACGGATTTTAGTTGCTTCCAGGTACACTTTTTATAGGTGCTTTAAAGTAGGAAATCGAATGAAACCATTTTTAAGGCGATATCTGTAACCGTTTTCGGGAGAAGTAGAAAACCTAGTTTTTATAACTAGTTTTCGGTTTGGGTACTTAGAATCGTGGAATTAAGTTGAAATATTTTCTTCATGTTTGAAATTCACCCAAACTAAGATATTTAAATTTTGGTTAAATTTGAAGTTAAGGAAGTATTAAAGAAAAAAAATGTATTAACAGACATGAAAAGTTTTGGGATCTTCCTATGTTTTCCTTAACATCTCGAAAACGATTGGAAAATCGAGGTAAGTGGAAGGTGACTATTCGAAAGTTTCCTAAATTCTCTACAAAAAGATTCTGAAGCAATTTTCGACGGATACAGTTTTTATTGTTTGTTGTTTTTGTAATAGATTTTAGCAGTCAAATATTTATTATTACTAGGTGTGCCCGCGACTTCGTCCGCGTGTATAGTGACTTAGGGCAGTATTTTTGAATATATCTTTTGGTTTATTTTGGATTATAAACACCGTCGTACGTGTATTTAAAAAAAAAAAAAAACTATTTTACAGTAATTCTTCTCTACACACGATATTACGCGTATACCCATGGGGGATTAAGCATACAGGCTGCTAGGATTGCTAAAACCTGACAGAGCCACTAAGCTGACTCCTTAGGGATTGTTAAACCCTGGTGTGTGTAAAGTATCTGACAGACAGCAGATAAAGAGACAAAATAGTATTCTTTTCCATATATCTGCCATCTACAGCGATCTGTTATTATAATATAATAATACTTTTATTTTATTTTAATTTTTTTTACGACCGATTTAGTTTATTAGCATAAATATGCTTTAGCGGTGACTAAACAGGAAAAACCGTTACAAAAAGTGTCACAAGAAGGAGTCCGCTGGCGTTCTTGCATCTTGCATGCAAAGTGGCGTTCGCGCATGAGCAGAGGCCATGTACGAAAAAGAAGACTGTATGTTATAGAGTACATTACACAGGTTTGTCGGGAGGACCTTTGAATTTTTTTTATATATCTTTATTTGAAAATTATACAATACATAAAGTATTTTTTATAATTCTTTTGTTCATGAAATAAAGTCATGATGTATCGGTACGGAAAAAAAAGCCCAGTGGCCAAAACCTATTAGCTAGGAATTTACACAGATGTTTACATTTTGTTTTTGTGTGGCTATTTACATTTATAATTTTTACATTTTACAAGCTTAGTTTACAATAGGTCTCTAGGCCATTTGTGCTAGGCCTAGGTCTCTAGGCCATAAGGCGACGGTGAGGGTTACTTAGTGGAAACGGCATCTAGGCTGCAGCTCCTCCTCTCCCCCCGAAATTTCTATTTAATTGGTAAAAATATGTCATAAAAACCTTAAAAATAAATTAAATAAGATCGTTTGGTTCAGATTTTTTGGGGGGAGGGGGGGGGGGGGGGTGTAATAGCGTTTTAATTGGCCAATATCCAAGTTCTAAATTGTTAGTATTTCATACCCCCGAAATGCTCCCAGCCCCCCCCCCCCGATGTAATTTTGTATATACGCCCATGATTCTATTCCTTTACAAAAGTCACTAGGGATAAGAATAGAAACGAACTGTGATAATGCAGTTCCTGCTAGTCGGACTTTTAAATGTTTACATTTTTTAAGAAAGATCAAAACAAACAATTAACTGTTTCTATTACAAGCTTTCTAAGAATAAGGACGTTATTGAAACGGCAAAAGTTGACGCAGTTCCTCCGATTCAGACTTTTTTGTGTGTTAATAATTACGCCTAACAGCTTGATTACAAGAAATGTTTCTTTCTGACAGTAACTGCAGTCGCGAATGGTGGATAACCAAGAGTAGAACCTTCCCCAAGTCACATGTGTTAATTGTATGTGTTTACCAATGAGATAATTATTAAACTATCTGTTTTATAGGTTTATAGAGGTCTCATTAATTTATCTAACAGATTATTACATCAGTTATCACTGGAAATTAAAAGATTCTTCTGTTCTAGTTGGTTTTATGATAAATTGTTACCTTAAGGAGATACTTTGATGTCTCAATTTTTCTCTTTTTCTTTTACATTACTTTCATAACTGATTACAATTAGACGCATAAACGGTCACAAATAGACTGATAATTTGAACTTCGTCAATAGAATTAATAATATTTACTTCAGTAGTAGTTTTTATTTGTTTTTCGATTTATGTTAATTTTATGTCATGACATTCTCATCTGAATCAGAAACTTCTGACGCTGTTGAGTTATTACATCCTAACGTTTCAGGATTACCATTGACTTTATCAGGTAAACTATTAATTTTTTTTTAGTAACTTTAAAATAATGATTTCGACAAGGAATAATGTTAATTTCCTTTTGTTAAGGTTCTATTTCCAATGTTTTAATGGACCGTTTTATTAGTAATGTCACTTTTTGGCATATTGAAGTTGTGCCTAGTTTCCAGGAGCTTATTACTTGTCTCATAACCACTTTACCTAGGTTCTTTTTTAGTGGCAAGTGACAAGTATTAGTAAATGTTGCAATTAAAAGAGAATAGGAATTGATTCTCTTTACTAAGCAGCAAGTAATCTCCTTTACTACCATGTTGCTGTGCAGTTGTCCCTTGTCACGTCGTGTAAACAGCCGAACATGTGTTTAGTGACAAGTTATTAACCGGATGGACCTTATTGATTACACTAAATGTGAACGAACCAGCTTAATGAATGTGCCTACTAGGGATGCAGTGACAGAAAGCATTTGTCCACGGAAGTGTGGACGAGTACTTGTCACAAAGCCAGCTTAGTATATATACATATATATATATATATATATATATATATATATATATATATATATATATATATATATATATGGGGGCGAGGTTAGCTCAGTGGTAGAGCACTCGACTAATGAACTGGAGGACCCGGTTCAAAACCCGAGCGCGCACTAAAGATTTTTTCTTCTAGTGCTGCCGTTCGAGGGTTGGATTTGGGGTCCCAGATCTGTCCCTAGGGACACCCAGCCTTTAATAAATTTAATTAATAATGGGTACCTTGGGTGCTAATGACTCTAGGCAGTCGAAGCAGCCAAGGGGAAAATCAGGCGGCCGGAGCATAGTGTTGACCACACTATCTCCCTAGTGTGCCGTACGGTCAAGAATCAGATACCTCTACAGTATCTGCCACTCTGGGCCCTTGTGGCCTGTTACGGGACTGATTTATATATATATATATATATATATATATATATATAAGATCTAGCTTCTTATTGAATAAAATGTTGGTAGAAGCTTGCGCCCAACAGTGATTGAATGAGCTTGGTTTTTGAAAATGATAAATTTTTTATATTATTTTTACTGCTTGGAGATGTGAGCTATGAGTAGCTTTTCTGATGTTATTTTCCAACCCCACACCTGCAAGTTTTATTAAATACAAAAATGAGGTCACATTAGCACTGTGTGGTGAAATTGGTACAAACCACACTCCTTATATATTTGTCTGAGAGCGAACAGACAAATATATAGTAACATATTGGTCTGTTCCCACTCTTTGGGCAAAGTTCGACCCATTGGTATCAGTTAAATGAAAATTTCTTAGTCGGAGAGCTGGTAACGCACTTTTCATGAAGTGTTTTACACACTCTGAAATTTTGCTGTAATGTACCTCTTGGGTAGATAAGAAGGTAAATATGTGTTTCCTGGGCATACCTTGGTGCACCAGGGACTGCGCATAGGGTAAAGGTGCAAAACAATATTGCCCAAAAGTAGAGTTTTATTCAGAAGCCAGCTACTATTAATGAAAAAAAAAAATGCAAATTAAGGCAATTTTAAAATTAATAATAAATAAGGCAGGCACTTTTAAGGGGGTTCAAATGTAAATTTAAAAAAAAAAAAAAAAAAAAAAAACCTAGTTTTTATTTTTAATGTTAAACGAAGTGCTTTATTCACGCTGTGATTTAAACAGCATCTTCAATAAACATATTTGATAATAATTACAAAAAGGCCGACACTTTTGTGGGGTTTAATTATCAGGAAACATAAAAATAAATGTTGCCTATGATAGACTGCAATACACTACACGTAACCGTAAGAGTGAATGTTGGCACCTCGCAGTTTAGGTTATTCTCTGCGCTCTCATTGGTTCTTGCTCATATGATCTTGTACAGCTGTTCCAGTTTAAATGGCAGCGCGAATAAAACTCTCATTTAATATGAGAATAAAAACAATTAAGTTTTTTTTTATGTGTTATACGCCTTAAAAGTGTCTGCCATATTTATTATTCATTATTTAAAATTGTCTTAATTTTACTTTAACGATAGTTGGCTTCTGATCAAAACTCTATTTTGGGGAAATATTTTTTTTGACCTTTCCCTTATGCGCAGTACCTGGTGTTCCAAGGTATGTCCAGGAAACACATATTTACCTTCTTATCTACCCAAGAGGTACATTATAACAAAATTTCAAGGTGCATAAAACACTTCATGAACGGTGCGGTTACTGGCTCTTGGACTATCTTAGCAGTATAATTTTGTAGGAATTTCACTACGCTGTACTAATGTGATCCCATTTCACGTTACCTTTCTATGATTTGTCATCCTGATTCTTCAGGAGGTATTTTACTTCGATTAAAATAATAAATAATTATCATAAATCACAATTTCATTAGGCGGCGGCAAGATTAAAAAAATCCATGCCTGTGACTTCAGTGGCTGTTCTGCAAAGTTTTCTCGTCCTTGGAGGCTTGCGGCGCATAAAGCAGTCCATTTAGGGAAGGTAAATTTTGAATTTATTCAACTATTCCGTTTGCTATAAATGATTTTCAAATATAAATTTATTTATTTCCTTTAGAGGCCTTTTCCTTGTGATTATGAAGGTTGTGACAAAGCATATACTTCAAATTATCACTTAAGAAGACATAAGTCTACTTCTCACGCGAAAACAGCTGCCCAAAAAACATATAAGTAAGTAATTTTTCATTATAAATTTAAAGTTAATTAAAATGTGCACCTTGGAAGGGACCGGGTTAGCAGCTCGTTTTGTGTACTCAATTGTAAAGGCAGGGAAACCTCTGTGCCACATGCCAAATGTTTCCTACTCCTTCAAATAAAAATAGAAAAAATAAAATCCTTGTGGACACCTTTACTAAATGTGTTGTAAGATGACAAATAAATTGTATGTATGCCAACTATTGGATTCTACAGAAACAATTGTCAAATTAAGATATTTTGCAATGTAGTTTAGGACGTTTGTATTTAGGAAATGGTTGTATTTTGAAATATACTTATTTTGAAATAAAAGACAGTTATAACTTTTAAGGAACAAGTTAGAGATATATTTTTTTGTTCTTTTGTTTTACACATGTTATTTTTGAATTAAAATAAACATATTGTTTCAATAATTAAATTAATTTGGAGAGTGGCGATAATAAATAAATCTTGATTTTCAACATTGTATCAAATTTAAAAATACAAATGGTGATGACAAAATGAGGGAAAATTATTGAGGGGGTAGATATATTCAGGGCAATGGTTAATTTTTTAGAGGAAATAACTTTTTTTTTATCTGAAAAAATGGCCTTTTTGTTATTTAGAAGAGACATGTATTTATATTTGTAAGAGAAAAAATAGCAAGGAAATATTTTAATTCTAATTTAATCAAAAAGGAAGTACCAGTATAAAATCTTTTTAACCCTTGCCATCGCGCGGTATTGGGTAGATACAAAGGAGCAACGTCTGAGGGAAATCTGCTAAGATAGGATAGAATGCAGCAGCTCCCCTCACTTCTAGCTGATTTTTTCATTGTCCTCATCATCTTAGTTTTAAATTTTGAGGATGAGGATGAGGTTTAGCCTTTTTGTGCACTATTTTTGCTTTGTGGATACATTGCGCATCCCAAGGTAATTATTTGTATTTACGGGTTTTTAAAAATTGTTTGCTTACGATGTTCTATTTGGTTCTTTATATGTTATTTCTTGTTTAGCTGTTAGTGGTTTCTACTGCGAACATCTGGATAAGAGTGAGTCGCTACATTTGCGAGCTCTATAATAAATAAATATACGTTATTTAACACAGGACTATGGCTGAAATATAATTTAAGTATGAAAATTATATTATTATCTCTCATATATCGTGTGTCCACGTGTTACTTGGGCTCATGCAACCAATTTTTAGTTTGTTAGATCAATAATACCTCAATGCCGTACAATATTATCGCCATTCTTAGCCAAAAACTTAACAGCAGCTCAACAGAGAAATAGGTAAATGAATGCGCTTTGCAGATGGAACTTAGAGAGAGGGATGTCATTCCGCCTCCATCCAGGAAGAAACGTAAACGTTGTAAACCATTTGTCGCCTCAGAAAAACATGACTTACCCAATACGCTTGTAAAAATTGTGAGAAAAAGATATGCGTTCTACACGCCATTTTTTAAGTGATGACTGCTATCTAACTGCAAAGACATTCATCAATGAAGAAATAAAAGAATAATTTTTGCATGCCACTTCGAGTTCTGAATTTCCTATTTTTTTTAGTTTCTTGGTTGTCCTTTTGAAGATATAATGTTTTTTTTTCATGTGCTTATTTGTTCACTTTATTATTTTCATCTTCTTACTGATTTGACCTATTTTTACTTGACTCAAGATAACAGTTATACTTCCTTAAAACCTTTTTATATTTAGCAGTATGTTTTCTACTCTTCTATTTTTATTTAATAATTAACTTGCATTTAAAAGACTATTTATTGTTTATTGTATATGACTTAATTTAAAAAAAAAATAAATATATTAAGTACAATAATACTGAGTTGATTACCCTAACAAGAATTATAATAAAGTTTTAAACATTTAGCTGAATTAAACATTTATAATTATTCCAATATAAAAAAATCAAGCACGTGCTCCCGAGGGTTAAACTATATCCAATAGAGAAATGCTTTGATCATGTAGGAAACATTGAAAATGAATATAAAGCTAATGATTGTATTACAGATACTGGAATAGATAGGCTCATTATTGATATAAGTGAGGATTCAGGTTCTGATGATAGTAAAATAAGAAGCACTGACTCAGAATGATCTATAAACTATTCAGTATCTGCCTGATTAAACCTAAAATATTTAATTGAACTTCATATTCCTTCTATTGTTTACTTTAAATAAAGACATTTTCAGGTCATTTGAAAAACCATTTATTCACATGCTAAAATATAAAAGACACTTCATATTAAAACATAAGTTGTAAGGCTCTGTCAATCTGGCACGGGATGGCGGGAGCGGGAAACCCGCTTCAGGTGCGAAATATGGTACCGCGGGGTACTCCACACCACAGCGGGAACAGGATTTTATTTATTCCAGATCAAATTGTGTTTTATAGAAGTATGTTTTCAATCATTTTAAGATTTATTGTAATTTTTATTTTCTCTTGTAGATGTCATTATAAAGGATGCAAGAAGGAGTTTAAATTTATTCAAAATGAGAGGAAGCATTTTAGAAGAAGTCATGAGGAGAAGGTATGCAAAATATGCGGAGAACAGTTTTTTAAATATGTGCAGCTTAAGAAGCATATGAAGATTCATACTACCGGATATCTATTCGAGTATGTGTCTCAACTGTAATCTGTAACATTTTTTTAATGTGGTACATTGAAATGACTGTTTTAGACAGGCTCACATTTTTGTTGTAGGTGCGAGCAATGTAAATTAATTTTCCAGCATCAGTTCTTATATAAACGCCACATGCGTAGTCATTTGTTACATGCTTGCCCGATTAAAAACTGCTCCTCGGCATATCAGCACTGGTCAAGTTTGAGAAAACACGTAGCGACACATCCTTTTGGTAAACTCTTATTTTCTTTATGGTTAATAATACAATTATTTATTTTCATTAATTATACATCATCAAATTAAATCTTTATTGATTTATGTTTACAATGCGTCACTTCTGAGGTGAACACATCAAATTAATCATCTGTACGGATGCCTAGATGTTGTTCAGGGAGGTGTCTTTGGTACCATAAGATATTCAAGACTTAAAATAAAAAAAATAAATGAAATACACTTCTGTGGTTCTGGAAAGTGATTTAGATTATTTTCAACAACTCCCAAGATCTGAAGATGAAGATAAAGATTTTTTTTTTAATATTTCAAATTTTTTTTTCGTTCGGAAGGAAGATGAAGAGGCCGAGTGATTAACTTTTGCTACTCTTAGTTTTCCATGCATTAAGGTGCCTAAAAGCTTACTTTAAGTCAAAATTCAATTGGAGTAGGTCTTTAAATGTTTCACAAAATATTAACTGTATATATATATATATTGACTCCTTCTTTAAATTGGATGTTTAATTAATTGTGTTTTGTCTCTAATTTCAGATTTTGTTTGTGCGTACTGCAAAAAAGGATATCGAAATAAAAAATTTTTAAAATTACATATACTACGTCACTTGAATGGCTTCAAAAGAAAACCATATCAGCTGAAAAAAGTTACTTGCGGCTTGTGTGAAAAGGTCATTTTAGGAAAGGTATTACAATAACATTTTCTGAAATATATTCTCTTTATTTAATTACAGTTCTTATTAATTTTCTCTCTATAAAAGATTGCAGTAGTTTTGTGTTTGCTCATTATATTTCTGAAAAATTGATTAACTTGTTTTGAAATATAATTCTTTATATGCACCTTGGTATGACCCATTCCTCAGACCCTAATGTGTCATTTATTTACGTCATCATTTTACGTTTTGGCCTTCAGGCCATTTTCAAATTCTTAATACTAGCTATATATCTTAAGGATATAAAAGAAAATGGCTGTGATTAAGAATTAGATGACAAGGTCTAAATTTAAAAGTTTTAATAAAGAGGCTGCTAGTATTAAGAATTTGAAAATGGCCTGAAGGCCGAAACGTAAAATGACAATGTAAATAAATGATACAAAATAAGACTTGATAAGATAAAAAAATAAGACTTGACCTCAGAATTTGTCTTCCTTTTTTGGGGGGGAAAAAGGATAATATTTAAAAAAAGACAATTCTTTATATGAGAAAATTGTTTAATATTTAAAGACTGATACTTTTGTGCAAAAATATACTTTTGTGTCTCTTTATAAACACCTTGTTTGTGTGTCTCTTTGTGCTTTATGGCTTAAGTCTTTCTCTTCTTATTTCTTGACTTTTGAGCTTTCAAGTATTACTGTACTTGTAGTATTGCAGCCGTAGAAGCTATTCAGGCGTATTTCAACTCATTACTCTCTCAGCCCATTCATTTTATCAAATTTTCATAAGTTTTTATACTTTTGTCCATCCCCATCAGCATATCCTCCCAGGAAGACACTTCTTTAGGGTGGCTTAACACTTGATAGTTATTGCAGGATATTTATGTCAGAGAGAAATTGTGACTAATGAAAACCATGTAAAATGTATGTCGGCAATAAATTGTTCATGGTTTACACTAGTCAGAATTTCTCTCTGATATAAATATCCTGCAATAACTATCCTAGCGTAAACCCGCCCTAAGATTTGACCATCAGGCAAGACCAGATTTGTTATGTGTTATTATGTTGTTGCTTTCTCCTATTAATCAATTCCACACTTGTTTTTCTTGTTTGTGGTAAGATTATAATTTTTTTATTTATTTTTGTTTGTTTTTTCTTTTTTTTCTTGTCTTGTTTATGCATTTATTTTTTATTCATTTCCTTTTATAGCCCCCATTGTTTTTTTAATATTTATTTGTTTATTTTGAACTATCTAATTATATTCTCATCCCCTTCTGAATATTGTTTCATCATTCCTCCAACCCCTATTCCTCTTCTTGCTCCAGTATTCTACAATCCCTCCGTAATCACTATCTTATTTTTAATATTATAATCTATGTACATATGTACTTATGTTTTATTTTATTACTTAAGGCTTTGTTAATAATATTTTTATTCATTTTTCTGTTTTTG
Source organism: Gonocerus acuteangulatus (assembly GCA_946811695.1). Lineage (NCBI taxonomy): Eukaryota > Metazoa > Arthropoda > Insecta > Hemiptera > Coreidae > Gonocerus > Gonocerus acuteangulatus. The sequence continues at coordinate 6,545,062 of OX328126.1, forward strand.
TTTGTTCTTTATGAATAGTAATATTTTTAGGTTAAATATGTTTATTCAACCATTTGTATTTAATTTTTACTCTTATGGGACGAAGTCCAAGAATAAAATATTTTTTTCATTCATTCATGTTTATTGAGTATATATTTCCATTGTTCATCATTCATAATATAGAGGACAAATGGTAAACAGGTAAAGTTTTTTTTACACATTTAGAATGTAACATTTTTATATCTTTCTTTTAAATAAAGTTATTCGACCTAAAAATAATTCAATACTTAAAATTAATTAAAGATAAATAAAAATTGCCTTACCAGCCGTAGTTTCCGTTATATTGTAATGGGAATCAGGACAAATCAACAGAATATTTACAAATCTTCTCTTTGAGATTTCATTTTTCATGAAAAATCAAAATTGTTTCTATTCTAAGCTTTCCTAAGGATAAGAAGGGAAACACAATGAGATGATACAGTTCCCGCGAGTCGGATTCCTACATTTTAATTAACTATTAATGTTGGTACATAACAAAGGCACAGACACACAAAAAGTGCTAATTTCCAGAGACACCATACATACAATCTTATGTATTTGGACTCCGTTTCACCCCATCACGTCAGGTTTAAGAGCATTTGAAGGTCAAATTTTGTATAAAGTCGTTAAGGAAGAAATAACTAGACCTTCCATGGTTTTGAGGGTCGCTGAATTTGAATCCTGGATACACAGTTCCTGTGCGGTGGGCTTCTTTATTTTCATTCCCAAAATACTAATTTTTTATTAGATAATTTATATTGTTATTTTAGTAATTTCTTGTAATGTTTATCATTTTTTTTTTTTTAAATTTTCAACTGATCTTTTAGGCTTCTTTGAGGCGCCATATAAGAGTTATCCATGATAAAATCAAGAATGATACAGGCAATCCACAAAAACTCAAAAAACCCAAAGCTCCACGAAAGGATAAGGGTATACCAAAAAAACCCTTGGCTGCCATCTTGTCAGATGTTGTTGTTACTAAGGAGATTGATAGAGAATTGATTACGTCCGTCCCTGATACGGAGTACATTTTATTAGAAAGAGAACTTTCATCCGTTGAAGATCAAGAATGAAATATTTATTGGTAAGTTTATAAGCAATATGAAATCATTAAATCAATTTAATTTAAAGTTTTGTGTGTTATTCTAATAAAGTAATTTCTTCAAATGGAGGCCCGGTAGCCATGAGCACTTAACACTCCGTGCCAAAGGGTCATGGGTTCGATTCCCACTAGGGGTGGTGGCTTTTCTTTAAAAAAAAAGAAAAGGCATCAGCCCTATCCTGGCTAGAAAAGGGTGGTAACCTATAGATAACCCTTCCTAAAATTTGTAGTTAATAATAATACTGAACAACAATGAATTTGTTTCGGGCTTAAAAATAGCCAATTTATATTATGTTTTTCCACCCCCTGAGTTCAAAAATCACCTCGAAAATGACCAATTAGCTCTGGTTTTCAAGATACAGTAACATGTCACTTTTTACATGCTCAATTTTCACTTGCTGAGAAATTTAGTTTTTGGATGTTGGTCCACCTATTAACTGACAAAACCAAACGTTGTACAGCTATTTTGAGGTTATATACATGAAAGACACTCATGAAAACATGAAACCCCTCCTCCACTCAATCAAATATGCTGAACACAAGTGGAAAATCTATGGTGATCTAAAGGTCATCACTATACTTTTAGGAATGCAACTGGGGTATACTAAATACTGCTTTTTTTTTATGTATGTGGGGCAGTAGGGATAAGAAATTACATTATATTCAAACAGACTGGCCTGCCCAGTCTGAAATCTTGGCCCTAGTGAAAAAAATGTTGTTGCCCTGCCTCTCGTCGACCCGAAAGATATATTTCTTCCACCACTACATATAAAACTGGGTTTGATGAAAAACTTTGACAAAGGCATTAACAAAGAAGGAGAGGCCTTTAGATATTTGAGAGAAAAATTTGCTTTCTTAAGTGATGCAAAAGTTAAGGAAGGTGTTTTGGTTGGGCCAAAAATTCGGGAGCTTGTGAAGGATCCTGCGTTAAACAGAGTCTTGGAGGGCAAAGAAAAGGAAGCTTGGAATGCGTTCAAGGGAGTTATTAAAGATTTTTGGGGAACAAATGAGAAGATAACTATGTTCAGTTGGTGAGGTATTCTTCTACAAAAATATCATGAACTTGGATGCAACATGTCTCTCAAAATTCATTTTCTCCACTCTCATCTAGACTTTTTCCCTGCTAGTTGTGGTGCGGTGAGTGATGAACACGGTGAGAGATTCCATCAGGATATTTCTGTAATGGAACAAAGATATCAGGGCCGTTGGAATGAATGAATGCTTGCAGATTACTGTTGGTGCGTGTGTAGGGATGCTCCAGAACTCGCCTACAAGAGACAGCTATGAAATCCTCATGATGGTAATAATATCCAACCTACCAAGTATTCTCCCATTAATTTTCAACTCTTAAAAAAAATTAACTACTATTTAATAAATCCAAATTAATTTATAATGTTGATAAACTTATAGTTTAAAATTTACAGATTTGCCTCAATTTGATAACGTTATATATTTTGGCCCATGGTGTATCACAGAAACTAGAGCTGATAAAATTTTTTCTTTGTCATTTTCGTTTTTTTCAACCCAAAATTAGTAAGATTTGACTCATGAAGTGAAGGAAACATTCCAAAAATATTTTTTTGTTGTCCAGTGTAATGGACGTTAAAATTTAAATTTAATAAAGTAATGCAAGTGAACTTTTTTTGAGGCTTCCTCTTGCCAAGAACAAAAGACAAAATTTCCCTTGTAGTTTGGAATATTTTAATAATATTCATCAAATATCTTGTGTTACACAATAACAAACATAATACGTTATCTATATATACAGGGTGTCCCGTAAATGTCTAGTCATATTTTGGGAGGTGATAGAGGACCTTTAGGGGAACAAAAAATGTTCTATGACGATTTTCCGAATTCTCGCCCATAAGGGAGAAAACGTTGTTTTATCGAGACAAACGCGGTTTTTAGAAGAATAATCGTTGTAGCTCCGGCCCAGGTGGTTCAACTAGAAAGGAAGTGAAACCAATCGAAAGCTGAGTAAATTTACTATGAGACTAGTTGATAGTAAACGTAAAAATGAATGAATGTAAGTATGTCTATCTTATCAAAAGAAAGCTATTCTAAATTTCCTGACATTTTCTCGATATTTCTTACCAGCGTTACTCCTCAATGGGCAGGATCTGAGATTTCCGGGTTTCAGAAAAACTTCCTCATTTAACCAACTTTCCATTCATGTATCACAACCCTGTGTTATTGAAGTATGTGAACAATTTAGGAAGAAAAGTTTAAAAAAAAAACATGGATCTGTGAAAAGAAAATTATATCCACTATACTTTATTTTTGATCTTCACCTCAGCCAATTTTATTAATGAGCTAATTACATTTCCTCATTTGACGTTTCGGCCTGAGGGCCATCCTCATTAAACTTCTTTCATATGTCCACATATATTCACCGTATTTCCACAAGGGCTTGTCATCACTTTAAATCACGGCACTGCTAATCTTATATTTAAGTTACACTTAACTTGAACTTGACTTCGTTTGTTCCTTCTTCTATAACTAAAACTTTTTTACATTTTTAAACACTTGAGTTACCCCAGACCATGTGGCCACAACTTTCCACCATTTTCTATTGAAAGTTGTGGCCACATGGTCTGGGGGTAACTCAAGTGTTTAAAAATGTAAAAAAGTTTTAGTTATAGAAGAAGGAAAAACCACGTTTGTCTCGATAAAACAATAAAACAACGTTTTCTCCCTTATGTGTGAGAATTCGGAAAATCTTCATAGAATATTTTCTGTTCCCCTAAAGGTCCTCTATCACCTCCCACAATATGACTAGACATTTACGGTACACCCTGTATAAACCAAGTGTCTGTTTGTTCCTTATACAAATCCACACTGTTTGACCAATTTTGACCAAACTTGGCAAACTGGTAGGTCTTGATCCGGGGAGTCTTGTAGGCTAGGTCAAAAACGTCTACCACCTGTATGTTTGTTCCTTATACAAATCCACACAGTTCGACTGATTTTGACCTAACTTCGCCCACAGGTAGATCTTGATCCAGGGAGTGTCGAAGGCGAAGTCAAAAGCGTCTACCAGCTGTTTGTCTGTCTGTTTGACCAAACTTGGCAGGTATTGATCCGAGGAGTGTCATAGGCTATGTTAAAATTGTCTAGGACTCACAGTTCGGAGGTCACGGTTTTGAAACTGTGAACAGTTACAGATTTGTTTTATTAGATTTTAATATTACTTATTTGGTTTCTAATTTTTGTTTGCTTTTCTATATGCAGAAAGTAGGTGTAGCATGCCACACCCTTATAAAGTATAATACTTAATATAAGTATAAGTGAGATACGTATCCATCAAAGCATCTTCAGAACAGTAATATCATAAAAAGCTCCTTAATAGTAATTTCAAATCTCTGAAGTGAATTCTATTAACATAATGTACCAAAGTCCGCATCCCACGAAATAGAAATACATTGAAGGTATTGGGAACCAGCATGGCTGCATATATACACATATGGCTCATCAATACCTCCCACTGCTTAGGACTAACGTATTTTCGAAACAATAGCCACCACCCCTAGTGGGAATCAAACCAACTCATGGCCCAAACGACGGGCCTCCAAATTTAGAATTAAATATTATTTTGTTGTTTGAAACAGTCCAAACTCAGGTCTGCATTATATCGTATCTGCCTCAAACCTAGCTGTTACCGTAATTTTTTTATTATACATCCTCACTTTAGTTTTTTTTTTCTTTTTATTAAGTGATTTTTTACTGTTTCTTTCATATTTTAATATATTTTCAGGCCTTTATAAATTAACTAGGAGCTTGGGTGACTGGATTTACCTGGAATGCAGATTTTATACAAATTGTCATGTCTGTAAGGTAAAGAGACTTTTTGCGAACATCCCATAGGTTCTCCTGACAATTTTTGGTTGGGTTTAATAGTGAAATAAAAGTAACACCACCGATAAGATTTCTGTGTTTCACTGTAGAAGTAAAAAATATTAGGAGACAAGTTTTACATAACATTTTTCTTGTTATAGGATAATAAATTGATATTGTCATACAGAACTCTGAAGATGAAGTATTTCCCTGAAAGTCAACTCTGCAATATTTTTCTTAATGATGGAGAAAAGTATAAATCTAAATTACAAATTTGTTTATTTTAAAACAGCTCTTTTTGTTTCATGTCTATAGTTGCCTCTCTAAAAACTTAGTTATAATTAACTCTTTCTATACCATTGACTGCTGTTGAGGAGTGGCTGGGCCCTGTGTACCACTCACTTCTCCAGCAGTCGAGAGCGGCTGGGCCCTGTGTACCATTGACTTGTCCAGCACTCGAGAGGGGCTGGGCCCTGTGTACCGTTAACTTCTCCAGCAGTCAACAGCGGCTGGGCCCTATGTACCATTGACCTGTCCAGTAGCCGGGAGGGACTGTGCCGTGTGTACCATTAACTTCTCCAGCAGTCGAGAGCGGCTGGGCTCTGTGTACCATTCACTTCTCCAGCAGTCGAGAGCGGCTGGGCCCTGAGTACCATTGACTTGTCTAGCAGTCGAGAGCAGCCGGGACCTGTGTACCGTTGACTTCTCGGCAGTCGAGTGCTGCTCATGTCTCTCTCATTTTTTCTCTCCTTGTTTCTCGACTTTAGAGCTATCTTGTCTTACCGTAGCGTACTTATAGTATTTCTGCCTATCACTAGAGGTTATTTGAATGAAGTTTTTGGCCATGTGAGCTATTCTGGTGTACATAAAAAAAAAAAAAAATCACTCCGCCAGTGTTTTCAAAATCACGGATCAAAAAGGAGGTTGGACTTTTTTGGCCATAGTTATTGAGTTTATATTTTACTTGACAAATGGTAAGCAGAAAAAATTTTCTTCTTTTTTAATGCATACAATATTACTTTTTTTTATAACTTTCCTTTAAACAGAGTATTCAACTTAAAAATGATTCAAATTCAAAATTAATTTAGGATATAAAAATTAATAATGACAAAATATTTCTAGAGCCAAAACATTCCGCACAGATTATTCAGTGTTGAGGTTCCGGAGGTGGAGATCGTCAGGTTTCATCGGGGAGGGGGATGAGTAAGTAAAACTACATTTTTTAAGTATAAAAATTACTTATATATGCCAACATTTCAACTTGAGTTTGAAGTCTACATCATCGGGTCTATGAGGAGAGGAAGAACTCATCTGTATGGAAGTCGCTACATCACTGAAAAACTAAATAATTTATAAGTCCCGATCTATCTAAGAGACTATTACGGTTCGAGAGTGAAAGTGTAAGTTTTATTAGAACCTACTTTCTCGATGAAAACACTGATGCTCGAGGTGGAGTGTTAACGGCAATAAAAGAAAATTGAAATTTTTCTCAGATGTCAGTGATCCAGGATATCAAAGTGGTGTTGCCAACAGTATCGGGGTGAAAAGAAACACTGATTTGTTTCCTAACGTTTTTCAAAAACTGATCGGATAAACATGCCCATGTATTTTCTTTATCCGATGTAGTTTTCGGCAACATTGATTTATTTAATACACCGGTGTACTCTTTCAATAATGCTGCAAAAATAGCCCTATTGTCACAACCAGCTATTGTATCGCTTTCATTCATAGCTGCAAAGTGACAAACACAATCAGGCACAACTGCTGAAAAAAAAAAGGATATCAGTCGAGTTGGCAAGAGGATAAAAAAGAACTTTAAGGATAAGAGGATTAAAAAATTATCCTCTTTATCCTTAAGAGGATGCAATGTACGGCTAGGCACAACAGGAAAGATGTGTAGCCATGGGCCGCTACGAGTATTTACATGCGTTTCTAGTGAACTCAGTTGACTCACGAGTAAATACTTGCAAGTATACTCTCGAAATGGCAAGTAAACGGCCACGAGTAAACTCTTCACTTTATTCACATCGGTTTACTTGCCCTATAAATACTTGTTACACTTTACTTGTAAGTAAATACTCGTTTTTATTCACCCGGCCCAATTACAAGAAACTCCGCCATTTCCTTATTGATCAGGTCTTCCTCGCCTCATAGTCCCGAAGGCTTGAAACTCAAAAATTTGACAAATTTAATCAATTTTTATTTGAAAGATGTAGTTTTATTAACTCCCATGACCAAACTCTGACAATCTCCACCTTCTCATATTTGAAGAAAGAATTTAAAAAAATCGTATACTCTGGATAATTGTTTATTATGTTTGGTCTACATCGATATTTTAGTTCACAGGTTTCATGTAGTGCTTTGAAAAATCTAATTCTTCAGAAAGTTTTGAAAAATTATTTTTGTATGCCTGGGGTGGTATTCTAATGTTCATAGATGAACTTTTCTTTATTTTTAGGAAGCAATTAAAATTTTACTTGACAAAAAGGACATGAGAATTAGTGATTGCCAAAAATTTACCAATCATTTTTATAAAATAGGGCAGTATCTGTTTTTTTTTTTTTTTTTTTTAATTTCCACACTATGAGTACTTGTGTGGGAAATTTTGAAGAGGGGAAGAGGTATCGATTTTTGTGTACAATGAATATAGGTGCGTCTGGCTGCTGGACAATAATTTCTTCCTTTCTCTATCCCAGGTCGACCTGAGAGGCAGGTCAGCACTTTTGCTCAAATAGATATATTAATTTTTTTATTTTCTACATCACATCGACTTCTTGCCCATTAGAGACCTTAATTAAATTGAAATGGAAGTGTAATTATTTTTTTTACAACAAAAATATTTTTCCTTTAAATGTTATTATTTTTCTTATATGTATTTCTAAATGATAATTATTGTTAAGGAATAAAGTCATTAGAATAATTTTGTTTTATTTATTCCATCCCATATCCTTGTTGTTTTTTTTCTCTTTTAATTCCTTTCCTCCCTGCCTATAGAAAGAAAACCTGCTTATGATGTCTACAGAATGACACGTCTGGATGAGGAATTACGTTTCTTAACGAACTCGAGATTGATTGTACACCGTGAGTGCAATTGATTTCTGGGGGTATAAAGCGGTCTGCACACCTTGTGTGCAATTATCAGTTATTCTGAGTAAACTAGTCATCAAAATATGATTCTTCTCGAACTAATGAAATCTGAAAAGTACAGGAAAACAAAATTTAGGCATTGGTTTTACTTGTGCCAAAAAAATTAAAAATTATCTGTATTTTCCTTACATTCCACACATGGTGCTCAAAAATGGTCCTCGCAATAAAAATGTTCCGAAGAACGAGCTGCACACTCAGTGTGCAATGATTTTATTTATGTGAATTTACTTACGAATTGGATGATTTCCATAGTAAACATGTTTTTTTATTAAGAATGAAGAATATAAAGAAAAAAAAAATTGCTCCTGGGGAGTGTTCGAAAAAAATCGTTGTCCGAATGGGTTAAACAACAGGTCAAAAAATAACCAGCCAGTATTTCAACAAAATTTACCAATATTAGTTCCTTTAAAAGTGGAATCTTCGAACAAAATTTTCATCAGGGCCCAAGTCTTCCTTTTGTGTAGTTATTTCGTCAAACATATAAAAGAAATAAATAAGTGAAGAAACTTTTAAAATTATGTACTTTTAGTGGATTAATTACAATTTAGTAAAATGCCAAGTACGCCACGACAGCGGGCCCACTGAAGGAATTTTTTGGGCGGATACACTATCATACGAAAGCTAACTTAATGAGGTCCCAAATCAAATACGAAGGGTATAGGACGAAGCCCGGAGTAGTAGGGATTGAAAGAAAGGCATATGCCACGATGCTTGGCCGAAGGTGTTAAAGATCTTCATTGGACTTATCAGCTTACAAACGCATCATCTTTTCTTTTCTTTTTTTCTTACTTCTATTTTCAAGTTAAATTTATAATGAAAGAAAAAACCCATTGAGTGGCAACTCCTGAGACATTTTAAGGTAATGTGAACAAAAAACATTGTTGCAGGACAGCTACTGGATGCGCAACACTATATTGGGTCGCCCCTAACAAAGACGTCCAACTTAGAGCTCAAGTGTGGACTAGGCCTTATAGAGTTAGAGTTAACATAAGTAAGTTTCATTTTTATAAGAAGGAAAGAAAATGTTAAAAGGCTCTAGTAGATAACAGAGCTAATGTACATTTCAGTAGATATATCTAAAATTAATTCACCAAAACAGGTTTCCTCTTTTATAAGGCATTTTTCCTTCCAGACTACAGTTCCTGTTGATTACCGAAGTTAAGCAGCGTCGGTCGTGGCCACGTGATGCTAGGGTTATGAAAGGGTGGCAACCTGTGGAGAGCCTGGCGTTAATAGCCCAAATGTTGATATGCCGTTAAAAAAATAAAATAAAATAAATAGGGAAAGCATCAAAATATAGAACAATACTACTTTCTGGAGTATATTTGATTTTTTTTTATGGAGCTATAACAAATTTATATACAGATACTATTTGAACATTTTTTTATAATATCACTTGTCATTAACATAATCTTCGGGATTCTTGCGGCACATCTGGTGAAATGTTTTTTCTGTTTCAGTATAAATGAAGTAACCAAGAACAAAAGCTGAAAATAAAAAAATAAAATAATGTAGGCATGTTTTTTTACAACAAAAAATAATTTTTGAATATGTGAAGTACTTACGAGGAGCCACCGTCAACAGATTGCTACCAATTCGGAAAGCGGTTTTAGGCAAAGACTTGATAAATCCAGCAAAAGCTCTCTGCTCAAAAGGACTTAATCTATATGTTACAAGTCCTCGAATATAGGCCAATTCACCGAAGTGTTTGGCAAGACGTACTGTGGACACCCTCATTTTGTAACTGTAACAATAAAACAAAAAAAGTAATACTAATTCAGATGCATTATGGAACAATGATTTGTTTTTAAATATTTAATTTCAACAATTGAAAGAGAGCTACTCTTATTATCTCTTTGAACCTTAATATTCTCAATTCACTTAAATATGGCAGAAAGTCAATCATTAAAAAAAAAAGTCGCCCCAAAATGTTAATTGTTGCTCGACATATTTCATACACTTCTGGTGCATCATCAGGATCTTAATGCTATAATTATTGCTGGCCACACCATTAAAATAAGAAACAGCCTTCGCGGCCACGACCCTGGCTGAGTCAACACAAAAAGATCCAACACGTGAATCAGCTGACTATTTATTGATGTTAGGAAGCTGATATGTCTGTTTGGTGTACTCTTAGGGTACAGTAACAATTTTAATAGTTTTTTAGTTTAAAGTTGGGATTTTTTTTTTCTTGAGGACGTGCTACGCTCATTTTAGTGTTTTTTTGAGGGGGGGGGGGGGTGCATCGGCTACTGTGGGTAGTCATGAAGCACCACCATTTTAGTGTTATCATCCAATTCCATTCAAAAATACCAATAAATTAACACGAAAGCAAACAAGAAATGAAAAAAAAAAAAAAAAAGAAAATGAATGTTTCAACTATGATGTCCATAGTTGAAACGTTCATTTTCAAATGGTCAAGTCTCAGAATGACCAAGGAGGATCTTAATTACTTGTAGTATTTCTTTATTAAAAATATTACTGGAACTGGTAATTTCCTAATAAACTTTGCTTCAGCACAAATGGGCTAGAGATATTTACCCTAATATATCACAAGTCCTATCAAATTGGCCAAGATAAAAATAAGTACTAAGTTCTTGTGTTTTGAGTAATAATGCAATTTGTTTATCTCAATCACTTTTTCAGGTTAAATATTTACTTCTTATAACTGGCAACGTCAGAAAACACATAGAAAAATATTTTTACGAGTCGTTACCAAATAACCTAACAACTAGTTTATTTTCAATAGAATATTCTTTATTAGCCTGAATATAAGCCTTAATTAAAAGTTTATGTATTTGTATTTTCTTTTAAATGCATTTGATTCGAAGTAATACAAAAATAACTTACTGAAAAAGTAGAACCTATCAAGCGAACAGTTGAAGACTTTGGCAATCACCTGATTAAAAGCTAACAATGAAAAAAACAAAATCACAATTCTTAACATACATTGTTAAATATTAAAAATGTACAAAAAATATGTTTTAATTTTTTCAATATCTAATTTTTATACAGTATCTTGTAAACATTTTCAAAATGTTATACATATATATAAAAACATAAATTCATCTCTGCAGTTCGTTTAAATTTTCTTAATTAAAGTATTTATATGGTCAGTTATAAATAAAAAAAAAATCTTTTCTATCTATTTCTAAATAAATATTTTAATAATTTTTAGTTAGGCAAGACAAATTCCGAATAGTTCCTCCCTTTTAGGGAAAAATTTATTTTAAGGAAAATATAAATTTATTTATAAAAATAATCACAAAAACTTTCAGACTAATTTTGGTTTAATAATTTAGAAGGGGAAGTCCAATTTTCTAAATTTAAATTTATTATTATTATTGCCCAGCCTGAGAATTGCTTGAAGTGCTGGCGGTTTAACCGGTGAGTGCATTATTTTTGGTTTATATTTGCATTTTTGTAATTATTATTTATTTTCCGTCCTAATTTTTATATTTTTTGTTATCAATTTTTTTTCATAAATCGAATTTTGTGGCGTAAAAAGCTTTGTGTGTTTATTTATTCTCGGGAAAGATATTGTTGGAGAAGACGCTTGCTTTGATGCTTAATGGCTGTGTGATAAGCGAGCGTACCTTGGTATTTTCGTTCTGCCATTGTTTCAGCGCGTGTTTTACATTAGCTTACTGGGTTTTATTTAGCATTGTCCTGCTCTTCCCTTAGTATAAATTATATTTGTGGTATTTACGGCCTCCAATTATTCGAGAGTCGGAATTTTGCCTCCTTTTTTTGATTTGTTTTGACGGTTCTAACAGAGAGGGATTTTAAATCAGGTAATTGCCTTGCAATATTTCTAACTCTGTAGTTGAGGGTTAAAATAACAATAACTACACATTTTTAAGGATTTAGTTGTACTTTGTTTTGTTTTCTTGGTAGCCAATAGAGTTTATGTATATGTTGATATACATAAACAAGGAGTAGCTTTCAAGTTTAATTAAAATAAAATCGTATATTTTACAGAGATTTGTTGATATTTTTCACATACATTATATAATCATGGAGGTTATGTATATTTTGTTCATAATTCTATTTTTATTTTAAAAACTATCTCTTATGAGTGTTCATTCATAGTTTTTATTACTTCAGAAAATTTTGTATGTCGGACTAATTTTTTATGAACTATTTATTTTAAAAGATTTTGTTTTTAGCTTTTATGTTGAAAAAGTGGCTGAATTTGTTATGTTCTCTATTTTTCTTTTCAAGATGGCCACCTCCAATGCATGAACTGCTATGATCATTAAGGACAGCTTGTTAATCTTCATAATTCTTTCTTACCTTTAAATATATAATATTGTAGTCTGATGAAACATTTGTTTGACTTTTTGTTTCTTATTTTATCTTAACTGAGGGAGTTGTAATAAATGTTTTGTTTGTTTATATGGCAGTTAAGATTGTATTTTTCATGTGGCTACAGTGTTATGGGCATATTGAAGAAATCCTTTTATTTGCCTTGTAAAATTATATATTCTTCTAATATCTTAGATTTTATTGACAGATGCTATTCTGAAATTATGAAGAGTAGAAATGTATACCTCACAAAAACTTAATAATTTATGATCTCAAGGAAGTAATATGCTCATAAATCGAGAGTAAAAAGGGCTAATAATAGCTAATTTATATAATACCCATCAGGGGCATATTGTTTAGCTTCATCGCCGCCATATTGGTCAGCCATTTTGATAAGATTGTTAGATACTGAGCTCAAGCCAGCCTTTCTTTCTGCCAATTTGAAATTTAGTTGTGGTCATTATGTATTTCTCAAAATTAGAGAAAGGCCTTTTAAATATTTATTTGGCAGTTCAATAGAGAGTTTTGAGTGCTCCATTGAATTCACATATTTTTGGGAAAATTAATCTACTATTTATTTGTCAAATACCACTCAGTCACTGACCTATCTTCGCCCAGCCCAAACCACATAACAGAAAAATTTGAAATTTTGCATGGACACTGCCTTTAGGATGTAAACACTCGCTAAGAAAGGTTTTTTTTATATTCAAATTTTTAAGCATTTTTAGAGGGGTTTGTATTTTTAGTTGGTTTTATAGAGAGCATGTATGCCTAGGCAGCATGCGTTACTAGGACGATAAGAGGTCAGCTGTTATTGTACTGTATCTATTTAATAGTATTATTTTTAATTGCGGTTAATTTTAACTATGACGACAGTCCTCGAATTATTAGAAATAACCTGTGATTTTGTTCCTCATAGAGTTAACGCTATACTTGGTGATGGTCCATCCGAGGTAATAATATCCCGAACCCTTGCACAGCCTCCTCATCCATCAGCATTCCCCGTCACAACACTTTTTGGTTATGCTCACAAATATAATGAGTGTTTCCAAATTATATCTCGAAATCATAAATTTTTAAATTTTAACGTATATTTATTATTGACAACAAATTTTAAGCTGTTTTAACGGGTTATCTCTATGTTATCTGTTTCTTGACACTGGTCCAGGCCCCCAAGTGTCATGAAACATTATACTTTGATTACTTATCAATTGATGAATAGCACATAGTATGACGGGAACCGTGCTATAATAAACTGCACACAATTATATAGTAGAGTTTCGATGATGCATTATTTAGTTCAATGAAATCACTACTTATAAGCCCTGACGAAGCACGAGTATTCAGCTAGTTTCTATACATTTAGTATTTTTTAAATGTTTATGTATATATTTTTTTTTATAAGTTTCTTAACAACAGTGGACATTTTATATAAATAAATTTCTGAGATATCTTAAACATTCCAAAATTCTCACATCCGATATCTTAAAAAAAGTCTGACTTGAAGTATCTGCATCTTAATGTGAAGTCATATGCACCTAATTCTTTCTGAGAACTTTACATTTCATTTATGAATTTATCTTAACAATTTAAGGTTGAGCATATTTAAATACCCGAATGAAATCTCAACAAAAAGTGATTAGGAGAAAGTGCTTATCGGTAAACATTGGATAAAACCCTCTTCCTCTCTTTGTGTCCCGATATCCGCTAGTTCATAGGGAATGGGATATTACAATAAAAAAACTTACGTCGTACCTATTTTTTCAAATTTCACACGTTTAACTAAATGTTAAAAAAAAGGTACTTATGTACTAGTTGCACCAATCTCGAGAAGTGGGTCTCGTTCAGGGATCCGGATCATGAAATGAGAACTCAAATGAAGCATTTCTATTGGTTCATTCCTATGACCAATCTCATTGGCTGTTCTTTCCTTCCGTTCTAGTCATCGTTTTGTGTTCACTTACTGTTAGATTTGTGTTGTTTTTTTTACAAGTTACATTTATTATTTTTTTTTTTTTTACAACTTATATTTATTTTTTCTTGTTCACTTCTTAGTGTTGTAATGTTTTTTCGGCTAGGAAAATGAGTATTTGGGATTTACCAACGACATAAAAAGTACTCTTTTGAAGCAATGTTAAATTGCATATTGGCCCATTTTCCACCGAAAAAACCAGTGATCTATTTTACAAACGACTTGGATTAACTAGAGCTTCGATATAACATGTAGCGAGCGGAAATGCACAGCTATTATCAAATAATAACATAAGTGAGGGTCTCCCCGTGGTCTAGTGGTTAACGCCTTAGACTCTCATGCGGGAGATGGTGGGTTCGATTCCCACCGGCAGGAAATTTCTCATCTAACGGCTCGTTGAGAAAATTCCTGGCTACACCTTAGGTGTTGGCGCTAATGGCTCAGATGTCAATGCACTGTAAAAAAAAAAATAAGTGCTAATGTTATATAATCTAGGAAACTAGTAGCACTTATGTTAATGGCATAATTGCTATGTGTTTCCGCTCGCTGCGCTCGCTCAAGGTTATATCGAAACTCTAGTCAATCCAACTCGACAATATTAATACCTGGTCTTGGTGCTTTAAATGGTTTTAATAATTATTGCCGTCACATTGCCTGATCTGGATCACTGACTGGGAGCCTGAACGAGAGGCACTTCTCGAGATTGGTGCAACTAGTATGTAAGTACCAAAAAAAAAAAGCACAATTTTCTCCAGCTGAAATCGTACTATCAAAATCGAAGTAATAAACTTTTTTGTGGTAAAGTTATTAAACTTTTCTCTTACCACAATTTTAGAACTTGTTTAAAAATATTCCTAATAACACCCTCAATATCCTTCCTAATACCACCTTCTATATCCTTCCTAATACCACCCTCAATATCCTTCCTAATATCACCTTCTATATCCTTCCTAATTCCACCCTCAATATCCTTCCTAATATCACCTTCTATATCCTTCCTAATTCCACCCTCAATATCCTTCCTAATACCACCTTCTATATCCTTCCTAATAACACCCTCAGTATCCTTCCAAATACCACCTTCTATATCCTTCCTAATACCACCTTCTATATCCTTCCTAATTCCACCTTCAATGTCCTTCCTAATTCCACCTTCAATAGCCTTCCTAATGCCACCTTCTATATTCTTCCTAATACCACCCTCTATATCCTTCCTAATACCACCCTCTATATCCTTCCTAATGCCACCTTCTATATTCTTCCTAATACCACCCTCTATATCCTTCCTAATACCACCTTCTATATCCTTTTTAATACTACCTTCTATATCCTTCCTAATACCACCTTCTATATCATTTCTAATTCCACCTTCAATGTCCTTCCTAATTCCACCTTCAATAGCCTTCCTAATGCCACCTTCTATATTCTTCCTAATACCACCCTCTATATCCTTCCTAATACCACCTTCAACAGGGTGTCTACTGCATGTAAAAGTCACGAGAATAATGAAAATGTCACCAAATTGAAAATAGGACACGAGAATCACGAAAAAGTCATGAATTTTGAAACCAAGTCACGAAATTTTAGTTCTTACCGGAGTCTAATATAATCCCGGTACTTTGGCGCTTTCGTAATTGTTGCCATTTTTTTTTATGCATTTACACATCAATTATTCATTTTCCTAATACCACATTCATTGAAATTCTGCATACAGGCCCTCCACATCTCTGAGCCAGCCTAAAATCCATTTCTAAAATCCATTCTTTTTTCAAGCTCATAACCTATATTTGTTTTCCAATCAGGGAGACCCAACATTCCCCCCATGTGGCAACCCTGTCTGTACACATTAATTAATTCCAAGATGACGTATGGAAACACCCATTATATTTGCGAGCATTACCTAGAAGTGTTCTGACTGGGAATGCTGATGGATGAGGAGGCTGTGCAAGGGTTCGGGATATTATTACCTCGGATGGACCATCACTGGGTATAGCTTAAACTCTATGAGGAACAAAATCACAGTTTATTTCAAGTAATTCAAGGACTGCCTTCATAGTCAAAATGAACCGCAAATAAAAATAATATTATGAAATAGATACGGTACGATAACAGCTCCTGTCAGTTATCGTCCTAGCAAAGCATGCTGCCTAGGCTTGCCTGCTCCAACCATCTAAAAATACTTGAAATTTTGAATATCAAAAAATCCTTTCTTAGTGAGTGTTTACGTTCTAAAGGCAGTGTCCATGCAAAATTCCAGAGGTTTGGGATGTGCGATAATAGGTCAGTGAGCGAGTGAGTGATATTTGACAAATATATTAGTTAATGTAAGTAGATTGAATCATCCACATTCTACGAAATAATTTTGAATTTTTATATACTGGATGGGAATACGAAAGAGCAAGTTTTGTTGTAATTTGAATAAGTTGCAGCCATCAAACATTTCTTTGTAATTATTTAAGAATGAATGTTTTTGTGCCATTGTTATAAATGAGCAACAGGAAAATGCTCAATGCCCTTTTTTCTCACAATTCTCAGATTGTGTCAAACAGTCTATATGTTTGATTGAATCATACACAGACCATTGCATCAACAAACATTTATTTCATAAGCCCAATTCAATAACAGTGACTCACTGGCATGAAAAAAAAAGAAGATAAGCACCCATTTATATTGTAACAGTATGATTTTAGTGCGGCCCCTCCCTCCCTCCATAAGGATTATAAGGTTGACCTCATGATGCGACCCGGAAGTGCAGACTAGAATATTTTGTTTCAGACCCCCTAGAGAACGTAAATAACAGTGTTTCAAATTTATATATATCTATATCTATATCTATCTATCTATCTATCTATCTATCTATCTATCTATCTATCTATCTATCTATCTATCTATCTATCTATATATATATATATATATATATATATATATATATATATATATATATATATATATTATATATATGTCTGTTTGCTCTCTCCTGGGCTTAAAAATGGTCCGATTTTTTATGAAATTTGGTACAAAAATCTTTTGTCTAATTTGAAAGGCCAAGTTGATTAACCAGCAAAATCCTTCAGGGTTTACTTCAGACTCAAATTAACAATTTGCTCATACCAGTCGTATTTTCTGTTGTATTGTAACGAAATTCGGTATAAGTCATGGGTACCTAATGAAAAAAAAGTGTAAAAATGAACTAAATCGGTTCATTACAATTTGGGTGGGGTTTACTCTGTGTTATGTTCTAATTGAATTGCCATAAAACCAGCATTGGTTGTAACTTCTACCACTAGGAGCACCACGGACACTGTATCTGGCTTCTTTCTGAGCATTCATTGCAAATTAATCAGGAATACAGCCTACACTACCCATATTCTGAGGAAAGTGCTTAGTTGTGAAGCTTCTGTGTGACAGATTTTTTTAAAAGTTTATCTGATTTTAATATAATTTTCAAATTTTTCAGGACAATTTTTATTAAGAATGGCAAAAAAGTCAAAAAAGGGTCAAAAAAAATCTGCTGAAAATGTGAATGGGGATTCTGCTGTAGAAGCTCCAGTAGATAAGGTAAGACATGATAGATTCTTCTTTTATAATAATTTATAATAAAACAGCTGAAAATGTTAACAATTAGTGTTTTAAGATTTCTTCTTTTTCCCTCCTAACGTTATTCATGTTTTCTTGGCACCTTCCGAAGTTTATTGAGAATTCACTCCGAAGTGACTATTGAGGATTCACTCATTTAAGAATTTTTGAAAAATGTCTTCAAATCGGTTATAGGATAGATCCTACTCACTGGATACTGAAAATGACTCCTGTTAGAATTTATATATTTATATATATAAATAAAACGTGCCACAAAACAAATCTAATAATTTTCCGAAATTGTATTTGATAAACTTTTTTTGACCAGTTTCATGGATGTATGGACAAAGGATGGTGTGGTTGATTTTAAGTGAAGATTGAAGATAGAAGAAAGAAAATATATGCTATATTTGGTACCTCAACGATGCAATTTCCTCCAAAACTTTGAAGGTAACCTTATGTAAGAGGTGCGAGGGCATACATACAAAGTCTCCTTTGTTAATATATTTATTGGCCTGTTTATACTTCTGAAGGATTAGAATTAATTTGACTTGGTGATGGTTGTTAAAAAATGAGGAATGTTCCCACACATTTTCACAAAAATTTAATACCTTGGAAGGTTCATGTTTTGAGTGCCTGATTCTAAACTACTGCAATGAAAAAAGAAAAATATATCTATTTTATGTTTTAAATTGATCCTTTACAAATCACTGCTGCAACCAATTTTGATGTACAAATCAGAACTCTGGGAAAACATCGAACATCAAATCTGTCCAAATATTCCAATCCAAAGTCCTAAGAACCATAGTAGGTGCTCGCTTCTACGCTTCCAACCTCAACCTCCATAAAGACCTCGATATCCCACTCGTTAAAGATGTTATATTATCCAGAATCCAACGTTTCCACGCCAAAATTTCCACTCATCTAAATCCTGAAGTCCTCTCCCTATGGAACGTCACCCAACCAATCTCTCCACCAAGGTGACTCAGAGATATCAGAAGACAGTGCCCGGGAGATCTGCTGCAGTACCGAGGGAGATTGTGTAGGCCTCTTTCAACCTCATCTGAGCGTCCTTCTGACGTTAATTGATGATGGAGTTGAGTGGCCTTGAGCATAGAACCTTCATTGCATCTTATTACAAGATGTATTCATATACGGAATGCAATAACGAATAAATAAATCAATAAAATGCCTTTAGACTTGTTTGCCAGTGATAACTCTTAAGCCCCCAAAAGTGCTTTAAGTTTCTTCTGACAGAGATTTGATTATGGGGGCTACTTTCTACTCCTTTCCTCCTTTGTCGTTTTAGTTGTCATTTTATTTGTAGAAAAGAAAAGACACATGTTTAAAAAAACACTACATATCATTTATTCACATAGTAAAATAGCAATTACGCTTCATAAGCATAATAAAATGTTGGTTTAACAAACTACTGGCATGAAGGCTTCCTGGTGATAAAGCTATAACAGAGGAAATTTCTCTCTGGAATTTACTCTCCGGGAATATAGGGCTCGCTCCTTCCTCTTCACCTGCACCATCTATTTGAACAGGCTATATAACAATGAAGTATTAAATAACACTATGAAATTCTAAAACTATTTTATCCAATAATTAGCCTTAGTAGGTTAGTTAGATGATTTTAGTGTCTCGTTTTCTCATCATACCTCATGTAGTTTAATAAATCATAGACAATTCTTCTAATTTTCATAAGAGTTGCTTCATGAAAAATTTTCACGTCTATATGTTATTAGCTCCAATGAGCTTCATTTTTCCATAAGTTATTACCAGGGTCACACACATTGTTCTAATGGATGTATGTTTTCAGCGCATATTTCCATTAAATTCAAAATATGCATTTTTCAATATTTTATATTCTCATTTTTGTTCCAGGAGTCAAACGAAGAGCAAGGGTCAAAAAATGCTAAAACAAATGACAAGAAAAAAGCTAATAAGGTAGGAATCTTTCATCATTTTCTTCTTTGTAATTTTCAGACTTTTGATTCACGATTATGAGATTGAGCTGATAATATGATTGGTAATGCTTCTGTTCTGTAATGCCTACACTTCTCCACCAATACCTACTGGGTTCCCTCCAACAGGGAAATGTCAAGGAGTCAGGGAATTTAATTATGAAAAAAAGTAAAGGAAATTCAAAATGTCAGATTTTTTTTTTTTTTTTTTTTTTTTTTTTTTTTTTTTTTTTTTTTTTTTTTTTTTTTTTTTTTTTTTTTTTTTTTTTTTAAGCAGGAAAAGAAAAAAGGGGACAATTTCTTGCATTGTCTGTATATGTTTTCCCTATCCTTTTTCTCTCTGTTTTATTTGGAATATTTTGGTCTCTTAAGGCAACATCCTGGAGGGTTGCGTGAAGAATCCTAAAAACATGGTCTTTCCTATATTTTTAAGGAGCTTAACTAGAGATCTGTTAAGTTAAATTCCCAGCATTATCTGACGTACCTGTATTTTTACCACATATGGTAATAGTCTGTAGTCAACAAATAATTAATAAAAATTCTCCTTCGTTAATTTTTGTATTATTCTGATTAATATTTGCATATCCATTAGATTTGAATCACAAGTTTAGTTTGCATGCTCAATTCTCTTTTAATTTTGCATGCCTCTTTTTAACCCTCGAGTGGTCACCTGCATTTTATTTAAGTGGACCCGACTTTTATTTAAACCTTTTCTATATGAAAAATGGGAAATAATAACTACTTTGTGTTTATAATTTATAGTAAAATGTATTAAAATGATTTGAACATTGGTTTTAATGTTTTAGCACTTTCCTCCGAAGGAAATTAGCTATTGAGGTTGCACTCATGACGAAATTTTTGAAAAATTTCTTCAAATCTTTATCGATCCTACCTAGTAGAAACCGAAAATGACCCCTGTTAAAATTTATATATGTGTGTGTGTGTGTGCGTGCGTGCGTGTGTGTCTGTTAACACGATAGCGGCCAGAGTTTTTGTTTTTTCGTCACGAAACTTGGTATATAGCGTTCAATTAACAAATGATTGAACGAGTTCGTAAACCACCAAAATCGGTCCAATGGAAGGGGGGGTTTACTCCTGACCCTAAACACTAATTTTACCATGCCAGCCGTAGTTTTTGATATATTTCAGCAAAACTTGGTATTCGTAGTGGTAATCTACAGAGAAAAATTTGTTGTAAAAATAAACTAAATCGCTTCATTAGAAGGGGGGAGAGGTTTACTCCGGTCCTAAATTACTAATGCACACACACCGGATGTAATTTGTGCTTTATTTTAACGAAACGCGGTATATGTCGTGGGCATCTCATGAGAAAGAAGTGATGTAAAAATAAACTAAATCGGTCTATCGGAAAGGGGGGTTTACTATGTATTATACTTCAATAGAATTAGC
Organism: Gonocerus acuteangulatus; assembly: GCA_946811695.1. Lineage (NCBI taxonomy): Eukaryota > Metazoa > Arthropoda > Insecta > Hemiptera > Coreidae > Gonocerus > Gonocerus acuteangulatus. The sequence continues at coordinate 6,566,399 of OX328126.1, forward strand.
CCGTCAGACGTAGGTTCCCAAAGCCGCCACAAGGAGCGCTTTCCACCACTAGGAGGACTGTATCCTGTTCCTGCGTCAGATCTAAAGACGGAATATTAAGTTTTTGTGATTTATTCAGTAGTATAGTCCATGTATAAAAATTACTCTGGAAGCAAATTAATTACAAAATTAATAAGTGAACAGTTCTCATTACAAATATAAATGAGCAGAACTATTATAGTTTTTATTTTATTTATATAGGTTATTTGCCGCAAATTATTCAGTAATGCAGTCTACACTACCCAAATTCTGAGGAAAGTGCTTAGTTATGCAGCTCCTGCGTGACGGACTTTTTAAATGAAAATAATTGAACTTGAAATTTAGTCTATAAAAACGCATGCATAAAGAAAAACCATCTATTTATTTTAAAAAGATGCAAAAATTATGAATAATTTCTATTAGATACAATTAGAACAAATGATTTTCATGCGAATTTTGCACAAAAAATTATTACACTCAGTACAAAATTTTTAATATTTTGAGTCTCTCTGCTAGTCGCTGCTTCTTCAGTCACTGGGAGAACAACAATTCTCTCATCTTCTAAATAAGAATTGAGTTTGTTTTCAATGTCGTTGGTAAGGTTTGCGATACTGACCTTGCAATTATAGATGAAATCGGAGAAGTTGATACCCAAGGTTGTTAAAAAAATTATCTATTAATTGATGCCCATAACATTCATAAAATGAAAAAATACAGCAATGGGCCATCTTTTAGTTCTTAATCAATGACAGAGTAACACAAGTAGTCACCTCGGGTCTAAACGGGTAAAATTAAAGGAACAATTATCACTAGCACTGCCAAATATAATCTGGGACAAATATAAGTGGAAGGTAAGGAAAAAGCTGAAGCCTGTACTTGCAGGATTTGACATTAATCTACAGGAAAGAAGAGAAGTGTCGGGTCATTATGACCAGAAGTCACCACTCAAGGGTTAAACTCCTGTAAGCTAGGATATTAGGTTAGTGCATTAACTCATGGAATTATCTTAAACAAACTGAAAAATACTCGGTCTGTTATACTGAAGACCTTAACAACGAATCTTTTGATTAATATCAATTATCACTATCTGGGAGGTCAGGGAATTCCATTTCCAAAACTCGGTGGGAACACAGTAGCTAGCTATCGCAGGAACTGTGTTATCTTAGTGCGTTTCCATTACATTCTTATACCTAGTGTCGTTTAGAAACCTTGGAATAGATATACAGGACAATGAGAAAAATGTATGTCTAATTGAAAGTATTAAAACATGATTGAAATATATCAAGTATTAAAAGAAAACAAAAAATACTCCCTCCTCACTCTGAGCATATCGGATAAAATTGATAAAAATATGTAACATGCTTTTAAAGTGTATTTTCATTCAAGTATAAGGTAGAAGTAGTTGACCAAAATCTTTTAATAATTAAATGTTTTGCTTGATAAACTCAATTCACTTGTTTTAATAAAATCATTTGAAGTAGCTTACATAATTCATCGAATCAATCTCTTTAATATGGCTTGCGAAAATTAGATCGATGCAGGATGGGCCACTAGTAGAAACGAGCAAAAAGTAATTACAGTGCGTCATGAAAATGTCATCAAATTAAAAATAGGGCACCAAAATCACGAAAAAGTCATGAATTTTGAAACAATGTCACGAAATTTCAGTTTTACTGCAGTCTAACGTAATCCTGAAACATCCGTGCATTCGTATTTTTTTTTAACGGTACATCGACTTCTGCCGACATCCCTGGTGCAGTGAGGAATTTTCTCAACAATCTGTGAGATGAGAAACTTCCTGCTGCCCCACAGTGGGCAAAATGTCTATTTTACGGCGACAAAAATCAAAAATATAATGTGACCATAAAAAGTCAATTTACGTGTCAAACCGTGCCAAAGTCTTCTATTCATTGAAAACAGAACAATTTTTTTTATCTAGTTTAACCCAAAGCTGTTTAACACAATAAGAAAGGCAACCATTGCTAGTCACTTCCACTTCCTCAGTTGAGCCTTGTTCCAACTACAATCTTTGTAAGGTGTGTTTTAAAAATTGTGTGCAAATTTTATTAATTCTTTTCACAATGGATTTATTACCTAGTGGTATGTTCTTAATAAATACATAATATGTATCTAATAACAGAAAGGCATATCAAAGAAAAAAATATATTAATGAAATTATTACTAGATTGTTCATATTTGGTTGATTATTCAAGTTTGAATAAGGTTTAAAAAAAAAGTTCCACAAAGTTCCAGTTCCAAATATTTTTTTTCGAAAAGCCTTAAGCTTCTACTTTACTGTCTTGAGATTTTCAGCTCTCCCTTCTTCCCCCTTTTAATGTAAATTTAAATTTAGTTTAGGCAGTCAGATAGAAGCTAAAGAATCCACGGCGCACAGTGGGCGAAAATCACCTTTTAGGTGGACAAAATTCAAAAAAATATTCTATTAATCACTTACTAAATATTATCTAGTATTTTTAGGAAGAAGGTAAAATATAAATATTTACTTTCTTGGATCATCAACGGGGGACGGAAGTGATTATTAATCGGCCTGCAAGAAAGGGAACATTTTTCCCAATGTTTATTGCAGTGTTGTTCTTGTAATTACTTTTCCATTTTTTGAACAGAAACTATAAGAGATTATTTAAATTTCATGTTACCGATGTAGGAAGTGCAGTCTACCATATGATCAATTTCAAGAACTGTCATTAGAAAATGAGGCTGACGATACTGACTCGTCGGAAGAAAATGCTGAAGGATGTAGCAGTATTGAATCAGACAATGATTGATGGATAATTAGTTTTTAGTGCATAATATAATTGTATATATTTGTTATTATTAAAAAAAAAAAAACAAAAAAAAAAAAAAACAAGTCAGTACAATTACTTTTTTCTTTAAGTCTATTTTTGTTCTTTATTTTCGAATTATTTTTATGTAAATCATGGATGCAAAAAGGTCTACTTAAATGTTCCATAGATTTACAAAATGCTTTCCCAATTTTTATCTATTATGTCAAAATATTTGTGTGTCCACAACATTTGTTTGTTGGATATACTAAAAACTATGGTCAAAGAATTTTTTAAATATTTTTCCCTATCTCAGTGACCTCAAAAATATTGAAAAACACACAAAAAAAAAAAAAAAAATTTGTCACCCTAAAAATGGATTTTTGCCCACTGTGCGCCGGTGGGACTCTAACCCACCATCTCCCGCATGATAATCTAAGGCGTGCGGTTTCCCTCTTGAAATCAGGTGAAATATGTTTCACCAACCAAAAGTGTATTTAATGCTATAATAAACAAAAAATGTAAACAAAAATAAGTTGAAAAGGAGGGAACATAAACAGAGAGAATATTAAAAACTGACTTTACTTATCGGATCACCTGCTGATACATTTATAAATCTAATTGTAAGACAATGAATTGAAATAGCTTTTATTTTGTAAAATATTTTATATTGTTTGTTTTTGATAAAACGTACATTTCTTTCATCTGTATTTATATTTCTAGGAGTCTCCAAAAGCCACAAAAAGGGAATCCTCCCAAAAGAATGGCCCTGATGCTGCAAATGAGGTAAGCATTATTTTTATTGCTTTATACCAAAAACTGAACTATCTATGAAATTCATCATTCCTAATCAGTATTGTGCCCTCAGCCTTTTATTGACAAAAAGAAGCCTTCATTGCTTTAATATAAATTATTTTTGATAGGACATGCCTGAATTGTCTGTTCGCTCTCTCACCGGCTCAAAAATGATGTGATTTTGTTAAAAATTTAGTACAAAAATCTTTTGTCTAAATTGAAATATCAAGTTCGTTAAGCAGCAGAATCCGCCCACCGGTACATGGTTTTTGGAGAGAAATTCATGTGAAAATAATCGTAACGCTTACGTTACGTTTTTGTAGTTTGAAGGTACTCGTTTTAAAGGTTTCTTGATGTAAGAAAACGAATGAAACCATTTTTAAGGTGATATCTTTTTATGTTTTTGAGAAGTGGAAAACTACATGATATTCAATTTTGCATTCCGAAAATTAAAAAAAATATTTTTTTTTTTTTAGAATCCCCCATTCATACTTTTTTTTTTTTTTTTTTTTTTTTTTTTTTTTTTTTTTTTTATTAGCATCATTGTTATATAGAGCTCACTTTGGTTAATATAAACAAGGAATCGGAGTAAAAGTACTAGAAATGAGTTTTTAGTTGTAGACATTATGTTATAATAAATTCTAAGGGGGCGTGATTAGTTCAGTGGTAGAGCACTCGATTCGAGTTCTGGAGGGCCCGAGTTCAAAACTAATGTACGAACTAAAAAGTTTCTATTCTAGTGTAGTAATTTGAGGATAGGTCCCTAGGGGTCTACCCAACCTTTAATTAAATTATTACATACATGCAAAGGGGAAAATCAGGCGGCTGGAGCATAGTTCTGACTGTCTCTCCAGTGTGCTGTATGGTCAAAAATTAAATACCTATACAATATCTGCCCCTTTAAACCCTTGTGACCTGTTAAGTTCTTTTTTTTTTTGTTTTTCAAAAATTGTCTTAGAATCCTATTCCTATTTTCAATAAATTCTCCCGCATTCCTCTTTTATCCTTTATCCTTAATTTTTTTAGACTCGTAATAAAGAGCTAACCTTGATTAATATTATTTTTTTTAATATTTGTTATTTATATTATAATATAAATGTCTATTGTTCTCTAGTATTTATGTTTTATTTTTAGGATGAAAAACCAACAGCACCAAAAAAACGAAAAGTGGTAAGTTTTTATGTTCCTCTCTTTGTTATGTGATCTAGATAGATTTCTTTTCACTGTAATTTTAATAAATGTTATTTACGTTCTTTTGATACCTGAAACCAATAAATAGTAGTTCTTTTATTGTGATGACTATTACAAAAGACTATTTTTATTCGGTTGGAATGGATGAAGTTAAGTCAGTTTTATTTATTTTTATGAAGTCATTAAAGTAAAAAAAAAAAATATTCATCATTTCTCTTTCATTTGTACGCTATACTTTTAGCGCCGGTCCTCCCTCCATCAGCCATCTGGATTTTAAGAAAACCACTATTTCACTCAAAGGTTATGGTTGTTTACTGTTATATATATATATATATATATATATATATATATATATATATATATTTATTTATATATATATATATTTATATATATATATATATATATATATATATATATATATATATATATATATATATATATATATGTTAGTATTAACTCTGTCCTACTTTTTTTATAGCCCTGATAAAGGCTTGAATTTCAAGCCGATACGTTTGCTAGCAATAAAACTCATTTTCCTATTCAAAATGTAGTTTTATTATGACACAATCACCGAACCTAGACAATTTCTACCTTCTTATAAATTTTATATTTAATTCTACCCATGTTATCTGATTATACCGCTCTTGTATCTTCATAAATTTAATGAAATACTGGTGGCCGTTAGGATTAAGGCGTGAGCACTTACCACTCCATGTCAAAGAGTTGTGGGTTCGATTCGCACTAAGAAAAGGCATCAGCCCTATCCTGGCTAGAAAAGGATGGTAACCTATAGATAATCCCTTCCGTCCTAAAATTCGTAGTTAATAATAAATGGACGTTAAAATTTAATAAATAATGAAATACAAAAATGTTTTACTAACAAAATGGGCGGGACTATTGTATGTGATCCGAAAATTCAAATTTTGTCACGTCTGATTGATCAACTGATCTTTATTTCACGATGTTAGCCACATTTTCATAAAATTAAAAAAAAAAAACAATATTAAAAAGAGGTGCAATTAATTTCTAAAATTTATTAATTTAAAGAAAAATATCATTGGGAGAAATGTATTGACTCTTAACAGAATATTTATTTATTTTATCGGAAAAAAATAATTTTGTTGAATTTGAAACTGGAATTTTGTATGTTCCAATCCAATAACACTTTGATATCATGAATAAGTTTGACTTTTCCATTCATCAAAATTGATGTATAATTTGGGAGGAATGGTTAACCGTTTACTCACCATAGTTCCCGTTGTTGGAAATTGGGCAGGAATGGTTAACCGTTTACTCACCATAGTTCCCGTTGTTGGAACATCAAATCCAAAACATTTTAATCCATTTCACAAACTCTTTTACCAATTTAATTTCAATGAAATAAAGTATTGAATTAATCATACATATTTTTAATACATGGAAATCGGATCTGAATTGACACACAAAATTTATGAAATTTTATGCTTTATGCTTGTTTTCTCCCTATGAGGTAAACAACTGGTAGAACTAGTCCAATAATTTTTATATTGTGAAATATACATTTAACAATATAATGTTACATTTGAAGGGGTCGGGGCAAAATAGTCCCAAGCGAAATTTTGAAAAAAATTTAACTGTAGCTGCTATATGTTGGATATTATGTGTGACTATTAGAATATGATGCAAATTCTACTAAAATATAACTACAAGTTATGTACGCTACATAATCTTGTTGTTGTCTCTAACCGTTTTAACTGATAGTCACACTGATAGTATTCAACATACAGCAGCTACCGTTAAGTTTTGTTCAAAATGTTGCTTGGCACTATTTTGCTCCGACCCCCTTCATTTGTTGTAATAAGTTTATATGGTAAAGTGTTATCTGCCGTGAAACAGCTATGTTCCCATTTGGGAACAATAGGATGTTCGGCCAGGAGGAGGCACTTCTTAGCTAATAACTTAAAGGAACTGTTAAATAAAAACGAAGCCTCTGTGAAGATATTGATGAATTACCTAGTAGATACCAGATTGTGCAACCAAATATAGTTTAGTCACGTGTTACCTGAATTTAATTTCGTTTATGAAGTTAGTGTGTGTAAATATTGTGTATATGAGAGTGATTGGTGTGTGTTAGTATTTATTGAATGAATGTTTTGAGAATGAATGTGGTTCTGTACATATGTAAATAGGCAACATTTTAGAGTTAGGTCTAGAATTAAGGGTAGTTCCAATATATTTTAAACAAGGAACTATTAGTGTAAATAGTCTAGTGTTTAGTTTATGAACACTTAATTAAAAATTGTTTCTTCATTTGTTAAAAAAGAAGCAATAAACAATGGTGCTAATGACCACCTACAGTAGTAGATGCACCAAAAAAAAAAAAAAATAATAAATAAAAAAATAAATAAAAAAATAAAATAAAAAGAAAATAGTAATTTGGGCTTAGATGCCTTGAGATCACGAGAACTACCAGAAATCATTCAAAATTTTCTCTATTTCTACCTTTAGAAGTATTGCCTACTGTTTTCATTTTCAGTTTCCATTCTGCCTTTGAATTGGACACGAATTTTTTTTTTTTTTTTTTAATTCTAATCGTTTATGTAGATTCTTTCATAAAATCGTAAATCATTTTAGTTCAGTTAGATCAGTAAACAATTAAGTATACTTTGTTTTCATGGTAATTTTCTGGTTAGTTTTTATTTTTCTGTGACTTCATTAACCATTTTTATCACTAATTGAAGGAAAAAGATGCCAGCTCTGATGGACCAGAGTTAAGAAAGAGGCCGATGCAGCTCAGGGAAAAACGAGAAAAGCCAGCAGTTCAGCCTGCGAATTCTGTTTCAAAGGTATTTATTGTCAAAAAAAAAAAGTGTTATAATCTAAATCAAATGAAAACATTAAATAAATATTCTGAAAGGTCCATCTTTGCGTATTGTTTCTTCAGCAATTCATTTTCGAATGTATTTCATGGCCTCCAAAACAGGCAACTTCTTTTATTCTCGGGTCCACTATTTGCGAGATTGTGATAATATAGTCCGAGAGGGGTCTCCCGTGGTCTAGTGGCTAGTGCGCTAGATTCATAAGCAGGAGATGGTGGGTTCGATCCCCACCGGCGCCAGAAATTTTCTCATCTCAGGGCTCGCTGAGAAAATTCCTGGTTGCACCCTGGATCTCGGCGCTAATGGCCAAGAATTATGTCGATGCGCCATAAAAAAAATAAATAAATAAAGAAAAATATAGTCCGAGTGCCAGTAACTGTACGTTTCATGAAGTGTTCTATGCACCTTGAAATTTTGCTATAATGTACCTCTTTTGTTGATAAGAAGGTAGATATGCGTTAGCTAGACTTACCGTGGAACAACAGGAACTGCGTATTGGGGAAAGGTGCAAACAAATATTTTCCAAAAATAGTGTTTTATTCAGAAGTGAACTATCTTTATCTTTAATGTAAAATTAAGACAATTTTACAATGAATAATAATAATGCGCACGGTAAAAATGTTTTTAGGCCATTTTTTTTAGCGAAACTGTAAATAAAAAAGGAGTAGCTTATTATAATAATAAATAAAAAAAACATTTTCATTGCTACATTTAAAAATCACGTCTAAAAATAAGCAGTGGTTTCGGAATGAAGTAGAAAGAGAAATATATGGAAGAAAAATAAGTAAACTTTATTTTAAATGGTTATTGTAGGTTTAGTGCGTACCTCAATTGTAGTAAATAAATTGTTTCAAATAATACACGTCGTCGTTCACGTAAGATAAACATGAAAATGATGATTTGTAACAAGCGCCTAAGTAAAAAAAAAACAAAAAAACAAATGCGGGTGCGTACGGCCGCTCTAGGAGAGGGAGTTTGGCCTGCCTTTGGAGGGAGTAGGCAGATAGCCCCATCGCATCGAAAAGGTTAAAATTGTCTGCCTTATTTATTATTCATTGTAAAATTGCCTTAATTTGCAATTTTTTTACGTTAATGATAGTTGGCTTCTGAATAAAACACTATTTTTGGGTAATATTGTTATGCACAGTACCTGGTGTTCCAAGGTATGTCCAGAAAACACATATTTACCTTCTTATCTACCCAAGAGGTAAATTATAGCAAAATTTCAAGGTCCATAAAACACTTCATGAAAAGTGCGTTACCAGCTCTCCGACTAAAATAGTCTGGCATTTATGATCACTCACATCACTTCACTGACATGAGAATTTAACGAGATAACAATCAAGTTTATCAATCTTCCACCTTCTAAAAATCTTACATAAATCGGAGTCACCGGCCCGCACAACCACACTACAACAAATACAGAAAAAGAGTGGGTACTAGAATGATCCGAGGACCTTCCCTCACAGCGTCATAGTGCAGAGTTCGTACTTTTGGCCGCTAGCCAGTTTCTGCAATAGCGTTGTCAATGCCATCTGGAGAAGCTGCATGGAGAATATATAAAAAAAACAATTACCATTCCTGCCATTTATAAATCTTAAAAAAATAGTGAGTTTATTTATTTATCAATTTGGATTGTAAATATATTGATATAAAAACTATTTGGTCCATCTAATTATTTTTCTGTAATGATGACTAACCATTCACACCTTTTTGTATTTAACAGTTTCTGAATTTCAATATATATATATATTTAAAGGCCATAAATGTTAAGGTATGAGCACTCTGTGGTTAAGGTCATGGGTTCGATTCCCACTAGGGATTATTCATTTTTAATTAGAAGAAAAGTAAAGGCACTAGCCCTTTCCTGGTTAGAAAAGGGTAGTAACCTTTAGATAACCCGTTCCAAAAATCTGTGCTCTGTATAATTGGACGTTTACATTTAATCAATGTGATAACAAATATTGATAATCTTGGTAATTGAATTTCTATTTTTCTGTTTCAGCCTGCTAATAAAAAGAAACCTGCCAAAAAAAGTGCCACAAAAAAGTCGCCCAAGAAACCTGCAGCAAAAGCAAAAAAGGATTTTGAGGTAGAATTTTAGCAAACTATGATTTATTTTAATTTCCATCAGAAAATTGTTTTTAATTTATATTGTATATATCAAGTAATGTGGGCATGCTAAAAAAGAAAAAAAAAAGAAAAAAGCAAGATGTAAGTTCTCCTCTCTCTGCGCATTCGTTTTTTTTTTTTTTTTTTTTTTTTTTTTTTTTTTTTTTTTTTTTTTTTTTTTTTTTACGGCGCATCAACAAATCTTGGCTATTAGCGCTGACATCCAGGAATTTTCTCAGCAAGCCCTGAGATGGGAAAATTTCTGACGCCGGTGGGGATCGAACCCACCATCTCCCGCTTATGAATCTAGCGTACTAGCAACTAGACCAAGGGAGACCCCCCGCATTTGTAATTGTTGTCGTTTTTGTATGGCAACGTAGTTTTATCTACCTTCGCATCCCCTTACTCTGTTAGATAAATGTTTAGTATCATCATTTCTTCACTTTTAAAATTTATGTGATCTTTAACATATGATGCACATTTTATACAGTGTGGGGTAATTTCACTGGCGGAGAAAACGAAAATTGAAATATAGAGAACTCTGGCACGAAACATGACCCACATAGATGGAAATGAAACAAAGTAAATCTGGTAGCACTCTAGAGAGAAGTGAATAAAATAAATATACTTCATGGCAGTCTAGCCGGCGTTTAAAGTATGGTCGATCAGGAAGGACGGGAAAGAATGGATAAGAAATTGGGGATAAAATGAGAGGAAAGTTACAGGCAAACCTCTTATCATCCATCTGCCTGAAGTACTGTATTGTAGAGTCCGAGGTTGGGAGAAAACAGAAGGCAAAGCTCCTCATAGGACGCCGAAGAACAGAAATCCGCCAATTATCAGAATTGGACTAAATGGAATAAGACGTCCTCACTTTACAATTCCACATGAAAGACTGCATACTCTCTCTGACTAAGACGGAAGGCAGAAGCCAGCCAATCAGCGCCCTTTTCCTGTGTATCACGTGATCATACACGCCCCTTCTTCCTTTTCCATGAATCACGTGGGAAAATTCCACCATCTGTATCTATTACGTCATATTGACTAAAAATACTGAACATAAAGCTTTATTAATTGCTTAAATATATGTAAAAATTTTAATTTTATAGATATCACGGTAATCTGTGTAAAAATAATTTTAAGCTAATTATAGTTAAGGCTTTTTCTTTTTAAGTGAAATTATTTTCTTTTTAATGGGCATGAAATTTGCTTTTCAAATTATGAAAATATCACAAAAAAGTCCTGAAATTGGCTTTCACAAAAGTAGTAGACACCCTGTGAATGTGAAGTATCAGGAGTTTACTATGCTTTCCAAATCATTCCAGTTTTCTGTATATTAGGGAAACATGCTGAGATATGATCCATTTCTTGTAAGTCAGCCTTTTTAAAATCTCATAGGGGAAATGTACTTCAGATATTACTAATAACTTCTTTTCTTTCAGAAATCAAATTTTTAATTTTAATTTATTATGTTATAGGTTGAAAAAATTCTAGAAACGAGGGAAAACAAAAAAGGAAAAAAAGAATATTTAGTGCGTTGGAAGGGATACAGTGCCAAGGACGATACGTGGGAACCTGAATCAAATCTGAAATGTCCTTCTCTGCTAGCTGAATTCAAAGAGAATGTAAGTTCATTTCAAAAATAGTTTCTCAAAATACTAATGGTTAAATTTTCTATTTTTTTATCTGTATCTTGGAACTAACTTATAAAATTCTAGTGAACTCTGCTAGGTATAACAGGGCAAGATATATTTGAATTGGTAAAAGGGCCTGTATCCACCCCTTATTATGGGGTTATTATAATGGTTCATTATAATGGACGTTAACATTTCAGTAAATAAAAATTCCGGCAGTAATTAGTATCGCTTCTTAGTGAGATAATATTTTTAGTTTGTTTAATACCTTTTGCTACTTGGTTGCTCTGGCTTTTTTATTTATTTATTTATTTTTTTCAGGAGGGAAAGGCCTCGGAAGACTAAAGGAGGAAGAACCCACAAGGAGGAAACCAATCACTGAGAATTTTTGAATGTTTTTAATTTAATTTTCCTTCTCGAAGGAAATGTAAGAAATACAGTGTTGATCAATTTATTGTAGACGTGCGTACACCATTGTTAATTGTACGCATTTGAAAAGCGTGTGCAATGGTAGAATTCAGTTTTGGACAATTAAATAGTTTTTATATATACATTTTTTTTATGTTTCACTTATGTTTTTAATAAAAACAAATGATGTGATTTAACTTTTTTTTTTTTTTCATTTTATCTTTTAACACGCATGACGACTAAGAAGTGACTAAAGAAATAATTTGAGATGTTTATTCGTCACTTTCTTTTGCGTTTTAATTATTTTTTGAAGGGAAATTTGTTATAAATTATAACGGAAGTAATATTTATAATTTTTCCAGTAATTGTACATAGAGAATTAAGATACAACATATATTCTAACTTCTATATGTCGACAAAAAACATAGATTTGGAATAACTTCAAAAACACAGTATCTATTTTTTGTTTTTTTCATAATATCATAAGATGTATTGAATGTATATAAGGTCTTGTATTTTTTCCTTAAAGTTTTCAATAATGTAGAGATGGTGGTATGCACTGATGTAATAAGTATCTTTCTCCTTTATATCAAACAAAATAGAGACCACTTCAACTTTCGGATTTATTTAACCAATAATACGTTGGTTGAGCAGCTTTTCTCATAGAGATAAATCGGACAATACACTCCTTGTTTCCATTTCCTCTTTGCAAATAATATATTTTTTGAATAAATTCTTGTATAGAGCTTATTGTAATTGCTGCATATCATCATCATCATCATCATCGTATAGAGTAAAGAGGGGAAAAATATCTGTACTATTTTATTTTTAAATAAATATTCCTATTTCAGGGAACCCCTCTATTTATTGTATTAATTAATTAAATTATTACTTTCATGATCTTACATTGCAAAATAAAAGTACAAAAATAGGTTTTTATATTATTGTTTAAAGCATATTTTTATTTGTTTTTACCCTTATCTCCATGATTTTTAATCTTTACATTTTATCGAGGTGTTTTTTCCCTTCTTCCACTGGGAGGAAACCTGGTTATGACATCAACCTAATGACACAAACCAGGAGTGCTGACTAGAAAAAAAAAAACATTTCAAAACCCATAAAAGATGAAAATAACGTTTGAAATTTGTATTTCTATGTGTGAGTGTGTATATACAAGTGATATTCAATAAGTAACGAGGCAAATTTTAGTTTAAAGACCTTTTATTCAATCAGTACAAAATGTTGGTTAATTTTCAACATAATCCCCCAACACTTTTGCACTTGTCTCATCGTTCCTCTAACTTAATGCCACTTGTATAAAATTCTTTTTGTGGCAGGTGTCTCGTACCAGATTGTGGAAACGAAGGAGGAACGTCAAATTGCCCTAGCCCTAGCAGTCGGCTGTGGGTCTCCTTTGGAGCCCCTAAACACCAGAATGATTACTGGCCCGGAAGTGGTTAAAACACCCCCTATGGTTTCCTTCCAGAGGATTATCAAGCGGGGACTTACTTGAACTCCCAAGGAGGATAGTTCCCTTTCCTGTAACATAGCTGCTCAATGTTGGCCGTGCCGGTGACCAAAGGACCCCAAGCCCACGAGTCTCTCCCAGCCAGCTCAAGGGATAGACCCTGCAGGGTTCCCCGGACGTCGCCGAGTCGGCACTACAGATCCCGGGGGGCTCCTCTCCTACCGAGGTAGGATTGGGCCCCAGTCTCCTCGGCTGACCATTCTTTTAGTAGCTGTTCGAGTCAAGTCTGCAACTGAATTTCGACTTCTTCATTAGAGCCAAATCTTTTGCCACCTAACGCCTCCCTAAGAAATCGTAGGGGGGTGTGGAAGAATCTCCCAGCCCAGGTTTTGAATGCATTCTTGAGTTATCTGTGCCTTATGTGGGCGTGCATTGTCGTGAATCAAAATTACACCTTTTGTCAAAAATCCACGATACTTAGTGCGAATGGCAGCATGTTACAGTAATATTGGCTGTTGATTGTACGATTGTCTTTCAGTATAAGTACGTCCCATAAATTGTCAGCATCACTTCACCTGCTGTGTCTTGAAGTTTCTCCGTGTTGGAAAACTTGTGTGCTTTCACTCGAGGTTTTGTCCACGTTTCATCGCATGTTAAAATTAGTTTAAAACAAGCTTCTGTGTCAGTTAAACATAGGGCTTTCAACTGTTCACCGATTTGAAACCTTTTTTCTTTGTGCATGTCCATTAGTTGTCTTAGCATCCATCTCGCCAAGTTATCTTGAATAGCAGGTTATTGCGAACGATGCTATGGGCAGTTTTTTCTGACTGTTTCTAACTCAATTTGAAATTTATATTGTAATTGTGAAAACAATGTTTCTTTAACAGCTTTTGTTTTTCAGTTACAGTTTATTAACCTTATTTAGTATTTTTACTTCGATTTTCAATTTTTGTTGGACAGTAAAATATATTCTGTTATTGTTTTTGATATGCTTTCGTACATACGGTGTTGTGTGCTTAATCCAGATTGGTTTTGCTATATTTGTGGCGAAAATATATTTAAAAAAATACCGAAAAACTATATCGGACTTAGTAAAAACTGCATATTATCAATACATCAATATAGATTTGTACATCAATTTGTTTGCCAAAAATGTGTTGTCTGTCTACGGTTACGGTCCAATAGGAAAAGAGATGCAGTGAAGTTCGTAATTTCCATGGTTTGGCGAGATCCTCAAAACCATCATGATGACTGCTTTTGAGAATAAATGGAATTAACCCTGGAAATCGGAAGTAAGTGGTCATATTCTAACTTATCTTCTGCTCAACTACTTCAATTAAAATCATGAGAGGTACAAACCAGCAAAACTAAATCCTCTAATGATCCAAATCTCTGTGAACGTGATCAAAAAATATCAAGTTATGACTGATCGAGATTACAAATGTAGCCTTTTAGAACCTCAACCGTTTAATCAGAAAGAACTAAATGACTTAAAGAGTGATCTTAGTGACAGATCTTGATTTTGTCAAATCAATGACTGAAGTCGAATCCAAAGCCTGGAACGCTTTTTTTTTTTTGGTTATGAATAATTTTCTAGTTAACAATAAATCTGATGACCAAGTCTAGCTCGTTGAGTGTAAGCTATCAAACTTGCAAAAGCTAGGGTGCAACATGAGCGTAAAATCCATTTCCTGCACTCGCATTTAGACCTATTCCATCTGTCTGCGAGCGCAGGAAATATCTGTGGGATTTTAGTGAGGAGCAGGGTGAAAGATTTCATCTGGAGGATATTTCAACATCGGAAGAGTGTTTCAGGGAAGGAAAGACTCGCACATGACGGCAGACTATTGCTGGAATATGCAACGTGATCTACCTAAAGTCTTTTCAGTCCAGTCAACGAACAGCTATAGGTGGAAATTTTTGGAACAGAATTTTTGACTTCGTAACTTTGTTTGGGCTGGATAGGAGGTGAACATATCAAAAGTTCTCGCCCGTAGCCTTAGTGCCGGGGGGGTTTAGAAGGTTCCATTTTTCGGGTTTTCACTTATATCTCGGAAACCCTGCGTCCTAGCGACACGGACTATTCTATAACAAATGAAAGCTGATTAAATTTCCTCCAAGTTCTATTCTATAAATTTTTTTCAAGATATTTTTAGGTTTCGAAATATCCGCTCTTGAAAGTCGGTCATTTTGGGGGAAAACACTTCCGCCGCATATTTTTTCTCCTTTTTGACGGGATAACTCTTCAACAATGTACCAAAATAATAAATAACGGTTACAGGGTTGTAGAGTATTGCATTCCCTTCAATAATATATATTACTTTGCTATTTTATGTATTTTCCTTCAAAAGTAAAAATAATTTCAGTGTTCATCGTGAAATCTAAAATTTAACGACTAATAGTCCAGACTATTAAACGATTATAACTAAGATTTATAGATAGAAATGTTTTGAACACAATTTTTGACTTCATAACTTTGTTTCGGCTAGTTAGGAGGTCAACGTCAATGACAGACATTCAAGAGCGGATATTTCGAATACTAAAGATATCTCGAAAAACTTTATTAAATAGAACTTGTAGTATATTTAATCAGCATTCATTTGTTATTGAGTGGTCATGTCGCCAGGACCCACGGTTTCTGAGATATAAGTCAAAACCCAAAAATGGGGCCTTCTAAACTCCCCTCCCCCCGGCACAAAGGCTACGGGCAAGGACTTTTGATACGTTGACCTCCTAACTAGCCGAAACAAAGTTATGAAGTCAAAAATTGTGTTCAAAACATTTCCATCTATAAATCTTAGTTACCTGGACTATTAGTCGTTAAATTTTAGATTTCACGATGAACACTGAAATTATTTTTACGTTTGAAGGAAAATACATAAAATAGCAAAGTAGTATATATTATTGAAGGAAATGCAATACTCTACAACCCTATAAACGTTATTTATTATTTTGGTACATTGTTGAAGAGTTATCCCGTCAAAAAGGAGAAACAATATGCGGCGGAAGTGTTTTCCCACAAAATTACCGACTTTCAAGAGCGGATATTTCGAAACCTAAAGATATCTCGAAAAAATTTATAGAATAGAACTTGTAGGAAATTTAATCAGCTTTCATTTGTTGTAGAATAGTCATGTCGCTAGGACGCAGGGTTTCCGAGATATAAGTGAAAACCTGAAAAATGGGACCTTCTAAACCCCCCCCCTCGCCACCGGGACAAAGGCTACGGGCGAGGACTTTTGATGTGTTCACCTCCTATCCAGCCCAAAAAAAGTTACGAAGTGAAAAATTGTGTTCCAAAAATTTCCACCTATAGCTGTTTTCAAGCATTCGTTGACTGGACTGTTTATCCAAGGAAATCCTATAAAAGATCATTTGATAATGTTTAATAAAATGTTGTTAATATTATGTTTGAATTTTTTAGTCAAAACAGAAAAACATTATATTTCACAAAATAAAGCTGTTAGCAATCTCCCAGTATGTTTTTTTCTCATAGTCAGGGCCTTTGAAATACCCAGTATCAATAACAAAAGTCCATCACGCAGGAGCTGCATAACTAAGCACTTTCCTCAGAATTTGGGTAGTGTAGACTGCTTTCCAGAACAATTTGCTTAAAATATCCTACATAAATAAAATATAAACGTGAATAGTTCTCATTTTGTAATGAGTAACTGATCAATTATTAATTTGCTTCCAGAGTTATGTTTACACATGGTACCTACTACACTACGTAACAAATACAAAAATCCTCATATTATCGTATTTTGATCTAACGCAGGAACAGGATACAGTCCCTCTAGTGGTAGAAAGCGCTCCTTGCGGCGGCTTTGTGAACCTACGTCTGCCGGCTTTTCTATTGAAATATATTACAAATTAAACCACCGCTTTCCGATTGACCGATTCAGCTCATTTTTACAACACTTCTTTCTCATGAGTTACCCTCGACGTATACCGCGTTTCGTTACAATACAGCAGAAATTACGACCGGTATGAGTATATTAGGAATTTGGGTCCGGAGTAAACCCCCCCCTTCTAATAAACTGATTTAGTTTATTTTTACAACATATTTACCTGTAGATTACCACTACGAATACCGAGTTTCGTCGAAATATACTAAAAATCACGGCTGGTAGTGGCGAATTGGTATTGTGGGTCCGGAGTAAACCCCCCCTCCTAATGAACCGATTTCATTTATTTTTACAACACATATTTACCTGTGGATTAGCACTACGAATACCGAGTTTCGTCGAAATATACCAAAAATCACGGCTGGTAGTGGCGAATTGGTATTGTGGGTCCGGAGTAAACCCCCCCTTCTAATGAACCGATTTAGTTCATTTTTATATCTCACTTTTCTCTCTATATTAACACTACGAATACCAAGTTTCGTTGAAATATAACAAATATTACGGCTGACATAGTCAAATAAGGGTTTTGGGTTCGGGGTAAACCCCCCCTTCCGGTGGACCGACTTTGGTGGTTAACGAACTCGTTCAATCGTTTGCTAATTGAATGCTATATACCAAGTTTCGTGACGAAAAAACAAAAACTCTGGCCGCTATCGTGTTAACAGACACATATATATATATATATGCATATATATATATATATAGATATAGATATATATAAATTTTAACGGGGGTCATTTTCGGTGTCTACTAGGTAGGATCGATAAAGATTTGAAGAAATTTTTCAAAAATTCCGTCATGAGTCCAACCTCAATAGCTACTTTCCTTCGGAGGAAAGTGCTAAAATGAAGGAAACAAAAATTGTATTGACCAATGTAATAGTTGATAGAAAAATTTGATTTTTATGAATTCAAGCTCCTTATGTCCTTGAATGAATGAATGAATGAAAAAAAAGTCCGTCACGCAGGAGCTGCATAACTAAGCACTTTCCTCAGAATTTGGGTAGTGTAGATTGCTTTCCAGAACAATTTGCTTAAAATATCCTACATAAATAAAATAAAAACATGAATAGTTCTCTTTTAAATTTGTAATGAGTAACTGATCAATTAATAATTTGCTTCCAGAGTTATGTTTACACATGGTACCTATTACACTTCGTAATAAATACAAAAAACCTCATATTATCGTATTTTGATCTAACGCAGGAACAGGATACAGTCACTCTAGTGGTAGAAAGCGCTCCTTGCGGCGGCTTTGTGAACCTACGTCTGACGGGCTTTTCTATTGAAATATATTACAAATTAAACCCCCGCTTTCCGATTGACCGATTCAGCTCATTTCTACAACACTTCTTTCTCATGAGTTACCCACGACGTATACCGCGTTTCGTTACAATACAGCAGAAATTACGACCGGTATGAGTATATTAAGAATTTGGGTCAGGAGTAAACCCCCCCCTTCTAATGAACCGATTTAGTTTATTTTTACAACACATATTTACCTGTAGATTACCACTACGAATGCCGAGTTTCGTCGAAATATACCAAAAATCACTGCTGGTAGTGGCGAATTGGTATTGTGGGTCCGGAGTAAACCCCCCCTCCTAATGAACCGATTTAGTTTATTTTTACAACAGTTATTTACCTGTGGATTACCACTACGAATACCGAGTTCCGTTGAAATATACCAAAAATCACGGCTGGTAGTGGCGAATTGGTATTGTGGGTCCGGAGTAAACCCCCCCTTCTAATGAACCGATTTAGTTCATTTTTATATCTCACTTTTCTCTCTATATTACCACTACGAATACCAAGTTTCGTTGAAATATAACAAATATTACGGCTGACATAGTCAAATTAGTGTTTTGGGTTCGGGGTAAACCCCCCCTTCCGGTGGACCGACTTTGGTGGTTAACGAACTCGTTCAATCGTTTGCTAATTGAATGCTATATACCAAGTTTCGTGACGAAAAAACAAAAACTCTGGCCGCTATCGTGTTAACAGGCACATATATATATATGCATATATATATATATATATATATATATATATATATATATATATATATATATATATATAGATATATATAAATTTTAACGGGGGTCATTTTCGGTGTCTACTAGGTAGGGTCGATAAAGATTTGAAGAAATTTTTCAAAAATTCCGTCATGAGTCCAACCTCAATAGCTACTTTCCTTCGGAGGAAAGTGCTAAAATGAAGGAAACAAAAATTGTATTGACCAATGTAATAGTTGATAGAAAAATTTGATTTTTATGAATTCAAGCTCCTTATGTCCTTGAATGAATGAATGAATGAAAAAAAAACCTTTATTCTGGGACTTCGTCCCATAAGAATAAAAATAAGTACAAAATAAACAATAAATAAATCCTTAGACTTGAATCTGCTTTTAGCGCGCACGGTTCCTTCCCCCCCCCCTCCATGGGGAAGAAACCCGCTTATGAGTAGGGTGGGTCGGAAAAATCCAGAAAAATTGTTCGATCCGTAATACCGCGGAAAAGTTGCGAAATTGAGACTAAAAAGGGATACAAATATTAACGTAACCATTATGATTTTTCCAAACATGGTTTTTGAAGCGAAAAAATCGTTACGCTTACATCACATGCTTGTAAGTACTCGTTTTATAGGCTCGTTGGCCTCGGAAAACGATTAAAACCAATTTTAAGGCGATAGCTTTAACCGTTTTTGAGAAAAATGGAAAAATAGTTGGTAAATCTGGTTTTTGGTTTGGGTACTTAAAATCATGGGATTAAGTTAAACTATTTTCTGCATGTTTGGAATTCGTATTATAATCGAAGATGTTTAAATTTTGGTTACGTTTGGAGTTAAGGAAGGATTACAATAAAATATTTTATTTATAGACATGAAAAGATTTGGGAACTTCGTATATTTTCCTTAATATCTCGAAAACGGTTGGAAAATCGTGGTAAGTGGAAAGGAATCATTCGAAAGCTTACTACATTTTCTACAAAAAATATTCGATTAGGAAATTTTCGATTAGGCGATGTGAATCGGAGAAGGCTTAAAACTTCAAATGTGTTTGGTTTGTTCTTTTGAATTGGTATTCTTCTTTGTTTAAATCACGTTTTACTTGATTTTAGCACTTTCCTCCGAAGGAAAGTAGCTATTGAGGTTGCACTCATGACGGAATTTTTGAAAAATTTCTTTGAATCTTTATCGATCCTACCTAGTAGACACCGAAAATGACCCCCGTTAAAATTTATATATATATATATATATATATATATATATATATATATATATATATGTCTGTTAACACGATAGCGGCCAGAGTTTTCGTTTTTTCGTCACGAAACTTGGTATATAGCATTCAATTAGCAAACGATTGAACGAGTTCGTTAACCACCAAAATCGGCCGACCGGAAGGGGGATTTAGCCCGAACCCAAAACACTAATTTGACCATGTCAGCCGTAATATTTGTTATATTTCAACGAAACTTGGTATTCGTAGTGGTAATGTAGAGAGAAAAGTGAGATATAAAAATTAACTAAATCGGTTCATAAGGAGGGGGGGTTTACTCCGGACCCACAATACCAATTCGCTACTACCAGCCGTGATTTTTGGTATATTTCGACAAAACTCGGTATTCGTAGTGGTAATCTACAGGTAAATATGAGTTGTAAAAATAAACTAAATCGGTTCATTAGGAGGGGGGGTTTACTCCAGACCCAAATTACTTATATACTCATACCGGTCGTAATTTCTGCGGTCGTAATTTCTGCGGTCGTAATTTCTGCTGTATTGTAACGAAACGCGGTATACGTCTTGGGTAACTCATGAGAAAGAAGTGTTGTAAAAATGGGCTGAATCGGACAATCGGAAAGGGGGGGGGGTTTAATTTGTAATATATTTCAATAGAAAAGCCTGTCAGACATAGGTTCACAAAGCCGCCGCAAGGAGCGCTTTCTACCACTAGAGGGACTGTGTCCTGTTTCTGCGTCAGATCAAAATACGATAATATGAGGGTTTTTTTGTATTTACTATGTAGTGTAGTAGGTACCATGTGTAAACATAACTCTGGAAGCAAATTAATAATTGATCAGTTACTCATTACAAAATTAAAAGAGAACTATTCATGTTTTTATTTTATTTATGTAGGATATTTTAAGCATATTGCTCTGGAAAGCAGTCTACACTACCCAAATTCTGAGGAAAGTGCTTAGTTATGCAGCTCCTGCGTGACGGACTTTTTTTTTTGTTGTTTTAAATTGCACTTATCAGTAAAATTAGTATTATTGTAAAAGAAAACAAGAAACAGTAAGTAGTAAACGCCTCATGAACTGTTTCATTCGTTTTATCCTCGGGATCCCCAGAGACTCCCACATATCACATTTCTATCAGGAGCTAAATTGGCTATTCCCTCTTTTTCGTCGACAATACTTCCTCGGCTCAGTCCTTTACCAAGTAATTCAATCCCGAAGACCTTCTTATATTTTTCAACACCTTAAATTTAAATCCTCTGTTCACTCCCGTAACACCCGATCTTGTCCTTCCGATCTTTATATTCTTTC
Source organism: Gonocerus acuteangulatus (assembly GCA_946811695.1). NCBI lineage: Eukaryota > Metazoa > Arthropoda > Insecta > Hemiptera > Coreidae > Gonocerus > Gonocerus acuteangulatus. The sequence goes on from OX328126.1 coordinate 6,588,124, forward strand.
CCACCGAACAGCAATAATCGAAAAATCATTCTTCACCCGTGCCACCTCGCTATCGAAATCCTTGCCTCTGTCTGTCCGCCAACCTAGATACCTTTAAATCCCGACTCTTCCACCATCTTCTATCCCTCCAAGTTTTACCCAATCCCTAGTTTATATTGAAGCTGTTCATTATATACTGGTAGTATTTATAAGTTTATATATTAAATTCTTTATTATTTTGTAATTTCAAAATTATTCCTGTGGGACTTGTGTCCCGGAATAAAAATAAAAATTTTCATTTAATTTCAGTATGTTTCTAGAGCGAACCTTGACAAGGCCAGGGAGTCATTTTTCTATGTCTGGTATGAGGAATGTACCCTTGCAACCGTGACCTATTTGGGGTCATAAATTATTTCATAAAAGGCCTAACCAAAATCAAAACTGTTTCTTTTTCATCCTTTCCAAGTGACACTAGGGATAAGAACGGAACCGCGCTATGATGATGCAGTTCCTGCGAGTCGGACTTTTGCCTATCGGCACCACTGTGCGACCTCGAATGACAACCAAGTTGATCTATTATGACCCCAAGTTCTCAGCGTCGTCCAAACTCGAATACCGTCGCCTCTCAAACGCTTATATTTTATGGGGCCATTTTGAATTATGAGTCCCTGAATTCATTGGTGAGAGTTGCAGAGGTCAAGGACAAACTGGTTATGATCAGAATTCATTATTGTGGTCAAGTTGGAGGATATTGATTATTTTTGGAGGTTTTAACAAACATTATTCTTATTTTCAATTGAAATTTGACAACGGATTAGACTAAATTCAGTTATTGCCTTCACCTCAATACACCCATGACCTGAAACGGAGTCTATCTGCTTAAATCATCCTCATTTGGAGGACATAGGGATATTTGGAGGGGACCTTAAGAGAGGATGTCTCACTTCCATGTGTTAAACCAAACAAGATTGAACCTACGATACAAACGTAGTATTTCTTTGGATCTTTTGAGCAGTAAACACCAACCGCGGCGTCCAGTGTGCACAGAGATCATTATCGTTATCAAAGCTCAGGACAAGGTAATTACCAATCAGAACCAGAGCCAGGTACTACTACGAAGAAAGACTTTCCACAGGAAGAACGCCAGCAGACACGTGGTGAGTAAGAATTATTTTTGGTAAATCTGAAGGAGAGCGTCCTCAGCTACGATTTTCTTCAAAGTTTGCACTATAACGTATTTTGATGCACTAAACACGAATCCGTCGAAAAAAAACCCGCTCCCAACTAGGAAAGAAGTTATTTAAAAAAAAAAGTTCACTGTTATGAAGGTTAGGGAAGAATGCCATGGGCGACTTTTGGGTATAGAATTCTTTTCATTTCTGCGAGTTGGATTGACTAGGGGTTTTGATGTTTTCTTGAGCGAGCGGAGCGAGCGGAAACGCATAGCACGTATGCCCAAAAGCGACAGTTTACGACCAAGTCAGCTACCACAGGTGAGTCTAAATTTCAATTACACTTCGTCATTAAGGACTATTGCGCATGCGCGTGTTTACATATAAGCTGTTTACCCCGTCTTTTATAACCTCCATAACAGTGAACTTTAGTGCTTAATAACTTCTTTCCTAGTTGATAGCGTTTTTTTTTTTTTTTTTTCAACGGATTCGTGTTTAGTGCATCAAAATACGTTATAGTGCAAACTTTGAAGAAAATCGTAGCTGAGGACGCTCTCCTTCAGTTTTACCTTATTTTTTTAACTTAATGCATATAACATGGTAAGATTTCGATGAAATCTGGTACGTAAATAATTTTCCACAAACGAAAGATCAAATACGGTTACTAGAAGAATTTGTAGTTTTTGAGTACTTCCCAAAAATGTCTAGTCAACATTTCAGGCTTTTGAAAGTAACAAAACTCCATTCCACAATTTTTGACAAATGGGAGCCAATCGTTCAACCTAACCCCCAATAAACTTCCACTTCATTTGTATAGATTTAATGCTAACTAAATGTAGAAGTTTTCCAGTAAGTAGGGAATCTATAGTCCGTATGGGTGGCGAGAAAAAAAAAATCACGAGAAACCTCTGATTCATCGAGAAAAACAGAAGTGCGTTATTGGAAGTCCAGAAAGTATCTTCTATCAATGGGTTTTAGAGGATTAATTCACTATTTCATTAGCCTCCTCTCACAAGGTATTTATCAGTGCACATTCCAACAGGCGGTGTCGGATACGACACCTAGTATAGAAGATTACTTTATTTTCCAAATAACTGTGTTAATTGGGTTGAAATGAATACAAGTTATATAAAAGAAGGGCTATATTTATTATAAGTATTTTTTTTTTTTTTTTTTTTTTTAACGTCGCTTCGACAGGTAGGCCATTAGCGGCGATTTATAATTAATTACAAAAATTAAAACGAATATATTTTCACAAAATAATATACAATACTTTATTTTCCAAATAACTGTGTTAATTGGGTTGAAATGAATGCAAGTTAAATAAAAGAAGGGCATATAATAATTGAGGTAATAATAATATCATTCATGAAATAATAGAGGTATAATATCATCCATATTAATTTTAACCATCAAATTCTTTTAACCAAATAGTTCTATATAATTATCTAATTATTTTTCCAGACATGAACCATACAATTTTATATATAAAAAATTAAATTTCCTCCTCAAATTAAATAATATTAAATTTACAAGCACATAACCTGAAGATATAATGTATATCTAGCAAAATCATACAGGTCAGTTGTTGATACATTAGTATTCTCTAATTCTTATGTTTATTAATTGTTCATATTTTAACATATCCTAACCAGTATAATTAATTGTATTTCACAGACAAATTGGATTGAAAATGACTCATAGCCGAAACGTTTCCACGACAAAAATGTAATTAAAATACATAGTTTTCAACTTAGGATCTAAAACATCGAACATATAATATGCAATATTTTTTTTTTAATTTTTTACGTGACAGGACGGACATATTACTCTTTTGTGTTGACCACAAATACTTTTATTGCACTAAAGACAGGTTTGGTTTCCCCTCCTGTTCTTTTTCCGTACATAGAAGGAACATTTTCCAAGTCTTTTTGAACTTGAAGGAGTTGGTGGTGGAGGTGAGTGTTGGGATGTTTCTGTACCCAGGATGCTGCAGATTACATCTTAGAATGTTTTTGGAATGAAGAGATTTTCCAACCTTTACTTCATGTAAGGTGTAACTAAAGAGAAAGCAAGTCTTCAAAAAGTCCGTCTCGCAGGAACTGCATCATCTTAGCGCGGTTCCGTTCATATCCCTAGTCTAATTTGGAAAGATTAAAATAGAAGCAGTTATTATTTTGGTTCAACCAGTCTTTTTTTTTTTTTAATTAATTATTATAATGGCGTGTCAACCCTTAAGGTCACTAACGCCATTCCTGTGTGTAGTAAAGTCTTGAAAGGTCATGATATACGATCTTACCTGGAAGGGTCGGCTAACACTAGGTCCCGCTAGTTACAAGGTCTTGGAATCTTGGAAATCTATATTTCTAACAATAAATTGTTTTTGTTATTTTACTTAACCAGTTTTATTGTCAAATACATTATCCACCTATAAGCAATTAAAAAATAACAAGGAGTAAAACAGACAAAAAGAACCGTTCGAATAAACGAAATCAATTAATTTAAAGTTTTAAGCACTTATTTCCCCGATTGACATCGCCTAATTAAAACTTTCTTCAGAACCTTTTTTGTAGAGCATTTAGTGAGCTTTCAAATGGTAATCATCCGCTTCACAAGATTGTCAACCGTTTTCGAGATACTAACGAAAGTATACAAAGTTACCAAAACTTTTTTTGTCTGTTAATAAAATATTTTATTCTAACCCTTCCTTTACTCTAAACGTAACAAAAATTTCAACATATTAGTGTTGATGAAATTCGAACATGCAGAAAATGTTTCAACTGTATCCCAGAATTCTAAGTACCAAAATCAAAGCAAACAACCCTCCCTAGGAAGGGCGCTAGGCAGTTGAAAGGCTATATCCTGGAAATCCATATCACTAACATTAAATTGTTTTTCTTATTTTTCTTAACCTGTTTTATTTTCAAATACATTATCCAACTATAAGCAATTAAAAAATAACAAGGAATAAAAAACAGACAAAAAGAACAGTTCGAATAAGCGAAATCAATTACTTTAAAGTTTTAAGCTCTAATTTCTCCGATTGACATCGCCTAATCAAAACTTTCATTAGAACCTTTTTTTTAGAGCATTTAATAAGCTTTCTAATGGTATTTCAACATAGTAGTTTTAATGAAAGTAGAACATGCAGATAATGTTTCAACTGAATCCCATAATTCTAAGTACTAAAATCAAAGACAAAAAGAACAATTCGAATAAGCGACATCAATTACTTTAAAGGTTTATGCACTTATTTCTCCGATTGACATCGCCTAATCAAAACTTTCATTAAAACCATTTTTGTAGAGCATTTAGTAAGCTTTCTAATGGTAATTTTACGTTTCGCAAGATTTTCAACCTTTTTCGAAATATTAAGGAAAGTATACAAAGTTACAAAAACTTTCTATGTCTGTTAATAAAATATTTTATTCTAACCCTTCCTTAACTCCAAACGTAACAAAAATTTCAACATATTAGTTTTAATGAAGGTATAACATGCAGAAAATGTTTCAACTGAATACCTTGATCCTAAGTACCCAAACCAAAAACGGTATTCAAAAACTATTTTTCCAATTTTCTCAAAAACGGTTAAAGCTATCGCCTTGAAAATGGTTTCATTCGTTTTCCTAGCCCAAGAAGCACATAAATCGAGTACTTACAAGCTTATGACCTCAAAAACGTAAGCGTTACGATTTTTTTTGGGCGAATTTCGCCCCAAACGCCATCTTCCAGTTGGCGGCTTTTGCTGGTTAACGAACTTAACCTTTCAAATTAGACGAAAGATTTTTGTACCAAATTTCATCAAAATCGGACCATGCGTCTGGGAGCTACAGAGCGAACAGACAAATATATATATATATATATATATATATATATATATATATATATATATATATAAATATACAAATTTGAACCACCGTTATTTTCGGTCTCTAGGGGTTCTGAAACGCGAAATTTTCTAGTCGGCACTTCCGGATTGTTTCATTGTATCAACCTTATAAGCGGGGTTCCTCCCTATGGGGGAGGGAGGAACCGCGCTAAAAAGACTTTGGTTTCACTACAAGTTTCGTTACTTTGAAATTCTTCAGACAGACGATAACTTACCATAATAACGTGTAAAAAAAACGGCAAATAGTCATGGGACAACTCCTTCAGCTCTTCATACTAGATGAAAAAGTTGTCACGTATACCACAAGGCGGTGTCGTATACGACATTCAAACTTAGTTTTCCACAGATATACGAAGATTACGAGGAATAATAAAGGTGAATGCCTTTACCCCGCTTATAAGGTTGATCTCATGAAACAATCCGGAAGTGGAATATATATATATATATATATTTGTCTGTTCGCTCTCTAGCTCATAGACGAATGGTCCGATTTTGATGAAATTTGGTACAAAAATCTTTCGTCTAATTTGAAAGGTCAAGTTCGTTAACCAGCAGAATCCGACCACCGGAACATGGTTTTTGGAGCGCAATTCGCGTGAAAAAAATCGTTCCGCTTACTTCATATGCTTGCAAGTACTCGTTTTATAGGCTTCTTGGGCTAGTAAAACGAATGAACCCATTTTAAAGGTGATAGCTTTAACCGTTTTCGAGAAAATTGGAAAAATAGTTTTTGAATACCGTTTTTGGTTTGGGTACTTAGAATCAAGGGATTCAGTTGAAACATTTTCTGCATGTTATACTTTCATTAAAACTAATATGTTGAAATTTTTGTTACGTTTGGAATTAAGGAAGGGTTAGAAGAAAATATTTTATTAACAGACATAGAGAGTTTTTGTAACTTTGTATACTTTCCTTAATATTTCGAAAAAGGTTGAAAATCTTGCGAAACGTAAGATTACCATTAGAAAGCTTACTAAATGCTCTACAAAAATGGTTTTAATGAAAGTTTTGATTAGGCGATGTCAATCGGAGAAATAAGTGCTTAAACCTTTAAAGTAATTGATTTCGGTTATTCGAATTGTTCTTTTTGTCTTTGATTTTAGTACTTAGAATTATGGGATTCAGTTGAAACATTTTCTGCATGTTCTACTTTCATTAAAACTAATATGTTGAAATTTTGGTTACGTTTGAAGTAAAGGAAGGGTTAGAATAAAATATTTTATTAACAGACAAGAAATGTTTTGGTAACTTAGTATACTTTCGTTAGTGTCTCGAAAACCGTTGACAATCTTGGGAAGCGGAAGATTACCATTCGAAAGCTTACTAAATGATCTACAAAAAAGGTTCTGAAGAAAGTTTTAATTAGGCGATGTCAATCGGAGAAATATGTGCTTAAAACTTTAAAGTAATTGATTTCGTTTATTCGAACGGTTCTTTTTGTCTGTTTTATTCCTTGTTATTTTTTAATTGCTTATAGTTAGATAATGTATTTGACAATAAAACCGGTTACGTAAAATAACAAAAACAATTTATTGTTAGAAATATAGAGTTCCAAGATTGCAAGACCTTGTAACTAGCGGGACCGTTTCTAGTGTTAGCCGACCCTTCCAGGTAAGATCGTAAATCAAGACCTTTCAAGACAGATGGAACTAAAATAATAACTGCTTCGATTTTAATCTTTCCAAATTATACTAGGGATAAGAACGGAGCCGCGCTAAGATGCTGCAGTTCCTGCGGGTCGGACTTTTTTAGTTTGTTGTCTGGAGTACTACTGATAGATAGGGTAATTCATGGTTGCAATTTCCGGTATACCGTTCTTCCAACAGGGTATAACTAAGGATGTTCATGACCGACGCCGACACAAAAGGGAATCATCGTTTATGAAAGGTGACAATGTTGTCTTCAGAACAATGAATGACAAATACTGGACGAAGGGGACAGTGGAGAGGAAAGCAGAAGAGCCTAGGTCTTACTGGATTTCCAGAGATAGTGACAAGAGGCTCCTGAGAAGAAACACTGCTCAGATGAAAAGGTCCTTCACTAAAGCTAACCTCAAGGACAGGACGACATCAGCAGAAATGCTGCTCTTTCCTCAAGCAGAGGAGAACACTGGTCGTGAAAACTCAGAACATCTTTCACCACAAAAACCACTAGAAGATAAAGTATCCACACCACAGAACTTCAAGGTATCCAGATACGGACGGATTATCAAACCACCTACTCGGCTGGATCTTTAACAATCTTCAGGGGGAAGATGTCATATGGAATTGACCATATGATTTTATATATGATTGTATTTTTTGAAGTTAAATAAAAACAGTTGCTATCTTGGTGTTCTCAAATATAGATGTCTTATTTTTAAACTAAGTATAAAACAGCAACCCCCAACCTAGGTACAGATAATCACTGAACAAGAAATGAAACGGAAAGTGTCATATTCGACATTTACTTGTCGTAGGAGGGTTAAATTGAATTTTATCTATTCTATAATGGCATAATTAGAATTTAATCATTTTGAACAGTTTTTGAGCAATCCTTTCGTGTTCAATAAAAATTACGTCTACGTTAAAAAAAAAGTCCGACTCACAGGAACTGCGTCATCTTAGCGCGGTTCCATTCATATCCCTAGTGTCATTTTGTAGACTTAGAATAGAAACAGTTATTACTTTGTTTAGATCATTCCTAATGTAAACAAATATTTAAAAAAAAAAACAAAAAAAAAAAAAAAAAAAACTAGATTGTCGGTTTGGGATGAAACTATCCTAAGCGGAAATTACTCTTTCCGCCGTCCCAAGTTTCGGTCTACGAAGATTCTACGAATGCAATTTTTAAATGCAATTAAACAAAATAAAATTGTACAAGAAAATGAGAAAGTAGTGTTATTTTTTAATGAACTACGGCCACTTACAACCACAAAATATAATTATATTTCTAGTATAGCATTTAGCTGCATGACTTCCTACAGGTAAAGGTAACTGTCAGCTGTCCTAGAATGCTTGATGAGAACAATGAATCTTGATTTATGATGTGCAATAAAAGCCTACCTGAAGCCTGCCTACTACCTGGACCCGGACAGCTGTCTGACTCTCAGGGCTACCACATGGGGGGGGGGGGGGACAACCGGGTACAGTTATCCCGGGCCCGGGCACCCCCCCCGGGCCGATCCTCGCTAATTGGAAAAAAAAGTACCGAAAGTGACCTTTGCAGCACCGATTGTCGGCTTTCATTCTCATTTTGCTCAAAACTCAAGATGAAAATATTTTTAAAATGCCCAATGTCCTATAGCAAAGTACTAGAATTTTCATTCTGGCTCTGAGAAGTGGGGGCCCGTGATCTGGTCCCGGGCCCGACTCTGAGATGTGGCGGCCCTGCTGACTCTACACGGAGATTATTTACGTTTTCAGTTCTGTTACAAGTTCAGAGAATTTGTATTTATTCCCCTGTTTTATTGAGAAATACATCCTCCTACTAGAAGCAATAACAAAATAACAAGAAATAAAAACAGACAAAAAGAACCGTTTAAATAAACGAAATCAATTATCGTTTATCAAACTTCTAAGTTTTAGGTACTTATTTCTCCGTTTGATATCGCCTAATCAAAACTTTTTTCAGGACCTTTTTTCTAGAGCATTTAGTAAGCTTTTGAATGGTAACCTTCCGTTTACCCCATGAATTTTTGGTGAATCCCATGATTCTAGGTACCCAAACCAAAAACGTTATTCAACAACTATTTTTCCAATTTTCTCGAAAACGGTTAAAGATATAGCCTTATAAATGGTTTCATTCGTTTTCTTAGGCCAAGAAGTCTATAAAACGAGTACTTGCAAGCATATGAAGTAAGCGGAACGATTTTTTTCACGCGAATTTCGCTCCAAAAACCATGTTCCGGTGGGCGGATTCTGCTGGATAACGAACTTGACCTTTCAAATTGGACGACGGATTTTTGTACCAAATTTCATCGCAATCGGACCATTAGGGAAGCCAGAAATGAGCGAACAGACATATATATATATATATATATATATATATATATATATATATATATATATATATATATATATATATACAAATTTGAACCACCGTTATTTTCGGTCTCTAGGGGTTCTGAAACGCAAACCTTTCTAGTCGGCACTTCCGGATTGTTTCATGAGATCAACCATATAAGCGGGGTTCCTCCCTATGAAGCGAGGGAGGAACCGCGCTAAAAACAGAAAATTGGACATAACTGCTTTTCCCTTGGGAATTGGACCATACTGAAAATGTACTCTTTTGTTGGAAATTCTCTCTAGAATCACCACCTAGAGTTTGACTACTTAGACCTGAATCACCCTTTGTATTAACTGACTGTCGGTTATGGTTTAACATGGCTTGACAGAAATACTTTCCGATGGCAACAATTATATGAATACCAACCTGTTTGAAAAGTAGTAACTTATCCGATGAAATATAGCAATCGCATACAATCTTGGGTTACATAATCACAAGTGGTACTTCTCATTTTGTTATTAACATAATTACAGAGCTTCAGAGAAGATTTACACTTTAATTATTATCATAATTTTCTTTAATTATTCTTTTATGTATTTTTTTTTAATAAATTATTTTATATTTATTTATTTAATTTGTTTTGTTGATTTAATTTTTATTGATGCCGATCCACATCAAATTAAAGTAACATATTCCACTATTTAGCTTATTTAATCACTAACCTGTTTTTATTTAGTTATTTTACGTAATCATAGACGATAAGATATGTCTTCAAAGTAAACAGAAATCCACTATATACAGGGTGCCCAAATAAGACGGCTCAAACTAATTTTGCGGCCAAACGGTTGGTCTGAGAAAAAAATGTCAGAGGGAAAAGTTGTAGGGCTTGACCTAAGCTTTATAAATATGTCGAATATTTAACATATTGACTGCGCATGTGCGCTCGGCGCTAGACGATATGTTGAGGTTAGCAGATGACCCCTATTATTATGCACATCATTTTAAAGGGAATTATAAAACAAACCCTTTGCTGAAACCGCATTTCGATATCTTTAAAAGCAAATGAGTTTCATTCAACTCATTTGATTTTAAACATATCGAAGTGCGGTTTGCAGCAAAGGATTTGTTTTATAATTCCCTTTAAGCTCAGACTCTCAAGGGACTCGGAGTTGAGGCTGTATCTTAAAGGCACCTCCTACAGGATCGACACAGGACTAGATTGCACTATATCCAGTCTCCGGAAACCCGAGACTCTCGCCCATTTTCTCCTGGAATGCCCAATCTACCGATCTGCCCGCACTACATACCTTCAAGATAGCACCCGGAAGTTGATGAAGACAATCTCACGCTGATTCTTTCACCTTCGAATAAGGACTCAATGTTCAGGCTCTTCCGCTTCACCATGGAAGCTCTAATGACAAGATCGTTTGTGCTTTTTGAATAGTAGCGAGTAATTTTTTTTTTTTTTATCTTCATAAATTTATCTATTGTACTTTTCTGTTTATTATGATTAAGATTTATATTATTTATATTTATTACGATCCAATGAGAAATGTTTTTTTTCCCTCTCTTTTCTTTTATTATTATTTATCTATTATAATGTTTTGTAACCAGACCCCTGTAACTGTTTTTCAAACAAAATACAGAATTTTATCTATCTATAATTCCCTTTAAAATTATGTGCATAATGATAGGGATCATCTGCCCCAACATTTCATGTAGCGCCAGGCGCATATGCGCGGTCAATATGTTAAATATTCGACATATTTAGAAAGCTTAGGTCAAGCCCTACAACTTTTGCCTCTGGCATTTTTTTCTCAGGCCAACCGTTTTGGCCGCAAAATTAGTTTGAGCCGTCTTATTTGGGCACCCTGTATATTTGAGGCGTCTGGAATCAAAACGAGACACATCACTATTTTTACGATTTTGAGGTAAAAGTTGATTTTACAAGTTCAAAATATCCTCTATATACTGGTAAAGAAAATTATTTTCAGAACTCAATAGATTATGCTTTTTTCTTTTAATAATTGTTGTTTAATAATTAATTGTTTTAGTGGAAAGTTCGTTTCAAAATAAGACATACATTTAAAATATATAATATATAATATATTATTATTATATATATATAATAATAATATATAATACTAGCTGAATACCCGTGCTTCGTCACGACAGATAAGTAGTTATTTTATTGTGTTAAAAAAAGAAACATCAAAATTAACGCTACTACATAATTTTTTGCAGTTTATTATATCACGGTTCCCGTCATACTATATGTTATACATCAATTGGTAAGTAATCAAAGTATAATGTTTCTTGACACTGGGGCGCTCCGGAGCAGTGTAAAGAAAGAGATACAGGTTAAAATTAGTTTTCAATAATAAATGAACGTAAAAATTTATGTTTCTAAGATGTCATTTGGAAACACCCATTGTATTTGCTAGCATTACCAAGAAGTGTTCTGACTGGGGATGCTGATGGGTGAGGAGGCTGTGCAAGGGTTCGGGATATTATTACCTCGGATGGACCATCACCAGGAATAGCGTAAACTCTATGAGGGACAAAATCACAGTTTATTTCTAGTAATTCAAGATCTGCCATCATAGTTGAAATGTAACTCAAATAAAATAATATTATGAAATATATACAGAACGGTTACAGCTGATCTGTTGTCGTACTTGCAACGCATGCTGCCTAGGCATTCCTGCTCTAACCAACTAAAAATTCAAACCCCTCTAGAAATACTAAAAAATTTGTATATCAAAAAATCCTTTCTTAGTGAGTGTTTATATTCTTAAGGGATTGCCTATGAAAAATTTAAAATTTTCTGTCAAGTGGTTTGGGCTGGGCGATGATAGTTCAGCGAGTCGGTGATATTTGACAAATATATAGGAGATAACAGCCAAACTTCTGAAATTCCCCAAGAACATTCTTCTGTTATACTTACAACTTTCAAGAAAATTATACACATATATAAAATTGGTAAAAATGAAGTTTCACGCCCTCAAAACCGATTTCTTTCAAATTTTGTACAATAACGTATTTTGATGCACTAAACACGAATACGTTAAAAAAAAACCTTCGCATTTAACTAGGAAGGAAGTAATAAGCACTAAAGTTCACTGTTATGCGGGATATGAGAGCTAATTTTTTTATTTTTTTTTTCGTTTTTAACGGCGCATCAACTATTTTGCTATTAGCGCCTAGAGAGCTAATGTTAACAACTAAATTTGTGACGACTTTAAGGCATAAATGACGACTTTAAGGCATACATGCTATGCGTTTCCGCTCGCTACGCTCGCTCAAGAAGGTAACAAAACCCCAGTCAATCCAACTCGCTAAAATTAATATAAATCTAATAGAATAGAATATTAAGCACTAAAGTTCACTGTTAGGAAGGTTATAAAACTAGGCGTCAACAGAGTATTTGTAAACACGCGCATGGGCAGATATGTAACATTGGGAAACAGAGAACTCTCATTTAAAATGTTCAGAAACCATTTATTCAAAAATATTGTTAATTTTAAGGGCATCCTCACCTGTCGTCACCTGTCGCTTAAGGGCATACGTGCTATGCGTTTCCGCTCGCTACGCTCGCTCAAGAAGATAACAAAACCCCAGACAATCCAACTCGCTAAAATTAATAGAATTCTATTAATTATTCTATTAACTTTAGTGCTTAATAACTTCTTTCCTAGTTAAATGCGAAGGTTTTTTTTAACGTATTCGTGTTTAGTGCATCAAAATACGTTATTGTACAAAATTTGAAAGAAATCGGTTTTGAGGGCGTGAAACTTCATTTTTACCATAAAATTAAACATAACGGCCTTTTGTGTTTTCTGAAAAATTTGGTTTCAATGATGTGTCTTGTTTTGATACTGGACGACTCATTTGTCAAATACCACTCACTCACTGGCCTATCATCGCCTGGCCCAAGCCACTTGACAGAAAAAATTGAAATTTTGCGTAGACATTCCCTTTAGAATGTAGACAATTGCTAAGAAAGGTTTTTTGATATTCAAATTTTTAAGTATTTTTAGAGGGGTTTGAATTTTTAGTTGACTTTAAAGAGTGCAGGCACACCTAGGCAGCATGCGTTGTTGGGACGATAACAGGTCAGGTGTTACCGTACTGTATCTATTTCATAATATTATTTTTGGTAAACCTGAAGGAGAGCGTCCTCAAGACCGATTTTCTTCAAAGTTTGCACTATAACGAATTTTGATGCACTAAACACGAATCCGTTGAAAAAAAACCCCGCTCCCAACTAGGAAAGAAGTTATTTAAAAAAAAAAGTTCACTGTTATGAAGGTTAGGGAAGAATGCCTTGGGCGACTTTTGGGCATAGAATTCTTTTCATTTCTGCGAGTTGGATTGACTAGGGGTTTTGATGTTTTCTTGAGCGAGCGGAAACGCATAGCACGTATGCCCAAAAGCGACAGTTTACGACCAAGTCAGCTACCACAAGGTGAGTCTAAATTTCAATTACACTTCGTCATTAAGGACTATTGCGCAGGCGCGTGTTTACATATAAGCTGTTTACCCCGTCTTTTATAACCTCCATAACAGTGAACTTTAGTGCTTAATAACTTCTTTCCTAGTTGCGAGCAACTTTTTTTTTCAACGGATTCGTGTTTAGTGCATCAAAATACGTTACAGTGCAAATTTTGAAGAAAGTCGGTGCTGAGGAGTGTCCTCAGCACCTTTGGTCGTTTGTAACCCGCTAAGAGTGAACTTTTTTTTAAATAACTTCTTTCCTGGTTGAGAACAACAATTTTTTTCAACGGATTCGTGTTTAGTGCATGAAAATACGTTATAGTGCAAACTTTGAAGAAAATCGGTGTTGAGGACGCTCTCCTTCAGGTTTACCTTATTTTTAAATTTAGGTTCATAGAATTACTATAAATTCTATGAACTGTGATTCTGTACCTCATAGAGTTTACGCTATACCTGGTGATAGTCCATCCGAGGTAATAATATCCCGAACCCTTGCACAGCCTCCTCACCCATCAGCATCCCCAGTCAGAACACTTCTTCATAATGCTCGCAAATGTAATGTGTGTTTCCAAATGACATCTTGGAAACATAAATTTTTACGTCCATTTATTATTCACAACGAATTTTAACCTGTACTGGTTAAACTGCTGTTGCTAGTAACCTATTGATAACGGGTTATCTATAGGTTATCTGCCTGTTGACACTGGTCCGGAGCGCCTCAGTGTTAAGAAACATCATTATACTTTCATTACTTATCAATTGATGAATAACATACAGTATGATAGGAACCGTGCTATAATAAACTGCACAAAATTATATAGTAGGTAGCTTTAATTTTGATGATACATTATTTAACGCTATAAAATAACTACTTACCTGCCGTGACGAATCACGGGTAATCAGATAGTCTATTGCAAATTTCATTATTTGGAGGATTCGGCAGCATACAGGATTGTTTTTGAAGAGTAGTGATTTTCGAAAAGTTATCGCTAACGAGAAGCTTTTATTAATTTCAACTTTTTGAATTGATATTGCGGTTTAAAAAATACACCTGTGACATCGAAAGTGTATTAGCCTTAAAGCATATTTAACTCTAATTTCACAAATTTAATGAAACGTTGAAGACAAATGTGCACAAGCGGAGAAAAAGTGGAATTATACTACAAAATACACGTTTTATGTCTAAGAAACCTTCAGAAGGTTATATATCTGGAACGATTTGAGATAGAAATGTGTGGTTAGTGGTGTTGAACTACATTTTAATTCTAGTTTCACGCCTTGGAGTTTTTTTTTTTTTTTTTTTTTTTTTTTTTTTTTTTTTTTTTTTTTTTTTTTTTTTACGGCGCATCGACAAATCGTGGCCATTAGCGCCGACGTCCAGGGTACAGCCAGGAATTTTCTCAGCGAGCCCTGAGATGAGAAAATTCCTGTCCCCCCACAGATGGGGTCGATGGGGATCGAACCCACCATCTCCCGCTTATGAATCTAGCGCGCTAGCCACTAGACCACGGGATACCCCGCCTTGGAGTATTGTAATTAACTTGACGTAGATACATTTCAGAGGGGGGAGTAATCGTTTCGTATACATTTCCGAAAAAAAAATGTATTTAACAGGTAGGTACATTGACTGCTCCGAATTGCCATTCAATCCCTGATATACAAGTTTCTACAAGTCACAACGCGACTTGTGCCTCTTCCCCACCACAGCTTCCCGCTATCTATCACACGTAAAATCATTTCAAATCTATTAAGTGAGGAATTTAATTGTGATTCCCCGTGTCCTTCTACTTTTTCCAAATTTCATTCACTTGGGCTTTACTTACAGTTATTTTTTCTAGCTTCGTCCCTTCCATTACCGTCGGGTAGAATAAGGCGTATTTACTCCCAGCTCCAGCTTCCGACTCGTTGGTTTTCGAGCCCTTTCTTTGGTTATCTTCGTGGGGGGTTTCAAAAAAAAAAAAAAAAAAAAAAAAAAAAATTAATTGTGAAATTGTTACATCTCCCAAATAAAAGGTAAGTTTTTTAGTATTTTTGTTTTTGGGAGGCTCGGCGAAATAAAGGTTGGGAAACCCTGCTGTATAAAATGCTGGAAAAAACTAACGTTAATTTACTCAAACTAAAGATACACACACGTTTTATTTTTATTTTTATATTTGTATAATTTTTAGTTTTAGTATCAGTTCTTAGTTTAGTAATTAGTTTAATTTAAGCAAAGGTGACCTTAATTTAGGATTTTAGTTTAGTTTTAATTTTTAATTCACTAATTAGTTTATTGAAAACATATACTATGCATTTTCCTCCATTCACTATACTTATTCATACTTTGATTCAGAATAAGGGTAAAAAAATAGGTATGTATGTATTTTTGTTTAAATAAAGAATGCTGCCAACGGCCATAGCCACGTTGAATACACCGGTTCCCGTAGATCACCGAAGTTAAGGAACGTCGGGCGTGGTCAGTACATGAATGGGTGACCGACCACGTGCTGTTGGCATTATAAAAGGGTGGCAACCTTTAGATAGCCCGGCGCTAATGGCTAAGAAGATGTAGATGCGCCGTAAAAAAAAAAAAAAAAAAAAAAAAAAAAATGCTTATTTATGAAGAATAATGGAAAAAAATAGAAAATGAGGTCACAACTTTAGCCTATTTATAACAAAATTAAAATTAAAACAAATTAACAAGTTTTATTAGTATTAATAATTTACTTAATTATCAAAATAACATATGATTTATATTAATTCACGTTATTTTTGTCAAAATAAACTAATGCTTTAATTTAGTTTTTAATCAATTCCCAATGATTTAGTTTCAGTTTTAGTTTAACTAATATCCATTAATTAATTTAATTTTAGTTTTAGTTTTTTTAGGTTCCAATTTTTGGTTTAGATTTAGCAATTTTGGTTGCCTTTGGCGTTAAGGAAGGGTTAGAATAAAATATTTTATTAACTGACATAAAAAGTTTTGGTAACTTTGTATACTTTCCTTATTATCTCGAAAAAGGTTGAGAATCTTGGTAAACGGAAGATTACCATTAAAAGCTTACTAAATGCTCAACAAAAAAGGTTCTGATGAAAGTTTTGATTACGCAATGTCAATCGGAGAGATAAGTGCTGAAAACTTTAAAGTAATTGATTTCGCTGTTAGAGATATGGATTTCCAAGATATAGCTTTTCAACTGCCTAGCGGGGTCCTTCCTAGGGAGGGTTGGCCGACCCATCCAGGTAAGATCGTAAATGAAGACCTTTCTAGAAATGTGGACCCAAAATAATAACAGCTTCTATTTTAATCATTCTAAATGAGTCTAGGGATAAGAACGGAACCGCGCTAAGATGATGAAGTCCCTCCGAGTCGGACTTTTATTTAGTTTATTCCAAAAAGTTAATGTACTTTTAATTTTAGTTTCGGGGTTCTCCCGTGGTCTAGTGGCTAGCGCCTTCGATTCATAAGCGGGAGATGGTGGGTTCGAATCCCACATCTCACGGCTCGTTGAGAAAATTCTTACTGCATCCTGGATGTCGGCGCTAATCGCCTAGATGTCGATGCGCCGTAAAAAAAAAAAAAAAAATTTAGTTTTGCCTAACATTGGCTGTACACAGGGTGTCCAGCAGAGTTGGGCATAATTTTATTTATAAATAAAAATACGAATTTATTCGTACTTCATATATTTGTGAATACGAATATAAATAAATTCGTACTTCATATATTTGTGAATACGAATAAAAATAAATTCGTATTCATAAGCGTGAATACGAATTTATTTTTATTCACATATATTAAATATAAAAATACAAATAAAATTTTATTCGCAAATTTTGCTGCGAATAAAAATAAATTCACAGAAAAAATTGTAAATAATCACAAAAAATGTGAATGTTTACAAAAAATCAAATGATTAAAAACAAAAATTACATTAAAATATACGAATAAAAATTTATTCACATTATAATTTGTGAATAAAAATTTATTCACAATAAAATTCGCAAATAAATTATGAATTTATTCGTATTAAGATGATATTACGAAAGTTATTGAAGGTGATTTTTTTTTTTTTTTTTTTTTTTTTTTTTTTTTTTTTTTTTTTTTTTTTTAAGGCGTTTAACGTCTAGGTTATTAGCGCCTAGATTTTTTGTTTACTCCACCGCGAGACCACCAGCCATGCTGCAGGGACACAATATGTCATCTGTACCTCCGTAAAAAAAAAAAAAAAAAAATCGGCACCTTCAATAACTTTCGTAATATCATTTTAATACGAATAAATCCATAATTTATTTGCAAATTTTATTGTGAATAAATTTTTATTCACAAATTATAATGTGAATAAATTTTTATTCGTATATTTTAATGTGATTTTTTTTGTAATCACTTGATTTTTTGTAAATATTCACATTTTTTGTGATTATTTACAATTTTTTCTGTGAATTTATTTTTATTCGCAGAAAAATTTGCGAATAAAATTTTATTTGTATTTTTATATTTAATATATGTGAATAAAAATAAATTCGTATTCACACTTATGAATACGAATTTATTTATATTCGTATTCACAAATATATGAAGTACGAATAAATTCGTACTTTTATTTATAAATAAAATTATGCCCATCTCTGGTGTCCAGCTGGGAAAACATCCATTTGAAACCAGTGTGACATCTTGGAAACAGAAATTATTACGTCCATTTATTATTCACAACGAATTTTAACCTGTACTGGTTATTTATTTATTGTAATTATTTGGTAGATGGTCTTGTGTAATAAACGTCATATAGTGTGGGAAGGATGGGACATCGCCATAATCCTGTGAAATTAAAGAATTTGTTCAGTAGCCTCCTTCAAGCTAAAGCACCTTTATTTGTTTTGACTTAGAAATCAGAAAAACATAGAATGACATAGATTTTTGTCTTAAACTAAGAAATACCATTTTGAAGCTTATTAAATAATGCAACATTTGAGGCGGAGGCAAACCTTCAACTCTAAAAATAGCTGATTAAGAAGATATTGAATAATTTAATAAAAAAAACTAATATTAAACATTCTCACCTGTATGGCTTTTAATAAAGCTCTTAATATACATGGTAATATTTCAATAACGAGTGTTTCTTATTGGATCTTTAATGTAAATTCTAAAAATGTGGTCTTTATTTACGATGCACTGATCAGAAAACCCGAAATCTCAGTTTTTCTTTAAAAGAACCAATAGTTTCTATGTTTGAGTAGCTCCTCTATATTTTCAGATAGAACGCCCATTTTTGCGCCCTTGAACTACAAATGATATGCAGAATAAACCCCTAAAGTTATGACACCTCAATGCGGGACACCCTGTATGTTAAAATATAACTATTTTTTTCTTTCTACTCTTTCTAAATGCTTTCCCTAAATTCTCATCCCCTGTTAATTGTGTTTTCGCTGGTAAGTACGTGTTGTGTTTGCCTTCCCTATCCCCGTGCGCCGCCTTGGAGGGGCGTGTCCTTGGTCACCTCTTCCCTTAGCGTAGAGTTGATCTTTCAGCAGTAGTTGGCATTCGTACTTCGGCTCGTAGCTATCATCACGTGTTTTGGACAAACAATTCCTAGTCACGTAAGTAATATCTATACAAAATGATTTAAATTTTTAAAAAATAATTAACAGGATATACGTAAGTAATATTCGAAAGCGCATAACATTCTCGATATTTTTACAGACTCAAATAAAAATTTTGAGCCCAAAAGTAAATTCTTCCTTTATTACCATTATATATATATATTTATATATATATATATATATATATATATATATATATATATATATATTAAGGACATTTCTAATATTACGAAAATAGATTTTCGAAAGGATAATAACATGTTTAGCAACGCATTTTGGCAGCAACCATTATTTATTCTGAATTAAGCTATTCTTTCAGTATATATATGTATATATATATATATATATATATATATATATATATATATATATATATGGGTGTTTATAAGTATAAATATAAAAATGATGTCAAATTATCATAACTTCTATATGACAACTAATAACCAATGCTATTATGAGGATAATATTTTTGTAATACACCCGTAGTCAAGCCTTCAATTTACATTAATTTGTAATAAATATTTGGTAATACATAAAATAACGTAATATGTTTTATAATTCCTATTTTTTTTTTTTAATTTCCAATTGAGATAGATGAAATCATAATTTCTTTCTAAACAAAGACTATATCGTCGATACAAAAGCAAACTAACGAATATGAAAAAATGCATCTTTCATTGTCCATCTTTAATAATTTCTGCTGGACTTATTTACGGCAAATTCTTCAATCTGACTTCACTCTATTAAAGGGAAAGTATTCCACTATCAAAAGGTCAAATCTGCCGAATATTTGACTGTACAAAAAAAAGTTATGAATAAAAGCTTTTCCACTCTGAAAAGTGGTGATTTTCATATTCGTTAGTTTGCTTTTGTATGGACGACATGTATGTATGTATGTATACATATATATATATACATATATATATATACATATATATATACATATATATATATATATACATATATATATATATATATATGTATATACATATATATATATATATATATGTATATATATATGTATATATATATATATATATATATATATATATATATATATATATACATACATACAAAAGGTGTAGATAGTTAGCTGAGGTGATAAGCAATCAGGGAATAGTTGGGATTCGTCTAAGAAAACGTCAATACGATTTTTGTAAAAATCTGAAAATATAAAAAGGTTTGTACAAAAAATGATTGATGTTTTCTTGATTAGAAAGAATTTGTGATATCAACGATCTCAATGGGAAATTAAAAAAATAAATAAATAAAAATAGGAATTATAAAAAATATTACATTATTTTATGTCTGTCTATGGTAGATACATAATATGTATTACAAATTAAAGTAAATGAAGGCTTGACTACGGGTGTATTACAAATATATTATCCTCATAATAGTATTGGTTATTAGTTGTCATTTAGAAGTTATGATAATTTGTCACCATTTGTATATATATACAGAAAAACACTGATGGTTATGGTAATTTGTCAGCATTTGAGTTATTGTACAATATTTTGGATCGAAAAATCGATTTTTCATAGTGTAGTATTGATTTGACAGTTAAGCACTTTCTAAATAATATATATATTATATTATATTTCTATAATATAATATATTTTATATTACATTCTAAAGACTAAATAATAAATCGAAGTAATTCTTCTTTTTTTATCAAATTTTAATTTAAGGCTTACTGAAATCATTGAATATCAATTGCAGCAAGAATAATTTTCATTTATTTCTGATAATGATATTATCACGATAATAAACATATTATTAATTTTATTTATCAGTTCTTTTGCCCCCTAATTTTTCGATTAGATTATAATGAATTATATTTACAGCTTTCCTGAGGTTCGACAGTTTGCAGAATGTTTTTTTGGAAGAGTAGTGATTTTCGAAAACTTGTCGCTAACGTTATTGTGGTCTCAACAAGATGTTTGTAAACATTGTATGTAATAGCTTTAAAGATAATTTAACGCTGATTTAAAAAAAAGTAAGGTAGAATTGAAAAATAATGTGGTGAATTGGAAAAAGTTGGAGCATTTCTACGAAAAATACGGTAATCCCTAAATAACCTTTAGAACAGCATAGGATATGCGGTGATATGGTATTTCTCACTAATTAATTAATTATATTTACTTTTTGGATATATTTGTATCTCTTTTATACCACTGGCATGTATAAGGGGAGGCTGCAGCCCCCCAAAATCGGTAAAAATGTTTCATAAAAACCTTAAAAATAAATTAAATAAAATCACTTAATTGAGAAAAAAAATTGTTTTGGGTGTAATAGTGATTTAAACGATTCCTAAGTATTGTCTAACTATTCCATGTTGTAGATTGATAGTATTCCATAACCCCCAACTGCTCGCAAATGAGTCAGCTCTTCATTAAAAATATACAAGACCAAACATATTCCTGTTTATTTACATCTATTTTCTTCATCTAGAAAAGCAAAAATAAATTAGAAACCAAATAATTAATATTAAAATCTAATAAGTCAAATCTATAACTGTTCGGGTTCATGGTTTCGAACTCTGGACCGCCTAACTGTGAGTCCTAGACGATTCTGACCTAATCTAGGACCAATCCTGTATCAAGGCCTACCTTTGTGCGACGTGTGGTCAAAAGCGGTCAAACGGTGTGGATATGTATAAGGAATAAACAGACATACAAACAGCTGACTTTTATATATGTAGATTAAAGATTGATGAATCACCTGGTGATTAAAATGTTTAAAAGATAAATGATAGAATAAAAAAAAAATGGTTAAAGTTTATTAAATCGGTGTGTAGTGATACTATGCCAAATCCAGAAATGCGATTGGTATTCCATATAGACTAGTTTTTTAAGAATCATTGTATATTCTACAGTATAATGAGAATGTTAGAGAAATTCGTTGTTATGCATATATATATATATATATATATATATATATATATATATATATATATATTTATATATATATATATTTATATTAAGTCTTCTGAATATGACCTAATACATATTTTGTACTTGTTCTTTTTTGTTTATTTGGCAGAGGGTCGATGAAGCAGAACACCACTTGTTTTTGTTCAACTATTTTATTTTATCTATTTTGCCCGACATGTTTCGTGCTTTACTTCGCACCTCTTCAGGGGCTTTCCTATAAAAAAATATTTTTTGTAAATCCTAAATTCAAATTTTGTACAATAATAAACATTTATCTAAATTAATTTACTGTTAAAAAAATATTATTTAACTAAAAATTCTTATCCTACTTTATCGGGAAGTCCTCTCGTCATGTGTACTGGCTTGAGCCAGGCTTAATGCTGATAAGTCATTTGAGGTAATGAATATGGCTATATCCTATCGATTCTTTCGGCTCTTTTAATTGTATCGATTATCGGTAAAATAGTTCATGGAGTTTAATTTATAATACTATGGAAAATTTGATGACATTTTTCAAATAGGTTATTGTATTTATTGCTGTTTTTGAGTTTTTAATTATATAAATGTTTTCTTTGATCTTCATTTTTAATGTGTTCCTTTCTCTATTTAAAATATCAACGTCGGTATAATTAAAATTATGTTTATTTTTTATAGCGTGTTCCGTCAATGTCGTCCTGTTCTCGTTTGTGTCTATACTTTTAGCATGTTGTACAATTCGTTTTTGCAAAAGTTGTTCTGATTCCCCAATCATTGGTTTTTGTGGCTGTCGGTTTAACATTGTCCTTAATATTGCTAAAATTATTTTCAATTTTATTACCATATTTCCAACCTATTTTCCCAACTTCTTTACATATTAGTTTCAGTCTATTAGCTATTGACGGATGGTGATGGAAAGTAAAAACAATATATACAAAATTCGTATGTTCGTATGTTTATTATTGTACAAAATTTGAATTTGGGATTTACAAAAAATATTTTTTCATAGGAAAGCCCCTGAAGAGGTGCGAAGTAAAGCACCATACATGTCGGGCAAAATAGATAAAATAAACTAGTTGAACAAGAACAAGTGGTGTTCTGCTTCATCGACTCTCTGCCAAATAAAGAAAAAAGAACAAGTACAAAATATATATTTATATTTATATGGCCTTTATCAACGCAATAGTACTCAAAACAAATATTTTTAGAATTTTTGTCTGTTTGTCTGCTGTCTGTCAGACACTCTATACACACTAGGGTGTAACAATCCCTAAGGGTCAGCTTAGTGGCTCTGTCAGGTGTTAGCAATCCTAGCAGCCTGTATGCTTGATCCCCGATGGCTATACCTCTATACACACTAGGGTTTAACAATCCCTAAGGGGTCAGCTTAGTGGCTCTGTCAGGTATTAGCAATCCTAGTAGCCTGTATGCTTGATCCCCGATAGCTATACCTCTATACACACAAGGGTGTAACAATCCCTAAGGGGGTCAGGTTAGTGGCTCTGTCAGGTGTTAGCAATCCTAGCAGCCTGTATGCTTGATCCCCGATGGCTATACCTCTATACACACTAGGGTTTAACAATCCCTAAGGGGTCAGCTTAGTGGCTCTGTCAGGTGTTAGCAATCCTAGCAGCCTGTATGCTTCATCCCCGATGGCTATACCTCTATACACACTAGGGTGTAACAATCCCTAAGGGGTCAGCTTACTGGCTCTGTCAGGTGTTAGCAATCCTAGCAGGCTGTATGCTTGATCCCCGATAGCTATACCTCTATACACACAAGGGTGTAACAATCCCTAAGGGGGTCAGGTTAGTGGCTCTGTCAGGTGTTAGCAATCCTAGCAGCCTGTATGCTTGATCCCCGATGGCTATACCTCTATACACACTAGGGTTTAACAATCCCTAAGGGGTCAGCTTAGTGGCTCTGTCAGGTGTTAGCAATCCTAGCAGCCTGTATGCTTCATCCCCGATGGCTATACCTCTATACACACTAGGGTGTAACAATCCCTAAGGGGTCAGCTTACTGGCTCTGTCAGGTGTTAGCAATCCTAGCAGGCTGTATGCTTGATCCCCGATGGCTATACCTCTATACACACAAGGGTGTAACAATCCCTAAGGGGTCAGCTTACTGGCTCTGTCAGGTGTTAGCAATCCTAGCAGCCTGTATGCTTGATCCCCGATGGCTATACCTCTATACACACTAGGGTGTAACAATCCCTAAGGAGTCAGCTTAGTGGCTCTGTCAGGTGTTAGCAATCCTAGCAGGCTGTATGCTTGATCACCGATGGCTATACCTCTATACACACTAGGGTGTAACAATCCCTAAGGGGTCAGCTTACTGGCTCTGTCAGGTGTTAGGAATCCTAGCAGCCTGCATGCTTGATCCCCGATGGCTATACCTCTATACACACTAGGGTGTAACAATCCCTAAGGAGTCAGCTTAGTGGCTCTGTCAGGTGTTAGCAATCCTAGCAGGCTGTATGCTTCATCCCCGATGGCTATACCTCTATACACTCAAGGGTATAACAATCCCTAAGGGGTCAGCTTACTGGCTCTGTCAGGTGTTAGCAATCCTAGCAGCCTGTATGCTTCATCCCCGATGGCTATACCTCTATACACACTAGGGTTTAACAATCCCTGACCTAAGGGGTCAGCTTAGTGGCTCTGTCAGGTGTTAGCAATCCTAGCAGCCTGTATGCTTCATCCCCGATGGCTATACCTCTATACACACTAGGGTTTAACAATCCCTGACCTAAGGGGTCAGCTTAGTGGCTCTGTCAGGTGTTAGCAATCCTAGCAGCCTGTATGCTTCATCCCCGATGGCTATACCTCTATACACACTAGGGTTTAACAATCCCTGACCTAAGGGGTCAGCTTAGTGGCTCTGTCAGGTGTTAGCAATCCTAGCAGCCTGTATGCTTGATCTCCGGTAGCTATATGTCTAATATCGTGTATAGCGAAGCATCACTGTAAAGTAGATTTTTTTAAAATACAACGCTGCTTATAATCCAAAATAAAGCAAAAGATTTATCCAAAAATGCTGCCCTAACTCACTATCCACGCGGACGAAGTCGCGGGCGCACCTAGCGTATATATAAATGTTTATACTGCGACGCCAAGGTGTTATATTTGATGTATCAGAAATGCGTAATATCAAATACTTGCGCTTGGTAATTGAATGAAAAAAAAATAAGTCCGACTCACAGGAACTGCGTCATCTTAGCGCGTTCATATCTTTAATGCCAATAGAAGAGAAATAGAAACCGTTATTGATAGCTTTTAATCTTTCGTGAAAAATATAATGTAAAATCTCAAAGAAAAATAATATAACATTTCCACTATAATTTACATTCGATCCTCACCTCAGCCAATTTATCAGCTAATTAACTTTTATAACATGACGTTTCGGCCTCAGTGCCATCCTCATAAAACTTTATTCATATGTCCACATATTATAAACCCTATTTCAACAAGTGCTTGTCATCACTTTTCATCATGAAAGTGCTAACCTTTTAAATTTTAGTTACTTTTAACTTAGCATCATTTGACTTAGTTTGTCACATCTTCCATAACTAAATTTTTTTTACATTTTTCTACCATTTAACAAACAAGAGACCATGTGGCCACAACATTCCACCATTTTATATTCTCTTACCATTTTCTGTTCTCTTACAATATAACATGTTAAGTTGTTATATTGTTAAAGTTTATTACATCTGTGTGTAATGATTATATGCCAAATCCCGAAATGAGATTGTTATTAGGGGTGTTCCTCCCTATGGAGGGATCAAGGTCAACCTTGCTACGTCTACTTTCTGCATCTAGGAAAGCAAAAACAAATTAGAAACCAAATAAGTAATATTAAAATCGAATAACGCAAATCTATAACTTTGACAAGTTTGGTCAAAATCGGTAAAAAAACGGCGTGGATTTGTATAACAACAAAAACAGACAGACAGACAGCTTGTAGACGATTTTGGCCTAGCCTATGACATTCCCCGGATGAAGACATACCTATGTGCCGAATTTGGTCTGCCTAACGGTGTGGAATTGTATAAGAAGCAAACAGCCAAAGATGATTTATATATATGTATATATATATATATATATATATATATATTATATATATATATATATATATATATATCGAATGGGTGTGGATAACAGAATGATACTATTTCGAATTTACAGCCCTTGTCGAGAAAATAGGAAGAGACTCGCTGGTGGTTTTTATTTTAATTCAAACAACATACTATTATACTCTCGTACTAAATTCTATCGTGGAACTAAGAATCATCTTAAATTACAGCTAACAATAATACGTGGTCATTATTTTTCCTTCCAAATTACTAAAATAAGTAACGTTTATTCGTGCGTGTACCATGTTCCCTGGATTATTGTGTTCTTGATGTATAAACGTTTGTAGTTAATATAAGTCCGTCACGCAGGAGCTGCTTCCAAACCAAGCACTCTCGTCAGAACGGTGGGTAGTGTACGCCGTATTCCTGAAGAATATACTTAAAATATAAATTTATATTATATATATATATATATATATATATATATATATACATATATATACTGAAAGAATAGCTTAATTCAGAATAAATAATGGTTGCTGCCAAAATGCGTTGCTAAATATGTTATTATCCTTTCGAAAATCTATTTTCGTAATATTAGAAATGTCCTTAATATAAAAATAGGAATTATAAAACATATTACGTTATTTTATGTATTACCAAATATTTATTACAAATTAAAGTAAATTGAAGGCTTGACTACGGGTGTATTACAAAAATATTATCCTCATAATAGCATTGGTTATTAGTTGTCATATAGAAGTTATGATAATTTGACATCATTTTTATATTTATACTTATAAACAACCCATATATATATATTATATATATATATATATATATATATAATATATGTATATATATATATAATATATATATGTATGTATATATATATATATGTATATATATATACGTATATATACTGAAAGAATAGCTTAATTCAGAATAAATAATGGTTGCTGCCAAAATGCGTTGCTAAACATGTTATTATCCTTTCGAAAATCTATTTTCGTAATATTAGAATGTCCTTAATATATATATATATATATATATATATATATATATATAATATATATATATATATATAATGGTAATAAAGGAAGAATTTACTTTTGGGCTCAAAATTTTTATTTGAGTCTGTAAAAATATCGAGAATGTATATATATATATATATACAGGGTGTATCGGAAGTTAATGAAAATCCTTCAGGGGGTGAAACTAGACAGATAATATAGTTGAAGACAACCAACCACACAAAGGTTCTTTAGAGAAAACCATGTTTTCTGCTAGTACAGCTCCAATTTTCTCTACTTGTACACATTTTTTTTCAACGATTCATTGCATTTTTAAAATCATTATTACACTTTCTTTAAGGGTAATGCACATTCAATGTACAGAATTACCTCATTCAAGTCGTAATATCAATTCAAAAAAGTTGTAATTAATAAAAGCTTCTGGTTGCTTACTCTTTCGAAGATAATCTTTCAGACTGCCGAATGTTACAAAAGTTGTAAAATTTAATCAGCTTTCCAACAGTATACTCAGAACTGAGATTATCTCTCATTTCATAATGTAATTGGAATTATAGTTTGAAAAAACATCAAAAAAATAAAAGTAATATCTTGTTTATTGTCTTGATATTATCGGAAATGACTGAAATTTATTATTGATGAAATTGATAATTAATGATTATAGTGAGTTTTACATAAAAGTTGAATAACAAAAAAATACATGGAACATTTTATGGTATACGTTTCAAATGTTTTATATGTGTGTATATATATATATATATATATATATATATATATATATATATGAATTGATTCTTGAAATAACTAGGAGGAGTTGCTGTCCCAAAATTTTTTAAAACATTAACTTATATTAGCGACGTTTCGAACCTTCTTAGGTTCATCCTTAGACACCTTAAATTAAGGCGTGTTAAGATTTATTGAAATTATTAAATTTCATTTTGAGGTCCATAATTTTTAGAATTTGGAGAGAAATTATTGACCTCAATATGAAATTTAATAATTACTAGCATACTACCCACTGGGGCGCTCCGGACAACAACAGATAACCTAGAGCTTACTCGTTATCTATAGGTTACAGGAGTTTGACCGGTACAGGTTAAAATTCGTTGTCGAGAATAAATGGACGCTAAAATTTAAAAAAATCATGTTTCCAAGATGTCATTTGGAAACACCTATTATATTTGCGAGCATTACCAAGAAGTGTTCTGACTGGGGATGCTGATGGGTGAGGAGGATGTGCAAGGGTTCGGGATATTATTACCTCGGATGGACCATCACCAGGTATAGCGTAAACTCTATGAGGGGATGCTGATGGGTGAGGAGGATGTGCGAGGATTCGGGATATTATTACCTCGGATGGACCATCACCAGGTATAGCGTAAACTCTATGAGGGGATGCTGATGGGTGAGGAGGCTGTGCAAGGGTTCGGGATATTATTACCTCGGATGGACCATCACCAGGTATAGCGTAAACTCTATGAGAGACAAAATCACAGTTTATTTCTAGTAATTCAAGGTGTGCCATCATAGTTGAAATGAACCGCAAATAAAAATAATATTATGAAATAGATACAGTACGGTAACAGCTGATCTGTTATCGTCCTAGCAATGGATGCTGCCTAGGCGTGGCTGCTCTCTTTAAAATCAACTAAAACTTAAAACCCCTCTAAAAATACTTAAAAATTTGAATATCAAAAAACCCTTTCTTAGCGAGTGTTTACGTTCTAAAGGGAGAGCCCATGCAAAATTTAAAATATTTCTCTAAAGTGGTTTGGGCTGGGCGATGTTTAGGTCAGTGAGTGAGTGGTATTGGACAAATATATAGTACATAATATACCTTAAAACGGCTTATATACCTGATCATGAGCCTAAAGTCCAAGGCGTTTGCCACTATTGGCGGTTGGAGCACCTTATATACCTGATCATGAGCCTAAAGTCCAAGGCGTTTGCCAGTATTGGCGGTTGGAGCACCTTATATACCTGATCATGAGCCTAAAGTCCAAGGCGTTTGCCAGTATTGGCGGTTGGAGCACCTTATACACCTGATCATGAGCCTAAAGTCCAAGGCGTTTTGCCAGTATTGGCGGTTGGACGACCTTATATACCTGATCATGAGCCTAAAGTCCAAGGCGTTTGCCAGTATTGGCGGTTGGAGCACCTTATATACCTGATCATGAGCCTAAAGTCCAAGGCGTTTGCCAGTATTGGCGTTGGAGCACCTTATATACCTGATCATGAGCCTAAAGTCCAAGGCGTTTGCCAGTATAGGCGGTTGGAGCACCTTTGACCGTTTTTATGACGCATTTCTATCGATTAAATTTTGATGCGGGGCTCTAGCCCCCTTAGGCCTCCCTTATATACACATATGTGGTAGCGCAAAGGTTTGTCTTAATTTTCAATTGAAGAGCTCGCCCGAGGCAAATTTTTAATAAAACTTAACTCTAGCCTTTTTATGTTGGATATTATGTTGTACAGTCAGTATATGATGCAAATGTTACTAATATATTACTACAAGCTCTGTATGCTACTTAATCTTGTTGCCCCTAACCATTTCAACTGATAGTCCTACATAATATCCAACATATAGCAGCTACAGTTAAGTTTTGTTAGAAATGTTGTTTGACACAATTTTTCCCCGACCCCTTCTTTTCTATTTTTAAAAATGTAAATGGGTCAGAAATAAGAGTAAAAGATAGATATATATTGTACTATAACCAATTGGCGTTACTAGCGTGCGTCATTAGAAGCAACTCGAACGACTGTAGGTCAGCATCTCGAAATTGTTGCAAAAACGACCTTGAGAACACGTTTTCAGGGTTAGCTGGGAATGTCTGCTTTACGCTTCTGTATCGGTGTTTCCTTTTTAGAAGTGATTAAGCGGATCTAGTTTCAAGACGGAACATCCTTAAAGGGGACGATCAGTTCTACAAACAGAAATCCTCGTACGTTGGTAATTACTTTCGGAGCTAAAGCAAGAGGTCATTAATTGTTTTAAGGAGGCCCGGTGACTTTCCACCGCCGAAGGAATGTTACGGCGTGAGCACTTAACATCCCTAGAAAAGGGTCGTAGGTTCGTTATGTTAATAGACGTAAAATTTAATAATAATAATAATTGTTTTAAGGTTGAGGTTTAGAATGTATGACCAAGGCAGTTACTCGCAATCTATGAGAGGGAGTCACGCTTATGACTTGTCCGTATGACCCATCCAGAAATTTTGGAATATAACACCCTGGTCACTAAAAAACCCGGTCGTTCGAATTTACATAAACACTCACACATCTTTTGGGGTTTTTCCCCCAAGTGTTCTCGAGGGTGTTTCCGACCCATCGTGAGAAATGTGTCTTCATGGGGACTTCCCCCCCCCCCTGACGAAACCACTTGGAATATGATTATAATAACGAAGGAGAAGACGAAATGTCGTAAAGGTTTATTTCTCCTTTTCATTATTATTAATCAATATTACGGCACACCGACAAATGGCCATCCAGGGTGCTGCCAGGAATTTTCTCAACGAGCCGTGAGATGAGAAAATTCTTGCCACCAGTGGAATCGAACCAACCATCTCCTGCATGAGAATCTAATGCATTAGCACTACGTAGACCACGGGGAGACTCTGAAAAAGGTTTATTTTCTACATATTCCTTACATGACAAATGTATATAATACTAACTTGTTATCTACAATTAAATCCATAATGTATGCCTTATAATTACTTTATCAAATGGAACTTTCAAACAAAACATAAAACATAAACAAATTGTCATTATAAATGAATCTGACGCATTTTTTATTTACTTTTTCTTAGATCAGAAATAATTTCTCTCTCTCTCTCCCCCTCTCCCTATCCCTCTCTCTCTCTTCTCTCTCTCTCTCTCTCCCTCCCTCTCTTTCTTTCCCTCTCCCTCTCCTCCCTCTCTTTCTTTCCCTCTCCCTCTTCCTCCCTCTCTCTCTCTCTCTCTCGCTCACTTTCTGTCTGTCCATCTGGTTCTCTCTCACTTATGTCTATCCATCTGGTTCTCTCTGTCTTTCTGTCTCACGCAATCACTCTTTCTCTCTGCCTCTATGTCACTTTCTGTCTGTTTTTCTCTCCCTGTCTGTAACTCTCTCTATCTATCTCACGTTTTGTCTGTCAATCTTGTTCTCCTCTGTCTTTCTGTCTCGCGCAATCTCTCTTTCTCTATTCCTCTCTCCCTCCCTCTCTCTCTCCCTCTCTCTCTCCTTCTCTCTCTCCCTCTCTCTCTCCCTCTCTC